>JANZLC010000003.1:19810854-19826904 GCA_026413385.1 Erythroxylum gracilipes
GAATGTCCTTCTTCTTCTTGTTACAAAGCTTGAAAGAAAACTTGGAGGAGCTCTAATGGAGGTTTCGTGAGAGAGAGGAAGGAAGAAGACAACTCTTTTGTCTTATTCACCAACTTAAGTCCTTATATATGTTTCAAAGTCCACTTAATTACAAAATTGCCACTCCTTGTTCTGGTTTTTAAAAATCTGTCCGAACAATTTCCTGTGACCACCGAAAAAAAATCATACATCATTAATTGATGTCACTAAAATTATTATTCACTGTTCTGGGATTTTTAATAACATTAGTCTTAAATACTGATTTATGTTGGTATACCGGGTAATCTAGTTACCGGGTATTACATTTATGGAGCAAGAAGAAGAAAATTAAAAGAAAAGAAGAATACAAGAAAAATGAAAATACAAAGAAGAAGAATCATTCACTCACGACATCCATGCAAGATAGTGATTTAATTGACAACACATGTTGGAAGTATAAGGAAGTAGAAAATCAACACTTACATGCGTGTTTTTGTATGCAAGAACGTGAATTAATGGTAGCACAACAAAGGATGATGGACGATAGAGTTTAATGGATAAAGGAGAGCTATAATGTTGCAGCAAATGGGGAGCAAAGACCAAAACCACAACGCACCAGCGGGGAGGCAAGGAGTAGTAAAATGACAGTATAATGAGAACAAAACGCCAGTAGAAGAAGAAAACAAAGTTAGGCCAACATGCCAACAACGTGTGTGTTTTAGGCACACACACTTTGAACAAAAAGGACACAGTCAAGGGAAGCAGTAGATGACGAAATGACAAAAAAGAAGTTGAAGTTATGGACCAAAATGACGTGCAGGTGGGCATACAACCAAGCTAGCAAAGAGGGCAAAATGCGTAGCATAATGAAAGCAAGAGCAGTAAAATGCACAGCCCAAAGGAAAAAAATGTAAGAGTGGCGAGGGTTTTAAATAAGTGAACAGTAAAGTGGACCAACAATTAATTACAAAAAAAAGAGAGTAGCGTAAGTTAGACAGAAAATAAGACAAAAAGAAAAAGGGGCACTAGCAAGAAGGGATTCAGCTGGGTTATTTCAATGAGGATAGAAGCATTTTTTTAGGAGAGACCCATGAAGTGTTAGACATCTCAACACCAGTTCAGAGGTGACATCGACACCGATGACTCGGGTTAAGTGTATTCACTATTTTTGTTGTTTCTTTCTCTCATTAGAAATTGATTTTGTTATCTTATATTAACTGATTTGGGTTTTGTGTATGGATAATCGTATTCTTGTTATTGTTCGGTTATTTATGTATGAACCTATTGGGTATTGTGAAAAGATAATTTTAATGCATTCATTGAATTGTTTATTTGCAAACCCATTGCTAGAATTTTGATATAATCTGTAATTGTTATGTTAGAATTCATGTGTAGCGACTAATGATTCGTAAGCATTAAGGATAACATAACCTAGGTTAAATGACGCATCGTATGTGGTTATTGCGTTGATTAATCAGTTTTTCTAATTCGTAATGCTACTACCCAATTGAATCCAGAGATTATATCCTAGGTTATTCGGTAGTTAGGTTTAATTAACGATCATATCTTGATTAAACACTACCTAAGGGAGACTCGGGTTAATTATTAACCCATGATTAATAGTTACTAGGAGAGGTTTAAGAACAACAAATCAATGAAATATGTTTAATTAGGGTGTAGGTCGAGATTGAACTAAAGAACCGGGTACCTATCGAAATCTCCACTTTTATCATTTTTTGCATGTTTTATTTAATTTGTTTTTATTAATCTAGTTTCATTTTATTTTCTTGTTTGAAAATCCCCCTAAACCTAAACACCTATTATTTTCATTTCAATAACTAAACACACACTCTCTGTGGAATCGACCTAGACTCACCATTGCTATAGTAGTAGTCTAGTTTTATTTTGACTAGTGTTACGATACTTTGTCAATTTTGGCGCCGTCGTCGGGCAGTGCGGTGTTTTAGTTTTTGTTTGTGATTTTAATTGGTGTTTTATATATATTTGTTCATAATTGGTTTCTTTTAAGTTATTTCTTGATTGTTTCATTTTCTGTTTCGGGTTTATGATTTAAAAATAAAAAATAAAAAAACATGGATGGAAGTAATTTTTTCTTTAACTCTTTCTCTCAATCCTATAACTAAGGTTGGATTGGTTAACCTAACTTTAGTTATGGATGGGATAATCAACAAACTTACTTCCATGATAGCTTGCAGGACACACAACAATTCCCGTATTGACCAAAAGTTTCTTATCATGATTCAGGTGCATCTCTGGAAGAATTGATTAATATTATGATTGCTAATACTTTACAATTCCAATAGGATGTATAACAACAGTTCTAGCGGTTCCAGCTGTTCCAACATGAATTATAGTAGCAGCTTCAAAAGGGTATACAACAACTCCGGCAGGATACAACATATAGACTCCACAATGTGGCAAGCCAAATGGGTGAGATAGCAATGAGGATCAACTACCTACAATCACAAATGAAAGAGGAGCAACCATATCAATCGAAGGTGTATCCAATAGATGTTAGTGCGGAAAACTTACGGAGTGATGGGGAGCTTGAGAATTTTGAGAGCAATAGCCAAAGAATTGCTTGTGTCGAAGAAGTTGAGGAGGAGCTTGAAGAAAAATATGATACATCATTTGACTCGGAGGTAAGAATTGAGTCTGTAATTATTTTCAAGACTAACCCTTTACCTTTACCTAGTAGGTTGGAAGAATTAAAAGAAGAAGAAAAAGGCAAAGAGTCATTTGAATTATTTCAAGAGAGCGAGTACTCAATAGGGATGAAGAAGCTGAAGATAGGGAAGACGCTGGAGGTGAACGATTATCAACCAAGGCCCTATCCAGAAGAACCTCACATGGAGGAATCACACGTGCCACCAGAAGATCATAATTTTCTCACGTAAGGAGAAAAAGGAGTCGAGCCAGTGACATTAAACAAAGGCGCTTTTTGGGAGGCAACTCAAGAGAAGTAAATTTCTTTTCCTTTACTTTTCCATATTATTTTTTTAATGCATGTGTGTTGTTGAAATTTTTTGTTTTACTTGTTTTAAGTTTTCAATCAGAATGAGAGAAGGAATAAAACAACAAAATAAACATTTTCTTTTTCTGTTGATTCTAGGACTATATAGTCATGATTAGAGTGTGAATTAACTAGCGAATTTCGTAGCAACTATAGTATGTACTTTTACTCTTGTGATTGATAGATGTGCATTATATTTAGAGGAGTAGTGACTAGTGATAGACAAAACCTATGAGATTTTAAGCCTTATTAGACTGACACATTGATATCAGTCTCATTGTCTTTGGACAATGTGTGACCTTCATGACATGTACATCCTGATTTTGCCTTGAATTTTTACTCAAGACCACATTTTTATCACATGCATTAACATGGATATGATATGCATTTTTAGTTTTTCTGAACTACATTAGCCAAGTAGCCTACCTATTATATGATTTTCCTTTTTGATAAGCCCCTTTGAGCTTTATTTGCCTTTTCTTTGTGTATTAGCCACATGACATGCGTTAACCTAACTAAATGTTCTTCTCAAGACTTAAAGCTAGTGAAACATTTGTTGATTGTTGAGTTTGTGGGTATACAAAAGTATAAGTGTAGGGGTATGCATATGTGTGGGTTGATTATAATGTTGGAATGATATTTTATGTCTTATCATTGAAATTTCCATGTTGATGTAGTTTATTTTGATTTTTATAAGAGAAAAGAAAAGAAAGGAAAATAAAGAAAGCAAAGAGAAAAGCAAAAGAAAAGAAAAGAAAAGAAAAGAAAAGCAAAGAAAGAAAGAAAAAGAAAAAGAAAAAAATGTTTAAAAAAATGTATCAAGAAGGAAGGTTTGTAAGGTTGTTTATACTTAATGCATCTAAATTTTTGATGTCCTAAAATTGAATATCTTTTACTTAGATTACTTGTGCTGACTTTCTTTATGTAAAAATAGAGTTGTACCATTATTGAAGACCAGGTAGTTTTTATTAAAATTATTGGTTTAGTCGATGATGAGCTGATTATATGAATCAGGTAGATTTTAAAGTAAAAGTTCAACATTTTGTGTGACCCTATTTTGTAACCTAATGATATAAACTAAAAGAATATAATAGTAAGATTATTAATGACCTAACCTCTTATAATTTTATGGTATGATCACATATCTCTTTTGTTGTTTTTTTTCTTTACACTTGACAAAATTTATCAACTAAAGCTAAATGAAATTTTGCAATATCATTAACATCCATTTCATTCCATTTGGTGTCATTTGTCTGTCAATTTTCCACTAATGGATGTAAGGCAATTATATTTTGTGATAACTACTTTCTTTTTCAACTTCCACATGGAAAAATTATTTAATTTCACATAAATATTGTTTATGTAAGTAGTATCTATTATTTTCAAAAGAGTGAATAATATCTATTTTTTTTATATGGATAACTTGCTTATGGTGTAACTACAAAATATACTATAAGTAGATATAAACACCCTAATCAAGCTCTGACATCATTTTAATGATTATATAAGTAGATATAAACACCCTAATCAAGCTTTGACATCACTTTAATGATTATATAAATAAAGTAATATCACAATTCAATCAATATTGGAAGAAATATAACATATAAATATGATTAGAAGCAATGATTAAAAAACTCAACTGGTTCGACTGGTTAAACCATAAAAACCTTGAACCGTCCATTTTTCCGGTTCAATTTTTAACTTTTCAGTATGATTTACTTTAATAGTTCTTGTTGTTAAAATCAATCAATTTATTAATTAATCGGTCAATTTTTTTAAATTAATAAATTCTTATAAACTAAAATAAATCAATTAATGTTAATTTAACAATCTCTTTTTCAATTAAACTTAAAATTTTTCTATAGATAAGGACAATCTCTTTCAATCATATTTTAAATTCTTTAAATTTATTTAATTTTAACCAATTTTATGATGGTTTAATACTGGTTGAATCTTTTAAATCTTAAACATCTTGTCTTATCGGTTTAATTTCCGATATAATTTTTAAAACATTAATTATGAGTAAAAAAGAAGAATCACAGTATAAACAATTATTTAATTTGAAAAATATTAATTTGTAGCTTGGAACTAATAAACTTGTGATCTTCATAAACTCTAGTTTTAGATACTAAACTAAATATAAATACACATTTCAATTTTTTATAATTAATTGGTCGACATTTATGTCACTTGCAACAAAAGGTACCCCTAATCTATATCACTTTTGCATTATAGATTATTTACTTTATTTAAATATTTATAAAATTATCAGTTTCTTTTAATATAAATAATATCATTGTGAATAATATTTTAATTCTTCTAATAATGAGATGTTTTCAGCTGTCAACTTTAGGAAGGAAAAAAAATTGCTTCCTGCCTTTGCCCCGGCCGACTCTAGCAGCTCAAGTGATACACATTACGGGCACCTTTTGTTGCAAGTGACATATATGTCGACCAATTGTGCCGAAATACAACTGAAATTGCAAGCAATGTTAATTACTAAGAATGGAATTATATTATTAGGATTTATTATGTCCTTTTGAAATTTAAAAGACCAGTTTTTGCATACAAATAATACAGATAATGTAGATATAACTGGTAGTATAACAAAGAGGCGAGATTAGGCAAGATTAAGTCGGAGGAAACATCACGTCAGACGCTTGGCGGTTCGACGTCTTTCCTTTTCAAGTTAGCATAATATAAGCGGGTATTATACTTAATTAAACATGGAACTATAGATTTCAACATTTGCGAATTCTAAATTAATAGCTTTCATAAGTCTTCCGGGTGACTCTTATCTCTTTAGAATCTGGGCCGTATTTTCTTGGGCGAGAAGATTTTTTACGTACCAGAGTTCAAAAGACTAGCTCCAGTTAACATTTCACAAGACATCTATGCCCAAAAGTATGGATGAATCCTTAAATTTCCATGTGATGTCAACAAGTTTACAATTCTAGTAATGTAGCTAGAATAAATCAAGTTTCAATCATTGACACTTTGGACTCCACGATGACTATGTTCAAACATTTCAACCTTCTTTGAACTCGGTGATTCTAAGCACAGCAACTGCTGTATGACACTGAAAGGCCGTCTAAAGAGATTCGCATTTCTCTACATTATCAAAATAGCAGTGGGGAAAAATATCAAGAAAGTTTAAGGGGCATGATAGTCTTTTTGGATAATCTTGTCACTTTTTGCATGTACATGAAATGTTTTCATAAAGTGCTACTGTTGCATACATCGACTGATAAAATTGTGGACACCATTAGTCTATTTTCAGAAAATGAATGTCCAGCAAATCAAGTCCCTCTTCTGAACTTATGCATAGAATACACAATGCATCTACTGCCAAGTTTATGAATCACATAAAGGGTTACATTTTATTCATAGGCGTACATTTGTCTCCATCTGCAGTCTATCAACGTTCTCTTGATGTGTGAAGACAATGTTACTGGTCGTGATGAAATTCTTCCTTACTAGTAATTCAGTGCTAGTTTACATATTGTAGCAACCGCTCTAAGTTCTGCTATGAATAAAACCAATGCCTCAGTAAGCCTAATTAATAATTTTAATGCACTTGATATCTACTGGGGGTGCTCACGGAAGTATCCATAAGAATCAATGATTATGAGGAATGCTATTAAAATCTTCCGACACAAGAATCATGTGCAAAAAAAAATTTAATTGTTGTTTCCCGTACCTTCATGCATTGGTGTAGATCATCTTCTTCGGTTCTAACATGAACCTGCAAAGTTGAGGTAATAAATTAGACTAAACAGTATATGAGAGTACAAAGACAGTCAAATACAAGACTGAAACATACTTCAATTATTTAGTTGAGATTACTGCTAGGGACGGTCAATTTCAAACTATAAACATGAGTAGCAGATTCGTCAGCCTATTAACATCAAACTATATAATCCTTTCATTATACTCGATGTGAATTAACTGACTCATCACGTCAATGCACAAAATTGAAACTGTTTCATTTCAAGTCTCTATACCTCAATGACTCGTTCATAGGATGAAATTTGATCATTTTCCAGAAACGCCAGAATGACAACCCCTGCTGCAACTGTTGAGGGCCAGTATCTCAACTGCTCCCGATCTGATAGTGCTAGCACTGCCAGGTATACGGCCGTTTTCTCCACCTCTGTGTCTGCTCTAGAAGCTTTCAAATAGAACCTAGATATCATTGCCCCACAATAATGGTTACCAGAAGAAAATACAAACAAAACTGAAAACAAATCTACCATTAATGATATTAATTTTAGAGAAACTCCTGGCGTTTTGTGCCCCAGTACACGTGCAATCAGCAGTCTTAGGATTTTAACCAGCCAACAAAACGAAAAACGAAAATTACCATATGAAATTGTAAATAGTGGGAAAGAAACACTGAAAGTTGAGGACCTCCTGCACGAGCCACTCCATGGCCACAACTTCACATCTAGTGTACAGATTACTCCCGATGCGGAAATTTGTTTCTTTCACACTGCAAAGCCCATTAACAGAAGTTAGTCTGTGGGCTTCGATCCAAAAGTAAATATATCTCAACTATCTTCAAAATTCTCTTTTCCGGAATGACTTGGTAAGAGATACCCTTGATAACATCTTGGCTTTTAAAGAGTAAATTAAGTCGGGATTAAACAAGATTCGAATAAGGTTAAACATTTGATGTCATTGATTAAGTAAAGGAAAAGAGAAGTTGACCTATTGTAGGGCTGCTTTTCTTCTAACCTAGTGGCCAATGTAAGACAAGCTATACAGAGAATTTGTAGGTTCCTTTCGTTCTTAAAAAAACCCTTGCTCAAGAACCGGTCCAGCAGGCCAACTCCCAGGAACATTGTCTCATTCTGGAACTCTTTTATAGTTGATTGCTGCACATTTATAGAAACAAACATGAATTAACAATCATTTACAGTTTATATGCAGTCATAATATGCATGTAAGCTTCATATAAAAAGATCAGTAAGAACACCGCTGGCCCAAAAGATTCGTTGCTTTAGGAAAACTTATTATCATAACTTTTGGTAAACAGAGAGAGAAATCATTTGATGCTTTTAACAACACTTCTGGGGGAGTAATCTCTAATAAAAAGTTCAAGGCCACAAAACATTGAAATGAATTTGTTAAGTCGAGCTAAGTAAACCTAATATTATCTCATTTGAAACCATCCCGTTAACTAGCATCGCGTTAAAGTGGGAAAGTGTGCTAGCATAAAGCTTCAAGTCTTAGTTTTCGTCAGCTGTTGAAAATGACGAAGCTGTAGTTGAAGCTTATGACTATCCGAATTCTAGAACGTAATAATCGGTGACTGCCTTAGGTTGAGGGTATGCATACTTGAATTTTGGAAGCTAACAGAAAGATGTTCTCCACACTGTGTTTGTGTGTGAAGCGTCGACGTGTGTTTGACTTGTAGTTCAGAGAATATTTTGGATTGGTTCTTTAACTGAGAATTTACTACACACACACACACACACATATATATATCACGCTCCAGTCCGATCCCAGGACACGTTTACTATCTCAGCCGGTTAATAGTGAATAAAGACAAGTTAGGTACCAACCTGAACAATCCAGTGAACCATCAAGAGTCGCTGACGGGAGATGAAGTCTCTACAGTCTTCTTTAGTGGAACAATCCAACTCCACGTAGTCATGAAATAATAGTTGCCTTCTCTCTCGTTCCCTCATTCTTTCGTAGTTCAACTCGTCCTCTTCATCTTCGAACCTCCCAAACTACAAGAACCACAAAACTAGTAAGTATAATAAATTAATGTTGAAGAAGAAAAAAAACAAAAGAGGATCTACACTAAATGGAGCCTGTTTGGCTCCGTTGATGAAACAAGATCCAGGATCGTAGCCATAACAATTAACTATATGAATGTAATGTGTCCACTAGAAGTTTCGAGAAATTAAATAAAATGGTTATACATCATGAACCCAAAAGTAAATGATTCAAAAAAATTGTAACAAAACGCGACTACGTCATGAAATATTAGTACGGACGGAAGGTGTTAACTAGGTTATGTCTGGGTGCCAAGAAAACAATCAGATAACAGTACACTAAATTCTGCATACAAAGAAAAAACTTACGTTGAATTTCTCTGAACGCTGTGCTTCAACATCCGAGTATCTTCTCGAGTCTAGACTAACGCTTGATCTTACGAACTGTTTCCTGAACTCTTTCAGTAAAGAGTAAGTACAAGTCGGAGGTGAATCTGCGATTGATTTATCAGAGAATTGACTTCCAGAATCGAGGAAGACAGACGGAGAGTAATCGGATAAGTATATGTCCGAGGAAAACAAGTCCGAATGAAGTTCCGAGTTAGCGGTTTCTGAGTCGTCGTAAGAGAAATCCTCCGTGCAAGCGAGATCGGTCTGCATTTCCATGCTCTGGAATTTTTTATGTACAGAGACAGCATCGTGCTCATGTTCTGGTTCTCCTGCCACTGTTTTTATTGACAAGCACGATTCCACCGGAGAAGAAACAGAAACGACGGCGGTTTCTCTGACGTTTTGAGGACAAGCAGCAGCAGAATCACAAGAAGATTCACACACTTCCACTTGGCTTTTTACCGTCTGCTTATGGTAAGATCTGGTTCCTTCAATTTCGATTCCATGAGATTTCCTTTTTCTCAGTACTCTTGATTCCTCTGTAACTCTGCTCGAATCGCTAGACGCTTGATCCCACAAGTAAGAGGAGGAGAAGTTGGAGTTGACAGAAAAACCACATAATGCTTCGCTCCTCGTTGGCGGAGCTGAAGAGTAAAGAATAGGAGAGATATGGCGGCGGACACGGCGGGGAAGCTGGCTCCGCTGCTGCTTCTGCTTGCTATTATTCCTGATGAAGGGTTGCGATGATTGAAGCAGTGAGAGGGCACTAGTGCATTTGAGTTTCATGTTTGGTAACGTTTCTCTCTAAATTTGAATTCGAACCATAAAATAAAAAAAAGGAAGCGAGAGAGAGGTGCATGAAGAAGATGAAAGCTTGTACCGAACCATAAGCGGTTATGGACGTCGGGTTTTATAGGGTATGGGTGTGGAGTGGGAGGATCACATGTGATTGATGGACCCTCCAAATCTTGGACGTTGACGATAACTTAGATGGTTCAGACGTTAACTATGCATAATAAGCTCATGGAAGTGGAACGGCCAAAAAGAGAATTATTGTTGTTGTTCCAACATATTTACAATCCTAAATTGTTTGTGAAAGGCAATTCGTAAGAGTAATTGATGGGAATGAAAACAACAAAAGTTGGGTATCTTGTAATTTGTTAAAATATCCGCGCTATAGTTAACTGCAGGATTCGACTGATAACATATTATTTGTGATACATTTGATGATATGGGGGGTACTAATTTCTACTGCATTTCTTTGGTTTTTGGTAAGTTTTGTGATTGTGGCATCTTGTATATCTTACTGGTTCTACCAAAAAGAATTGAACTATTATTCTCTTACAAAAACAAAACTAGTTTTTAGCTACGTTTTTCTTGGGACAAGATCCTCTGTCCAGTTTTATGATGTTTTATTGTGTCTAGTGAATCTCAGTCATTCATTTATGTGGGCTCCAGGTTTATTTATGTAGAGCCCACGCGAGACCCGCATAAATAAATGGCTGAGATTTACTGGACACAATAAGACACCGTAAAAATAGACAGAAGATCTGGACTCGTTTTTCTTTACGATAATTTGAAAATCGTTGCTAAAAGTCTACTTTTGGCGACAATTTCAAAATTCATCACCAAAAGTGAAGTTTTTCACGATGTTTTATGATATTGATGCAAAATTAAGGCCTAGTGACGATTTATATGAATCATTGCAAAATGTGCAACCTTTTGCGACGGTTTAGAAATTTCATCACAAAATGTTTAGCCTTATCATCGCAAAAAGTTAGACTTTCGGTGACGAGTTTTTGAAATATGTGGCCAAAATTTGTTTAATATGGTGTTGTAAAAGGGTTCAAAATTTCGTAGCTAAGGCTTGGACTTTTGGCAACGAATTTTTAAAATTGTCATAAAAGTTGATAATAAAGATTTTATATCTTATGTATTTCTTAGGAGAATTTTGATGAATTTCTTGTGTGATAGTATTTTTAAAAATAATAATGTTAAAAACATAAATTTTTTATGGTAAGTGTGCTTAATAATCTTAAGGTTAATTATAATTAACATTTATATGATTTTTTTATATTTTTTCATTTGCCTTCTTTATAAATTTGTTGAAATAGCTAATGCATTCAAGATCATTTGAATTTGTTTAAATCTATAAAGTTATACACAAATGATTCTTTAATGATACTTATTGTACATATTACTATACCTTTGTTTGTACAAATATTTCATGAAAATAGAATGGAACATCTAAACATTGTAAAATATTTTCAAAGTTTTAAACATATTATTGAAAAATACATGATAGATAATTTAACTTTTTGAAAAGTAAATATTATTTGGATATAAAAAGATAAACATACCTAAAATTTTAACATTAATAAGATCATAATATAGTAAATTTAAATTGACTACTATTCTTAATCATTAATATTTATTAACAATAAAATAATAATACATATAAATATTGAAATGTGGTAAACAATATAATATAATGATATGTGGTAAGTAGTGCAAGATTTTCATTAGAAGTTTAACAAATCTTACACATACATGATAAATAAATAAAATTTAACACTTATTTTATTGAAAAGGAAAAGAAATAATTATTTTTTTGGATTCCAAGTGATATGAGACTCGATAGAAGAGGCAAAGAAGTTCCCCATGTTTGGATTCCCAAGAAGGGTCCGTGCATGTTTGAAGGCATCAATTGAAAGAATAAAAAATCTTCCTCTAGGTGTTAGGTTATTGACACTCTATTCCAACAACTTCTTAGTTTTAACTAAACTAGTAGAAGATATAGTGAACAAATCCCTAGATGCAATATGAATCACTGAATTAGATGAACCATCAGTGAAATGATGCAATTCACCTAAGAAACAATTAGTATAGAACTTAAATAGCTAATTAAGTCAGACGGTATAATGAACCCAAATTCGAACACACTGTAACATCCCGTTACCTATGTTAAGGCTATAATTGTGTATTATGAGAAATTTATGAAAAATTAGGAAAATGCACATCATGCATAATTAATTGTGAGATACACATTTTTGCACATTTATATGATTGTACATGCATTCATTGACATTTTCTGGGTACAATTGAGTTGTTAAATATGATTAAACTGAATTTTTTTTGGATACTTCGGTATTTTTGGTGAATTTTGTGAAAAATGTTGATTTATGGGTCAATTATATAGTGACATATGGCAACATATAATTGTGACAAATGGCTTGTAAGTATGGTGGCATATGGACTGCTAATAAGGGACAAATGTAATACTTGCACAAGGACACGTAGTACATGTTTTATGTGGAAGAATCGGCATAACTCTGTTCACTCTCTTGTTCTTCACTGGAAGTATAGCTTTCAAAACTCTCTTTATGTTTAGTCATCATCGAACAACAACTTGTTGATTTTGTATCTTTGACTCACTCTCGCGACTAGAATCCCTGTTGAATAAAGTAAGTTGTGTTTAAGTTTGTTTTTGGATGTTGTGTACATGATGCTTTGATGATTGAAGATGAGTTCATGCATGTATGAGAATCGGATTTTGGTGGTTAAGTGTAAATCTAGATCTTTAAATTGTGTGTGTGTTGATGAGTTAAAAAGATGAGTTAGAAGAATTGTTTTGAGCGTGATCTAAGTTAATTGATGTAAGATAAAGTTTTGGAAAAATTATAGTAGAGTGAGAAAGTGAAAATCGGGGAAGATGAGTTTCTGTGATCATACGTCGCGGCGTCCACTTTTGTTCTCGCCGTGATGCATTCCTTTTTGTACATCGCGATGTGTGACTCACCATCAAGCTTGTCGCGGCGACCGTTGCAAGAAAATCCCGAGAAAAACTGATTTATGGGCTGTACGTCGCGACCTCGTATTTTGTCCTCGTCGCGGCGAGGGTCTCCCTTGACAGCTTGAACATGTTTTTGTATTTTGACCATAACTTTCTCTATACTTATCTAAATTGGGTGAGTTTTGATTTTCTGTAAACTAGAGACATAGGGATACAACTTTTATGAAGAAATTGAGTTTTTATTCTGTCTCTAAGATTTTCAATTTTTGGTTGGAATTTGAGGTAAGAATTCTGCTGGAACTTATAAACCGTTGAAGATATTTTGAGTATATCTTTTGGTATACTGATCAAAATTAAATTATTTTGGTGTCATTAGAAAGATAAGAAATGGGAGAACAACTTTACAGAAGGAAGTTTTATCTAATTTGGTCATTTACCTTATCAGATTTAGTATGGAAAGTTGAACCGAATATGTATTATAGGAAAAATCTGAAGTGGTTAATGAATTTAGGAAATTGTGTGACATTATTTTGTTCAATCCAATTGTAAATATACATGGTATTAATGAGGGCTTTGATTTCTAAATGATTTCTGATAAGGATCGCAATAAAGTACCCCGAAATTGTCATTAAACATGCATTGTGCATACATTCTCTTTATTGATGTGTATAAAAGAACCACTTGTGTAATTGTGCAAAAATATGATAATTGTGAATGTGTTTTGCCTATTTTAAAGGAGCTTATCGGACGTCAGTCGGACATTGCCAGACCATCCAGGCAATAGCTTATTGGAGCATACTGTGAGTCAACCTAGATGATTTCCTATGATTGATTTGATTTGTTTTGTTAGTTTTCAATATTATCAAACTGTTTGCGATTTGTCTATGCATTGTGGACTTTAATTGTCTGAGGAGATCAATATTCGTGAATGTTTTAGAAGTGCTTTGATTGTGGCTTTGATTACTATAAAATTCTGCATGTTATGTGAATTCTCAACAAGTGTTGAATGCTGGACTTAGGTCCGATGATTATGAGTTTCTGATTGAACATCATATGTGTGATTGTCTGATATTTGAATGCCGGACTTAGGTCCGATGATTATGAGTTTTTGATTGGATATCATATGTGATTGTCTGATATGGCATAATCAACATTTGATGCATTTCAAAAAATGCATGCTCAGATAAAGGCATTGTGACTTGAGTTGCCAGTATGAAGCGCTTCCACGTAGAGCTTTGCTCCGTGATTTCTGATTTTGCACGTAGAGCTATGCTCCGTGATTCTGTTTGACTGAGCCCTATGGGCCCAATATTTGTATAAGTTTGTGATAGGCACTCGGTCAAAACAATAAGAAAGAATGTGAGTCTGATGCATATAATATGATAAGACTAAATTCATTGAATGATTTGTAAAGCTGAATGATGATAAAATAATGTGATTTATTTGCTGTACTTAGTAATGTGAACTGTGCGATCTTATGATATACCATGTTGTGTGAACATCTAGAATGTGTTTATGATTTGAATGAGTGTTTGTAAAATATGTAATATGTGTATGTGATCTAGTGAAATCATCAATGATGGTTCACTCATTGAGTTCGCAAAACTCATAAAAATTGCAACGTGGTTTTTCAAGTACGGGACAGGAGACCTAGTTCTTAGACAGGACTAAAGGACCCATTTTGGATTTTATTATGGCTCAGAGGTCTGTCAGCTGGCCCCGGAAATGTTGTGTCTTGTATTTTGTAGTTTTTGTTAGAACTTATATGAGGCTATGTAAATATTTGTTTTAAGGAAACCGTGTAACTTTATGGATAAATGCAATGAATATTTTTTAAAAAATTGTTGACTTTCAATTGATGTTAGTTGATGCCGTGTGTAAGTTAGATATGTTTTTGCTCTAACATGCCATTATCATGGGATATGTACTTGAATGTTTGGGTATGTACCCTATGGTAGTGGGATGTTGCATTTTTTGTATCAGAGCATGGTTTAGCATCTTTAGGAAAACAATATAATTCATAGTGAAAGATTCAGATAGTATTCACAACTTTTGTTTGTTATAGATCATCTTCCATAAGAGATCAAATTGGAGAGTCAGCTAATATGGAGTCTGTAGGAGCCAATATCGAGTCTCATGTACCTGAATTTTCTGGAATGCCTTCGAGAATTCCCGTGAGGTGAGAAAGGAGATATGATAAGCTGAGAAAGCAAGGAACTGTGGACTTCTACGGAAGTACAGACTCAGCTGAAGCAGAAGGGTGGCTTAAGCGAACTAAAAGAGTGTTCGACCAGATGGACTGTGAGGCAGATGAGAGATTTGACTATGCAGTTTCACTCCTACAAGGTTCTGCATTTCAATGGTGGAAGACTGTTCCAGGCAGCACCACCAGACATTGTAGCTTGACCTGGGAGGATTTTCTGAGGGCGTTCCAAGAGAACTACATGTTGAAGATTTATATGGATCAAAAAAGGAAGGAATTTTTAGATTTGAAGCAGGGCAGACTCACAGTGGTAGAATATGAGATAAAATTCAATGAGTTAATGGCTTTGGTTTCCTTTTCAACCAAATATGGGCTATCGGGAATGTTGGACCCCAAAATTTTCTTAGAAATTAGAACCATCAAATGAGAAATTGTTGGCGATTAGTTATGAGTAAAGAAAAAAAGAGAATTCTTGAATTAAAAATTAGGTAATAAATGGATAGGTACAAGATAGGTTATATGTGAAATGTTGGAAGTTAAAAGCTAGAAGATTTACTTGAAACATGTTCACTAAGTATGCTTTGGTATTTTAGCCATAATTTTTTTCTATAGTTATCCAAATGTGGTGATTCTTAATTTGGATTAAACTAGAGAAGTAGGGATACATTTTGTCTGATAAAATCGAGTTTTAATTCAACGTCTAAGAATATCAATTTTTGGATGGAAGTTGAGAACATAATATTGTTTTGGTATAAGAATAGTTTGGAAATGTTTGTCATATAACTTTCAGATTTTTGCATCAAATTGAATGATTTTAGTTTCATTAGAAACTTAAGACAATGGGGAACATTTTTTGAGAAGGAAGTGTTATCAAATTCTTTTT
>JANZLC010000003.1:19827004-19862786 GCA_026413385.1 Erythroxylum gracilipes
ATATGAATTGTGTATGGATGTTGTTGAGTTGGAATTAGATATACTTGAAGAAGTTATCCACTTGAGTTGATGAACTTGGACATGAATTGTTGTTGCTTATAATTGAGATATTATGGAAAAAGGAAAGATAGGATTTTTATGAATGATGCAAATTAGTTGTAAGGGATGAGTCAAATGAGAAGAGATTAGGGAGTTTAATGAAGTAAAGTTGGTAGTTGAATGGTTATGCTCATGACTTTCCAAGTTGTATATTGCAAATTTCAAGTTTTTCATAAGGGTCAAATTGGGTTTCTGACTTCAGCGGAAAAATGTGGATTGATACAGGCTGAATTGGACAAAGTTGTCTTCTTGATAGTTATAGCTTATCTTTCTAGCTTTCCATTGATATAAAGTATGAAATTTTTGGACAATGGAGATGAGAGATATGATCATTAGAAGTTTGTGATGTTGTTTAGGATGGACTTTCGGCACAGCTGTCTTATTTCGAAATTTTAACCCTTATAGAGGCAGAAATTGTTTTAAGTTATTTAGAAAAGTTGTTGATTTAGGAGTCTTATTTAAAACGGTCTAAGAATGATCTTAATCCGATATTTTTAGTGAAAGTTATGCCCTTTTTACCATTACAGGTTGGCAGAAATAAAAAACAAAGCAAGAAGGGAAAGTCGCGATCGCGCATTGGAGCGATGCGTGATCGCGAATCGTGGGCACGTGCCGCAGCCTCTCCCCTAACCTGAACATGTTTCACTCTTTTAATCATAACTTTGTCGTTCAACCTCTAAATAACCTGATTTTTGAAGCATTGGATTCCTAACACATTCCTCTATCTCTCCATAAAAATTTATAGCTTTTTGTATTGATTAGGAAAAGATTGATTGGATCAAATTAAGGGTATCAGTTGGAAGAGTATGAATTGGATATTTTACTAATAATGATTTAATATTTTGAGGATATCTTGATCTATAGAGATCCAAATGAGACGATTCTTGTTTCTAAATAAACTAAAGACATAGAGCTACAACTCTTCTGAAGGAATCGAATTTTAATTTAGTTTCTAAGACTTTCAATTTCTGGAGTGAAGTTGGGTATAGTGTACTATTTCAGTTTAATAACAGTCTGAAACTGTTAGGGACATAACTTTTATATTTTTGAACCAAATTGAATGATTTTGGTGTCTTTAGAAATTTAAGATAATGGGAAACATATGTTTTGAATAAGTCAAATTGAAATTCCGATTTGAGGTTTCCCAAAATCTGATCTGAAATAGGAGAAATGAGTTCGTTTTGTTGTTGACTGGTATGGGCACATCAACCTTATGGGATACACGTCCAGATGTCACTTAGGACATAGGTCGCAGGACCTCAAGTTTGGGCTCCGAAATCAGGGTCTAACAGTAGTGGTATCTTAGCAGAGTTGGACTCCACAAATACGGGATAATGAAGATCATATTTTCTGACTCCGAACATTGGGCTCCAGAAACGGAGTCCAACAAAAGCAGTTCACCTTCTTATAGGGCAAACTGTTTGATTTCATTGAAGATTCATGGGATTTCATCATTCCTGATTATGTTGACAATTTGTTATTGAAAAGGGCATTACAAGAATTACTTGGATTTTTTGATTCAATTGATTATGTCCTTTTCATTATCTTCCAACATGTAGCTTATTTACAACCTACAAAGCTAGAATTGGGAAACACGGGTGGAAGCAAGCCACTTGTAATTTATCCTGGCTGAGTTTCCAAGGATGCATGGTCAAGTTAATGACCATAACTTAGCACGTTTAGTAGTTAAATTTAGATTCTGTGTAGTTAGATTTGTTTCAAGTGCTGACAAATAAGTTTTGATGATTTGGAATGGTTAAGATTTACTAATTCTTTTTCTCTCTTTGAAGTGATTACAAGATAGGAAAGCAATCTCGGTGGTAAGCGAATTTGGTTTTTGACACCGTCACCGTCACCGTCACCATCACCACCTCCATCACCATGATGATTTTGTGTTTTAACCCTTTTCCCTTTTTTGTTTTATTTTATGTTTATTCCCACCTTATGTGATGTTTGATTGCTCTTCTCATATTGAGGACAATGTGTTGTCCAAATATGGGGAAGGTTGTTTGTTTGTATGTTTTTATTTTAAGTGTGAATTTTGCATTTCGTATGTTAGTTTGTTTTAGGTACATGATGTGATTTGTGTGAATGTATTAATGGCTAGGACTTAACGGAGTTGACTTAACCTTGAACATAGTCCTTTAGGTTGTGAAGATTTATTAGCTTGTGAAATTAGTGACCTAGGTTACTCTGGTTAAATATACTTGTAATTAGGATATGATGTTAGTTTATTCACCCTAGGAATTTGTCACATTCATTTGTAATTTTAGGCTCATTGAATAAGTAACTTCGTTATAATAATAAAAAAAACAATTGTGTGTACATCATAAGCAAATAACTAATCCGTTAGCCTTTGAGTTATGTATAGAGTTAACAGCCAGTTGTGAATTTGATGTAGCTGAGTAATCGAATTGACACGCATCACAATTGTGTGCCTTCACGTCAAAAGGCTATAATGACATTCTAACCAAACCGCTTAATAAAAACATGACCTAGTTGAGTAACCGAATCGACATTCATCACAAATGTTTACCTTCGCGTAAAAGGCTAGGTTCATGTCAATCAAAATTAACAAAAATAGTGTTTTTTCAAATAAAATCTACCAATTTTGTGAGCAACTTGAATTTTCATGAAAACATACTTAGGGATAGTTACATTTTTTATTTATGGAATAATTTTCAATGTGTGTATGTAAGTGATAGGGGTGAACAAACTTAACAATAAGGTTTGGATTAGTTGTCTATTTAGTCCAATGTACTTATATGTGGATTTCGCAAGTTAATAAGTTAAAACAACTTGAAGGATTATGTTTATAGTTAAATTTGTTTTGTGAAGTTGAAGTCATTGTCTCATTATTGCATATGCATGTTTTATGTTTTTGTTTTTGTTTGTTGTTTTGTTTTCTTAAGGACAAGCAAACATTTAAGTGTGGGGATGTTGATAGTTGTATATTGCATCATGTTTTTGTGGATAGTTTAGTTTGTATTTACTTGTTAATTTGATTGTTTAGTCTGGGTTTAGTTTAGAATTGTGTTAGTTAGTAGATATTTGTGTTTAAAGTGATTTATGGGTTAGAGCATGCTTTTGAACTTCAAATTTGATATTTTTGAGGTGCCTTGATGTGTTTGCTATTATTTTAGGACAAAGAGTGGAAAATGGAGAAGAATTGGGAGCTAACCCAGGTCTACAATCGTGATAGAAGGATGATCGAGGTGCCACAATGGTGGAATAATCTGCCATGATCGTAACAGAAGGCCAAAATCTTGGCCACGATTGTGCCATTAAGGGTCACTATCGTGGCCTACGCACAGATAAATGCGGGGATGCTTTCGGTTTTAAATTTTTGAGGGACTTTTTGGATCTTTCGGGCCTGTGACCCCAGGATTACTCTAATTGAAAAGACTATATAAAGGAAAGAGATGTAACCCTAAAGAGAGCTTCATTTTTCGCCACTTTTGGAAAACCCTCAAAGAGAGAGAAAGAGGAAAAAGGAGCGGGTCTTTGAAGCTGCTGCTCTCTTGAGGCGTCCGAATCCCCATTTTATTGTGTATTTCTTTCATCTTGTTGTTCTTTTCTTTGAATATGAAGATGAATATGAATATATCTATAGATTTGGGTTTGCCTAAGATGTTTTACCTTTCCTTCTGGATTTGACCTTAATTTAATGTTAATCTAGTTATTATTGTGTTATTGTGATTGAGTGTTGTGATTCATTATAGTATATGCATATTTCATTAATAAACTAAGAGAGTGAACTGGATAAAAATAATTAGAACGGGTTAATGAGAGTTAGGCGATCTAATTAACCACGCAATAAATCTAGACGGTTATTATATGCAGAGAGATCCCATGTGAGACCTAATTGTTTATTAGAGGGCTTAAGATTTAATTAGAATTGTGGGTCTTTTGTTAATTGAGAGATTACAAATTCCATAATTTAATTAGGGTTAATGAATTAGGGTGCATGATTATAACTTGAGAGAGAGTGATCCCCCTTTGATAGTCTACAACCTAGACTCCATTAACACATAAATGGCTAGGTTAGCATTAATGATAGGAAGAATCCCCTCTCTCATAATTTGGTAATTTCTCTTGGTTGATTTCCATTGTGACTTTTGTGTTGCTCAATTCCAATTTCTTTTCTATTGCATTTACAAATTAAATTCCTTCCAATCTTATTCCCGTGTTTACTTTTCTTTGAAATTTTATTTTCATTTTATTAATTTTCTTAGCCTTAGATAACTTAAAATTAGATTAGTTCACACATCCTTGTGGGATCGACCCTTTACATACTACATTTCACGACCTATGAACTTGCGGTCTTTGAGGTCTAGGAATTTTAAGCTTGCAATTCAAATAGCAAACATGATGCTCGTTTGATGGTGACAACCATAACACAGGAGACAACGACCATAGAGGAGATGATACTTCTTCGAAAACACGACAACTAACACAAAAACAAAGAGAGCTTCATTGTCATGTCAATAACCTAATCGAAAATAAAATAATCATTGTCTAATGGTGGCCCATTACCATTTGGCTTGACCTTTGGTGTCGAACTTATATAGAATATATAAACTTTTAATAACAATACCAAATTTATATATAATAAAGGCATAATTATATTTTCAAAAAAAAGGCATAATTATGATTAAATAGACTAATATATTACATAAGTAAGATATGAGAAAATTTATTTATCATCTATGCATTCATAAATCATTATACTAGTTACCATTATTATCTATACATTCATATAACATTATATTAATTATCATATATAATTATATATATTGCAATATAATTAAAAATAATTGAAATATAGTAAAAATGGAAATGAATATTACATATTACTATCATTGTTGGACCTCGAATTTTTTTATTAATTTTTATTGATTTATTTGTTTAATTATTTATTTATGACTTGTTTGATTATTTTTAGAATTGATATTATTAATTTAATGAGCATAAGTAAAAATTAGAAATTTGAATGAAGTATTAGAATTAAATTAGAGTATAGTTAGGGTATTAGTTTATGGCCAAAGGTAAGTAGATTTTGGATTAAATAAAGGACGGCTATTTTGGAAAGACTAAATACATGAAGGGCAAAATTGGAAGATTAGACTAAAATGTAGTCTTGGATTAGAAGAAAAGAAGAGAAGTGTCGTGGAAGTCAGAAGAGAGGAAGAAGAAAAACCGAAGAGAGAAGAGAAAAAGAGAAGAAAATTGTGGGAAGCTTGCAAGGAAGAAGAAAGAAGAAGAAAGGAAGAGGAAATCAACTTGTTATCATATTTCTTCTTGCTTTGTTAGAAAAGGGATTAAAGAAATAGATTTGTGTAGGGTTTATGTTGGAAGTCAAGAAGATGAACCCATTTGTGATTTTCGTGGGTTTTGAGTTAGGGGAAACATAGAGTAATGTGATATTGTGGTATAAGAAGATTTGGATGAGTGAAAGATGGGTTATATGTGAATGAAGTGAAAAATCTAGAAAAAAAATATGGCACTTCTGCAAAAGATCATTGTGTCCAACTTTTTGGTTCGCCCAGGAACTTGTAAGAAATTGCGAGGAATTTTCCTCTTTGGAAAAGTTCGTTGCGGAGAAGTTTTTCCTACATAGCTTCAATATGCTTTGGTATTTTAAGCATAAATTATTTTTTAGTTATCCAAATGGAGTGAATTTTAATTTAAAGTAAACTAGAGACATAGAGCTACAAATTTTCTGAAGAAATCAAGTTTTAATTCAGTCTCTAAGAATTTCAATTTTTGGAAGGAACTTGAGCACAAAATATTGTTTCAATATAAGAATAGTCTGAAAATGTTTAGGGTATAACGTTCAGATTGCTGAACCAAATTGAATAATTTTGGTGTCATTAGAAACTTAAGACAATGGGAAAATTTTTCTAGAAGAAGTGTTATCAAATTTCTTCGTTTACCTAGTCAGAATGATCATAGAAAATTGACCTGAAGGTCTAGATTTTTGGAAGGGTTATAATTCAATTTTAGCATTTGATTTTTGAAGTTTTATGAATTTTCATTTGAATTTAGATTGAATTTGGTTAGGAAACCAAGAAAACCCTATTTAAGAGCAAGAGGAAGGGCATAATTGAACTTGGATTTTCATGCAAAATTATGTGAGTAATGTATTTATAGTTATTGTGTGATTGGGAAAATTCTTGCCTAGGTGTGTGTATGTCTAAATTGCATGAATTTTGAATTGTTGTGAAGATTTGATAATGCATGATGATTTATGATTATGTTATAACTAGAAAGAGGTTATAACATTTTGTATAAATGAAGAGAACAAAAAGCATGAAAGTATGAGCATATGATAAAATGAATTGAGCATGAATATGTGCTTTTGTTTGGGCAAGAGTGGAACCATTTCGTTCATCACGTGCATGTTGACAAGAGCCTTCTCCCGGCTGCTCACTTATGGCATATGAGATCTGAAAAATGGACTCATTTCGTTCATAGTGTAAACTTCGGTTTCTCCATTTTGTTCCATGGAACCCTCGAGCCATTTGGTTGTGCATTGCATTGACTTGTTAAGCATGATAAATGATTTAGAGTTATGTATGAATGGTCGAGTAATTATATGAGATGCTTATGTGATAACATGTTTAACTTTGAGACCTTGCACTAGAATTGTTGAATTGATTGAATTGCTAGATACAAATGAGATGGAGTATATACATATATATACATATGCTAGAATATGTGATTAATTACTGATGGCTATAAATATATTAATCACTGAGCTTTGTAGCTCAACCCATATTTTTTCACTCCTCAGGTATGGAACACGATGACAGTTGAACCTTGCAAGGCATCAAAAACTCCAAGATAGTTAGAGGCTTTTGTACTAAGTTAGTGACTATTTTGGATAGCTACATAGACATTTCAACATTGAGCATCCTTTTGTATTCTATATCAAGCTTTAATGTGTATGATGATATGTAATTAAAGTTGTTTAAACTCTTTTGAATTAGCAATGGAATGAAGTTTCTTTTGTGTATGATTACGTGTATCTGGTGGGTGAGTTAGAAGGTTTGAATTATAGAATTGAATGTATGTGTTTGTTTAGAATGTTTGAATGTTAGGATTTTGGGTTAAGAATTTTGAGGGTTTCGCGGCGGCGAACCTTTCCCAAAGGTATCTGTGTTTCTATCAGTGATTTTTCCGCAACGAAGTACCTGAATTTCACCGCGGCTATTTGACCTGAAGGGTGCAGAAGCTCACCCTTGAGAGTTCGCCGTGGTGAACTTCTCCCGCGAGACATTCGCCGCGGCGAACCCGCCACTATATACGCTGCCATTCTT
This sequence comes from Erythroxylum gracilipes, assembly GCA_026413385.1. Taxonomy (NCBI): domain Eukaryota; kingdom Viridiplantae; phylum Streptophyta; class Magnoliopsida; order Malpighiales; family Erythroxylaceae; genus Erythroxylum; species Erythroxylum gracilipes. Next base: position 19,834,426 of record JANZLC010000003.1, read on the forward strand.
GTTGAAATTTGAAATCCATTTGACCCTACCCTCGTGCGATTCCTTACTCGACGGCCTCGAGGGGTCACCTCGGGATAGGGAACGAGACTCGGTCCCAACAATCATATTCTTAAAAATAAATTTAGTAATATAGAGAATGATTGAAAGTCTAAAAATAATTTTATTAGGCTAAAATTTCTTCTATATTGAAAAAATCATAAATATAAAAATAATTGGTGACAATTTTATAAAATTGTCACCAAATATATCCGTTTAGCTACGATTACGTGAGATCGTTGCTAAAGGGTGTCAACGTTGGTGATGATTACCATAAATAATCGCCAATCGGTAAACCATTGGTGACATTTTATTAAATCGTCCCTAATTGTGAACAATAGATGGCTGCAAAGTTTAAAAATTGTAGAAAACAACGTCATTGGTTTTTGTTGGGAGGCTTCAGCTTCAACTTTTTAAGTCAAAAAAAAACAACATTGTTTGTTTTAACAATAAACGATGTCATTTTGGTTAGAGCTTAAACCTTATAGCTGAGGCCCCTATTTCTTCTTCTTTATTATTTCCATCTTCTTCGATTAATTGTCCGTGTTCTTCCTTAATCTTCTCCATTCTTCTTCTTCAGTTATTCTTCCACTGTCCATCATCTCCAGTTAATCATTCGATGAGGTTAGTTGTCTATGTTTTCCTCTTGGGTTAATTTTTTCTGCTTTCATTGTTATTGTTAAATGCTTATATATTGGTCGATTTTGATGTTATGGTCTAAGTATTCAACATTTTGTAAGATTGTGGTTGGTTCATTTGTTATTTGAATGCGTTTATGTTGGTGAATAATGGAAAAATATAGTGGTTTTGTTAATAGTTCGGGATGAATTTGGTTTGCATATGAAGTGTTCGATGAAATGCCTAGATAAGGCCATCGGGTGAAGCTTCCACCAACGACTACTCCTCTATTCGCTATTCTAATATCCAATTCTCTTTAACAATACTGGGAGAACTACAAAACCACTACCCATTCCGCGAGCACTCCACCAATCACACTTATAGCAATCCAACCCTTTTAGGAAACTATTCACTCCAGTAATTGACAACTTCATCCTGCTATTAAACCAGCAAAAAAAAGGGAACACCTAAAAATTCATCCAAACAATCAGTGGCAAATCCACTAGAGCCTCCAACATTATAAAACAATCATACAACCAAGAGCCTTTGTGTTTCTCTAACTTAAAATCATATGTTCTTATTTCTTGTTTCAAGTTGTTTTTAAATGGAACTTTTCATATTACAAAAATAGGGTTGCAATTTTAATAATCAGGTCAAATTTGATTGGATAATATAGGGATTCATGAACATTAATATGAAAATTTCAAATTATAAGATCACTTAATTAGATCCATATCTAATTTTTATAGTTTTTAATTTTAATTTAAAAATTTAAGATTAATAATAATAAAACAATTTTAATGAAATTATAGAATTAAAGCAAGTTCTAATACCATTATTGGAAAATCAAGGCGTGATTCGATCATGCATATAGCAGAATAATAAGGAAAACTTTTTCCTTTGATTTCTTAAAGCCATGATATCACATAAAATATAATAAAGCATGAATTATAATTAATACCTTATTATGAAGTTTGATTCTTTTTCCTCTCATTTCCTTCGAACCATTTTTGAAGTCAATTCATACCTATACAAGTATCTAGCCTTTAATGAAGGGTAAGGCAAGAAGTGCAAACAGTGTTAGCCTCTATAATAGCTTTAGAGTTCTCTTAACAGGTATTTACAGAACATGTTAAAAGAACTCTACAACTATTATAAGGTAAGAACTGCTAACTCCCTTGAAGCCTAATCCTATTTATAATAGGTTTTGGATATTGTAGTAATTTAATTAAAATTAAGAACTAATTTCAATTGAAATTTAGTTAGAATTAGAAATAGTTCTAATTAAATACAATTATGCCCAAACAAATCTAATATCTTATAATAATCCTCATTTATTAAATATCTCATATTTAACCATAAATTTTCTTAAACTTTTCAATCAAGTCTAACCTAATTAAAACATCTTTTCGCTCTTCAACCCATACTTTATGTGTGACCCATTAGGATCCCACATATATTGCCAATGGATATAAATTATAGCTCTAAATTGCATTTAAGATTAGATAAATTAAACTTATATAATTTATCTTTAATTCTCTAGTTAAATAATTTATATTCATAAATCATAATTGGTGTCTAGAAACGCATCATGATCATCCAAATATATAGTAATATCAAAATGGTTTTGACTAACCATTTGTGTATAATTTTTATATAATTTAATCATTTCTTCATATAATGTTTTGATTAGGCAAATTGCATAGAAATAATGTCTACTTTATTTAAGTCCAATCATGTTGGTTCTCGATCATTAATAATTGATTTAATTAATGATATTTGTAAAATTTTTACTTAAATTCTCCATAATCACTTTAGAGTGATGGATTCTATATTAATCACTCATCTACCTTCATATAGTTCATACTATATTAATATCAATCAACTAAGTTACCCTTATAGCTCATAAGTAGTATCAAAATATAGCAATTCTTATATGAGATACTTTGGAGATCTCAATTTAAGCGATCATCTATAATATCATGATAATGGGAATTTTTGTAGACATACAAGTAATGTTCTAAATGCATTTCTCATATGTGGTAAGTTCAATAAACTTGTTCTCTAACAAACACCTATACATTTTTTTAAGTATCTCCATACTTTGGTTTATGATATTGACTACTTCCTTCATAAAGAAGAAATATAACATATGCTATTTCTTTTGTGAGTCCTAATAGAAAAATAACTAGGAACATTTTAGAGATAAATTTAATATGAATCTCATTATTATTTTAATTTCTAATGTATATTTATCCTACAAACTTTATCATATACATCTAAATATGTAAAAGATAAAGCATGCCTTTAAATAATTATGTCACTAAACTTTAACTAGCTAATTGGTTTTTCAATAATTCAGTTATGTTAAGAATGAATACTTCTCATTCTTTAAGGGATCCTTAAGCTCACTAACAGGAAGAAATTCCTTGTTGAATTTTCTCAAGTCTTTCACAAGGAGCAAGTTTTCTTTTAATGTTTAAGAGGGTTTGCATTCCTTTAATGCTTTACATATAGAATAGTCAATGCTTAAAATGAACCCTCAAAAGGCCCCTAGACCTAATGGATTAAATGATATTTTCTGTCAGAAAACTTGACATCATATTAAAAACATGGTTAATGATAATATTTTGGAACTATTTAAGAATGGAGAGATTCCTTTAAAGATTAACAAGTCTTTCTGATGTCTCATTCCTAAGCTAGCTAATCTAAGCTCCTTAAGAGAATTTAGACCAATATCTTCTTATAAATTCTTATAAAAGATAGTCTCCAAGTTTCTAATAAAGAGAATGAAGGAGATGTTAAAGCCCTTAATCAACCTTACACAAGGTGCTTTCTTATAGGATAGATAGATTATGGGAAATTTTATTATTAGCCTATATCTACTAAAAGACTTCAATAAAGGGAGTGCCTTCCTTTAATAAAAAGATCCAAAAGAAGACTAAGTCATAAGTGCAATAAAGGGCTCTCCTATATTGGTAGACTTCAGGTCTATTGGTCATCTCACTTTTCCAAAGGATTAACTAAGACAACTGAGAAGTTATCTAGGAGGTTTTCATGGTATGTCGATTAGAACATGAGAGTCCAAGTTAAAGTGGTCTGAAAGGAGATTTTAAAAGGGGGAGTGGATCTATTTTATCAACCTAAGCAATAAGATGTTTATGGGAGGACACTTTGGACACTTTTGACTATTAAAGAGTCTCCTTAGGTCATAGGGGTAAGCACTTACTATTTAAAAGTTGCAACTTTTAGGAGATTGATAGCAAAACCTTTTTCTCTTAGCTCATTTCTCAACTTCTAAGATGAGGTAAAAAATGAATAAGAAAATCAAGTGTGCAATGGGTAATGGAGAGACATCCTTTAATAATTGGTGCCAAACAGAGACTTAGATTAATTCTCACGTACCTCCTAAAATGCTGATGAGATTCCACTTAAACTCAAGGGTGAAAGCTTGGATTAATGATAGACATTGGATAGATGTTCCAAATCAATTTATGTAGGTTATACCTAGCTATAAACCTAAACCTATTAAAGAGGATGAATGCTTATGGTTGTGACATAAGGATAGAAAATTAATAAATAAATCATTTAGATACATGCTTAGCGGTAGGGGAGAATATCATAACTGAAGTAAAGATGGGTGGGATCAATCCTTATTACCTAAGATTTAATTTTTTATATGGTTAGTTATTAAAGGAACATATAACATACTCCATAACATACAAGAAAGGAGAGAAAATAGTTGTAATGGCTTCCAATGCAGCAGTGCCCTTCTAGAGAGTAGCTGGGATGACAAACATAACATACTCCAACATCTATGCTAATCTTATTAGGCAATGCCTCAAAAAGCCTTACAAAATTGAAGTTATCTCTCAAGAGAAGGTCTATTTCTCTGTCTCTAAATGGGTTGATAGCAAGCCTCAAAAACCCAGTACGTTTTCTTTTTTCCTTTTTTTTAATTCTTGTTTTACATTTTCTAATATCTAGGTATTCTAGTTTTTGGATTATATGTTCTTTTTCCTCTTAATTCATTGATTTATTATATTTTCTTGACTTTGTATAGATGGTCCTTCACCCTTTCTTAGCTACACTTTTTTTATTCGAGTATCTCTATTTGTTGAATAATTTTTTGGGTATTACTTATCATTGCCTTTTGTTCTGGATCAGGCAAATTAATCTCTTTGTATGTGCAAATTTGTTTTGTTCTTACTATTGTTTGCTCTTATTAATGGTAATGGTAGGATTTAGGGAGTTAAATGTAAAGAATCCCATGATGCTCCTCTATAGAAAAATTGATGTATGATAATTAATTTGTTTTAAGTTGTTGGAGAGAAGATAACAAAATAAGCCTTAGGATTTCATTCCTGTTTAATGATTTTTAGAGTTTGTGCATTAGTTGATATATTTTAAAGGTAGGATGAGTGAAATATATATCAAAATAGTGACTAGTACAAAAAAACATATAAATTTTGATTATTGGAATTTGAGTTTTAGGTTTGGGATAGTTAGAATTTTAGGGTTTGGTTGTCGAAAATTTAGTTAAGAATCAGTCCTATAGGTTAAGAATCACTTTTAAGAGAAAGCATTACACTTTCTTATTGATTCCCAAGTTTATAGAAAAAAATCAGGATATTATTATTGAAGGGTTGAGTACACATATACATAAAAATAAGTTCTTGGAATCCTTATTTTAATAGTAGATGGATTCCTAATTAAAATGTCTAAAATAAAACTGAATTCTTCTTTAATAAGAATTCTTTACTCTTAAAGAAGATAAAGTCTTAAATAACTAGGATAATATATCTAACTTATTGATATGAATGAGGAATTGAGAGGAATTAAGAAGAGGGATCGTGAGAGCTTGTAGAAATTAGCAACTCCTACTCCATTTATTTACTAGATTTTCTTATTCATATAAGGTAAATTACAATTGTAATCCTTAAAAATCCTAAGTCAAATCACATCATAATCTCCAAAAATCCTCTCAATCAAATCATAATTTCTAACACTCCCCCTCATGCTGGATCATGTATATCAAAAGTTCCAAGCTTGTTACGTAGTTATGTTACACGACTTCCAAATAAAGACTTGGTGAATAGATCAGCTAACTTATCCTCAGTATAAATGGTTTTTATCACATTTTGTCACACCTTCTCTCTGGAAAAGTGACAATATACCTTAATATGCTTTGTCCTTTCATGAAAAACGGGATTAGAAGCAACATAAATGGCTAATTGATTATCACACATTAGCTCCATACGTTGAGTTTGTTAAGATCCAAGTTACTACAACATATGTTTTACCCAAAAAAGTTTTTGGGTTACAATATTTTATGGCTCTATATTATGATTTTTCATTTAAACAATGAACCACAGTTTGCTTCTTGCTTTTCCATGAAATCTGATTGCCACCAACAACCACAGAATACCCTGTAGTAGATCATCAATTAATCCTAGAACCAACCCAATCAACATCACTGTAGGCCTGAACTGAACAATGTCTACAGTTCTTATATAAGAGTCCTTTGTTCGGATTTCGCTTAAGGCAATTCAAGATTTGAACAGCTGCATTCCAATGGTTAATCTTAAGGGATTGCTTAAATTGACTCATCACACTCGTACTGAATGAGATGTCAGGCTTGGTAACTGTAAGATAGTTTAATTTCCCAATTAGTCTCCTATAATATCATAGATATTTCAAGAGTTCTTCCTGGTTTGCATCAAGTTTGATGTTGGGATACATTGGAGAATCCATCAGTTTGCATCAGCTTCTTCTAGGAGATTAAGAATATAATTGTGTTGAGTGAGACAAATACCATATTTAGATTTTACAACTTTGATTCCAAAAAAAAATGCTTCAATTGACCAAGATCTTTTGTTTGGAGTTGTTGTTGTAGGAATTCCTTCAATCTATGAATTCCATTTTGATCATTACTAGTAATAACAATATCATCAACATATACGATTAATAGAATTTTACTAGATCTTGTGTGCTAATAGAATATCGAATGGTCTACTCCATACTACTTGTTACTAAATTTTTTCACAACTGAACTAAACCGTCCAATCAATACTCTAGGAGAATGTTTTAAATCATATAAAGATCTCTTCAATAAGCACACTTTCTTATACCCACTAAGCAAACAACCCGAAGGCTGCTCCATATAGATTATTTCTTCTATATCACCATATAGGAAAGCATTTATATATCAAGTTGGTAGGGAGCCTAAGAATAAGATGCGACTAAGGAGATAAAAAATATGGAGAGTTATTAGAGATAAAAATATGGAGAGTTATTTAGCATAAATTTTAAACCATCTTTAGCTTGAACTTTGAGAGCAATTATGAGAACAAGAGAGTTGTTTAGAAATGACATTATTTCTCTTATTGGAAGTGAAAAGACAACCAGCTTCTGGTTTGATAATTGGCTTTATATTGGACCTTTACACTATATATAAGATATGGAGACTCTTAAACCTTTAATCAAGCAATATATGACAATTGCTAAAGCTTTGTCTAATAAACACATTTTTAGACAAAGTTTTATCTCAGGCTCTCTTTGATCAGAAATTACTCAAACATGCTTCAGTAATAAAAAGGATAACATCATTTGGAAGCATACTAGGAATGGAAAGTTTACTAATCAATCATGTAAAATGGCTCTTCAAAACCATCTTTGTAAGATATCTTGGACCATATTTATTTGTTTTAAAAACCTACATCCCCGAATTTTCCTTACATTGTCGTTAGCTATGAAGGATAAACTACCAACAGTTGACAAGCTAGGAAAGTATCTCAACATTCCTAATTGGTGTATTCTCTGTAAAAGAGCTAAGGAAAACAATAACCATTTATTTTTTTCAAAGTGAGTTTTTTCACAACCATTTGAAGATCACTATTGCACAAATGTTACATTTACAATGCTCTAAATTATTGGAACTCTATTAAAGCCTGGTGCATCACTATTAAAGACCCTAATATCAAGTAATGCTACTATATGGTTTTATCATTCCCTGTCAAAGCTATACAGGATGAGAGGAATGCTCTCATTTTTTAAGGATAGAATCCTAACTTAGGAGCAATTCAACAACAAGATCCTTCTATAGATATCAACTTATACAAATCAAAGTTTCAAAATGTTGATTATTGTAGTAGAGTATGGAATGTTTAGTTTGTAATTCTCCCTAACCTCTGGGAGGCTTGAACGTGGGCATGTACTAAAGTTGTTTTCATCCTAAGAAACACCTGAATAGCTCTTTGTAGCTCAGTTTTTACATTTTGATTACCTTTAATGGCTTAATTCATTACCATTTTCTCAACAAAAAAATGGACTGGCACAATTTTTCCACAGGAGAAAAGTTTTAGAATAATTAATATCGTGGACTTAAGTGTATCCTTTAACAATAAGATGAGCTTTGAGTCATTTGATAGATCCATCAGCAATAGTCCTAATAGTATATACCCTTTAACAACCAACAATTAAGGCATCAGGAAAAGGAGTAACAAGCCTTCGAGTGTGATTTGACCATAAAGTGTTTATTTCCTCTTACATAGCTTGCTTCCACCCAAGGTTCTATATAGCCTTTGTTATGCTCTTAGGAGTAGACACATAATCCAGGTTTGATAAAAAGGAACAAAACAAGGGGGATGCATGGTTATATGAAACAAAATTAGAAATTGACTTACTGGTATAAGATCATTTACCTTTCCTTAAAGCAATAGGCCAGTCTAGGTCACTATTTTATGGATCTGAAGACAAAGGGCATTGAGAATAAACATGAAAATTAGATCGAGACAACTGATTAAGATATGAAGGATCAAAATATGTAGGTGAATTGTCTAAACTTTTAAACAAATTATTTGAAGACTTTTCAAAATTTGAGGGTAAATAATAATGGAAGATTTTGGCATTTTGACTCTCAGAAAAGTGTGTAGTGTTCTTAAAGAATGTCACATCTGTGCACATAAAAAATATTTTAAGTGAGGGGTTGTAACAACAATAGCCTTTTTATGACCTTGAGTAACTAAGGAAGATACACTTGATCGCTTGTGGAGATAATTTATCAACTTCTGGCTAAAGATGGTGGACAAAACAGACACATCCAAAGATAGAAGGTGGAAGAGGCAACAAATGGGTATCAAATATAAGGATATGAGGGATCTATCCTTTGAGTCTGGTGGATGGCATTATGTTAATAAGATAGCAAGCAATGAGGACAACATCACTTTAAAACTTGTTGAGAACCTTCATCTAAATTAGTATGGTTAGAACAAATTCTATGACATGCCTGATTTAGGTTTTAATAACACCATTTTGTTGTGGCCAGGATAATTAAAAGATTGGTGAATCATACCACAAAGTTTTATGTAACATTTAAAGGATTTAGAAAAATATTCTCTAGCATTATCACTTCTATGGATACAAACAGGACAACCAAATTGATTCTTGATTTCAAAGAAAAAGGAATGGAAATAAAAAACAATTCATAACATTCTTTCATTAGGGCCAAGTTATTATAGACCAATCATCAACAAAAGCAATAAAATAATACAAACCAAGTTTTAAGGTAACATAAGATGGACCGTAAACATCATACTGAACTAGCACAAAAGAGCGTTCAACTCTATTATTAACTCTATATGGAAAAGCAACATGATGATGTTTACCAAATTGAAAAGACTTACAATCTAGATGAAGATTTAAGCTCAAATTGGGAATTAGCTTTCTTAATTTTTGGATAGATGGATGACCAAGGTGATTATGAATTTAGAGGGGTGAACTAGCAGCTAAGCAGGCAGTTGTACTATTATCAAAATAGTAGAGACCTCCAAATTCACACCCACCTCTAATCATCTTCTTTGTCTTCAAATCCTGGATAAAAATAGGATGATGGCAAAAGGAGACAAAACAATTAAATGATTTAGTCAATTTACTAACAATGTTAAGTTGAACAAAAATTTTGGAATATATAGTGTTGTTAGTAACGTCATCGAAGGACATATTTATTTATTTTTATTTAAGTATTATTATTATTTTATGTATATTTTTACTTGTATTTTATTTTTAATTAGTATATATATATCGAAGACAGCCTCTCTACCAGTTAGGGTAAGGTTGTGTATTACTAAACTTCCCCAGACACTCTATATAAGCGAGAATTTTACTGAGTTATTGTCATTATTGTTGTTGTTATTTAGGGAATAATATCTACTCATGATAGACTTTCACTTTATTAACCTCAATGACTTATGTTTCTTGTGTAAGGAATATATGGAAGTATATTTTGGAACATTCCAACTTGAGAAACTTTAACCTTACTATATGGAATTCATTATATGGCTATACTCTTATAGAAGCTTTTATCCAGGGAAGAGATCACTAGTAGTGATAACTTTTGGTATTGTCTTTATAAGCTATGAAAGGAAAGGAATGATAAATGTTTTAGGTGTGAGGAGAGCTCCATGGATCAAGTTAGAGAAGAACTAGTTCAACGAATTAGAGAGCAAATTTTGGCTAATGAAAAATTGTTGATCTTTAGTAGTCAGCTTATAACTTCCTAAAGAAGAGATCAAAGGAAAAGTTGAGTTTTTTTCATTTTAAGGAAAGTTGAATATTAGTTAAGTTGTTTAGCTATATGTACTTTGCCTAAATGTGTTAGATAAAGGTATTGTTAAGGCCTTAGCATAAGTGACATTGTAATAGGAATTTTTAACAGTTTATATGGCAGATTCTTGAATGATCTAGTTTTTTTTTCATTCTGAGCATAGTAATATCATTTTTATCTTTTCAAAAAAATCCAAAGAGAGATTTTTTATTAGAAAATTACTTTTAAAATAAAAATAAAAATTTTAAATTTAATTTCATTCAAGTTATTATTTATTTAGAGATCACTTTATCAATTAATTAGAGAATTATCTCTTTATAAATTAGAAAACATTTTTCCTAAAATATTAAAAATATGATTTTCTTAATTAATCAGTAAAGAAAATTTTCAAATTTTAATCAAGAAAAATACCTTTCCTAGTAAATCAAGAAACTGATTATTCAAATAAGAGAAGAAATAATAACTAAATAGAAAAGGAAATAATAATTTTAATTTAGCTTAATCAAATTGAAATAAATAAACTTAATTAAGAAAAATATTTCTTCTTCTTAAAAATAATAAACACCTTTCTTAATTACCTAAGAAAAAACTTTTCTTAATTTTAAGGAACATAATTAATTGATTTCAATCTAACTGACATATAATTAATTCTAATTTTGAAATTTTGATGTTTCTTGATTGATTAATGTTATACTTATAAAAATTTCTAAGTTTTAACCGCAAGTGCACGGTGTAGTGGTAACTAGCCAGTTGATCCCATGAGGAATGTAAGTGATAGTATTAACCCTTTTTCTATTATCTAACTGTCAAATCAAGATGTGAAAATTTAAATTAAACTAACTAAGGTAAAATTACACAATAATGAACTCAGATAAAGAAAATACTATAATTAGTCAATATCAAATAAGTAGTACCTAGGTGATGAACCCCCTACGATATCTTAAACAACAACCCTTTCTCATGCAATTAAATTATTTATTATTGGACTGTGAAAATTTCTATCTTATGTTAATATCGTTTTTAAGACTATTAACAACTAACCCTTAATTGATCAACTAAATCTCTTTCTAGTCAAAGCTCCTAAGGTTGCATTATTGATTAGTGAATTTCACTATTAGGTTTGATGCTAATCTAAAGGATTTATGTCAACCTATCTCTAGGTTTGCATGCAACTTCTTCCAATTATAGTAGATCTATTCACACGAAAAGATTTCTTAATCTCAATCATAGGAAATCAAATATTGGACTAATAGTCTAGATATATTAGTTTAAGAATATAACACATAATTGAATCATAATAAACTACTCAATGAAACTACACTGGATAAAAGATTATATCATATTATCATCCAAACGTTGGGTTCATCACATCTAGGTACTAAATAATTTAATTCCTAAACACAGAAAACAAATATAATATCAAATATTCAGATGAACAAATAGAAATAAAAGAATTCATATTATATATCCCCTTTTTGTCTCTAATGAAATCTTCTTGCAATTTAGATTGAAGGATGCTCTTTATCAGATCTTGTAACGTAATGTTTGTATTTTCTTCATCCTTTGTTTAAAACTCCCTCTTCTTTGGTGTTTCTTACGAATAAAAATGCTTCTCCCTCGAGTGGCCTTCAATAATATCCTTTTATAGTAAAAAATAAGATTTCTAGGATATACACGGTCACTTACATGGTTATGTAAGTGATTGTGTATCTTTAAAAACAACTCAATTTGTTACTTTACACAAGCACATTGACTTATACGGGCAACATACATGGGCAGAAACAAGGTCTTCAAAGTGCCACACTTTTATACTGACTTTCATAGTCATTGTACATGACAGTGTATCTCCAAAGTTGCTTAAAATCTTCATTTTTATGCCATGATTTCATCTAAATTATTCCCTTTTGATCTACGAAGGCAATTATCACCTACAAACACACTTGAAGCAAAATACGTACCAAAAATATTAAATTATAAGCAAGACACACTAAATATAGGTATATAAATATAGTTAATTAATCGTTTAACATTTCTTAATTAAGTTTCATAAACATATAATTGATAAATATGTTTGATGTGATTTGAAGCTATTTTAACTAAGTTATGAAGGTGCTGGGAAAAAAACATCCTAGTACAAAGTCGTGTAATTTTGTGCTCCACTTAAAATATTAATTTTGAAATATAAAAGACAAAATTGAAGGGAAAAATAAGTAGGAAGTTTAGGAGGCTCAATTAGATAATCTAGAGTGGTAAAGAGAATGAAGAATAAGCCATAAGACACAATTTGGAGTGGATCTTATAAAGATTAAAAGAGATTTATTATGTTTCTATTTTTCCTTTACTTTTGGTGTCATGTCTTCTATGATTAGGAACTAAACCTTCATGGTACCTAGATATGATGAACCTTAGGATTGACTTTATAGATTGAATTCATTTTAGTTCAAATTATTCTTCAATTTCATTAAGATCTGATTATGTGTTCTTTACTATTCTTAAATTGATTAGTATCAGTATGTTGATTCATATTTGATTTCATGCATTAGAGATTGAGAAATCCTTTATTTGAATGGATCTATCATAACCGAAAAGAATTGCATATAATTCTAGATATAGTTTGACATAAATCTTTCATAATATGGTCAAATCTAATAGAGGAATTTATAAATCGGTTAATACAATTCTAGAATACTTAATTAAAAAGAGATTTCAATTAATTAACCTAGGATTAGTTGTTAATAATATTAAGAAAGATATCATCGTAACCAAGGAACTTCCTTGTTTGATGAAATTTAGGTTAAGTTGATGATTGAAGTCTTATCTGCATGAGAATTCATAAGGGTATTCACTATATAAGTATTGATGTCCTTATTGGTTTTTTATTAGTTTAATTTTTATTATAGTTAAATAATTTTGTTAATTTTGTTGGTTTTTTCCTTTAAATTTGAATTTGATCAATCACCATCATCATAATTTGTCAGTTAGATAATAGGAAAAGAGTTCATGCTAATAGTCATGATCTTTGTGGGATCAACACTTAGTACTCCATAACCTATACTATAGAAGCGGTAAATGCACTTGTTTAGAAAGTAGGCTTGATAATAGGCCAGGTTGAGTTCTGGCCCACCTAGCCCTTATCTAGCTTGATTAAATAATTTAATGACGTCATTAATTTTCAACTTTTACTAAAAACCAATGTCAATTAACTTATGAAAGCCCAAACCCATCTTAAAGCCTAATAAAATTGGGTTAGGCTCACTAAATTCAAGCTAGACAAATTTTTCATTCCCACTTAAAAGATCTATATGGTAGGAGATTAACATCAAGTTTTTGGTACTATTATCGAGGACTAGGATATTAAGAACACTTAATCTATATTAATCTATCCACTAATTTTCTTTTACATTTATTTTCTTTCTTTCTTTTTATTTTATTTTGATTACTAACTTCTTTTTTTTATATTGCTATTTTAGGAGCTTGACTAAATTTATGACCCGAAAAAATCCATCTAAATTTTTGAAGAAGATCCAAAAATTAAGAGAACAACTCTTCAAAAGCTTATAATGAGACTTTAAAAGGCAAGAAGAGTTAGAGCAAGAATATGAGCAACAAGTAATCATAGCAGAACTATAGAGGACCATGTCTAAATATGTGAACATCATTAATTGGAACTAAGACTAGTATCATCAAGCAAGTTATTACAGCTAACAACTTTGAGATCAAGACAAGTATCATTTAGATGGTGTCGTAGTTAATTAGTTAGATGGGTTGCAAGATGAGGAAATGGATGCCCATATAGCATATTTTTTTAGAGAACTGTGATGCATTCAAGGTTAATAGGGCTATTGATATTGAAAAGGGAAGATAAGGTTGTTTCCTTTTTTAATAAGGAACTGAGCTAAAAAGTGGTTGAATTCTCTTCCGAAGGGATTTTTCACTTCATAGGACTAGATGATTGAAAAATTCTTGATAAAGTACTTCCCGATAGTTAAAATGCCCAAGATGAGAAATGATATCTCTATTTATGCTCAGATTTAGTTAGAAACACTATATTATATACGAAAAAGGTTTAAGAACTTACTAAGGAGATGCCCACATCACATACTTCTTATATTGTTATAGGTTCAGACATTTTATAATGATTTGAATCCATCAACTAGAAAGATGATAGATGTAGCAATTAGAGGTACTTAAAGTAATAAGATGTCTGAGACAGCCTAGGAGTTGATTAAGTAGATGGCTATGAATATATATCAATGGCATTCCACTTGGGCAAAGATAAGTATGATAGATGGTGTTTATGATGTTGATGTGGTTATAGCTTTAGTCAAGTTGAAGGTCCCAGTAAAAATGTTAATGGATTATCGATTTTACAATAACCAACTTATATGATGCATGTGATTTGTATAAGGAAGGAAATACAGGCCAGGAATGACAAGTTGTTAAAACTAAAACACTAAATAACATGTTAATTATTAGGTAATTCACCTCATCCATAAAATAATCCATACATCAACATATAGAATCCAGGTTAGAGAAACCATATAAATTTTCTCAGAGAAATCAAGGATACAAAGCAAAATCCTCTACCAAGATTTAAGTAGCACGATCCACATCAAGAGAAGAAGCCTAGCCTAGAAGATTTCATGAAAAAATTTCAAGCTATCAAAATTTCAATGAGAAATCAAGAGGTTTCTATTCATAACGTAGAGAACCACATAAAACAAGTTGCTAAGTTGGTTTTTGAGAGACAGTAAGGAGGCTTACCAAGCAATACTAAAACAAATCCTAAGGAGTATGTAAAGACAGTTTTCTTAGAAGTGGAAAGAGTTAAGATTAGAAGGGAAACAAGGTGAGAAAGTAGTAAAAATAATAAAGATAAGGAGAGAGATGGTGAGCGAACTGAACACGTAAAGGATTCCAAACCTACCATTATGTACCCAACAAAGTTGTAGAAGGATCATATGGATGAGTAGTTTGGTAAGTTTCTTAAATTTTTTAAAAACTTCACATTAACTTACCTTTTATTAAGCCTCTTCCACAGATGAACAAACATGTTAAAATTTTTAATTAACTACAATCAAATAAAAGAAAGTTAATAGGGTTAACTACTGGATATTAAACAAGGAGTGCTATACCATTTTACAAAAAAACCTGCCTAAAAAACTTAAGTATCTAGGGAGTTTTACTATTTTTATTTAGTTAGTAGTTTTTTATTAAGGAAACTTTGGATAATTTAGAAGGAAATTTTAATTTGATGCCTTATAAATTATTTAAGAAATTGGTGTTAAAAGAGCCTAAACCAACTAAAATGGGCATTCAATTAGATGATAGGTCAGTTAAATACCCTAAAGAATCATTGAGGATGTGTTGATTAAGGTAGATAAGTTTATTTTTCCAAACGATTTTTTGATATTGAACACTGATGAGGATATTGAAGTACTTATAATTTTAGGTCAAACTTTTTTAGCTAGTTTTAGAGCTATAATTGATGTTAATGATGGTAAATTAGTGCTCAGGGTTGAGGATGAAGAGGTAATATTTAAAATATTTGATGCTATGAGTCACTCTCTTGACAAGATGAAACTACTTATTTTCAATGCTATCGATGTTGTAGTTTCATATTCTTTGTAGGAATTTCCATAATGACCTATTGCAGTTTTGCCATGTTTAAGGTGAGGAGGAGGAGAAAGTTGACCCTTTGAGATTTAAACAAATAGCCTATCTTGAGGTTGACAAACGAATGGTTTAGAAGAAAGAGTTTGGGGAGATTGACAGGAGTAAATAAAAGAGGTTGAAACCATTTATTAAAGATGCCCTTTTTTTCTAGAATTGAAGAAGTTATTACATCAACTTGAGTATGCATTTTCTGAGAATGACTTAAATCTACTAGTGATTATAGCTTTAAATTTGAAGTTACACTAAAAAGAAAAGTTACTGAAAGCACTTAGAGAGCATAAGTGGGCAACAGTTTGGAAGATTTAAAATATTATAGGAATTAATCTCTCTTTTTGTAGACTTAAGATTTTGGTAAAAGATGATTTCAAACTAGTTATGCAACCCCAAAAAAGGCTTAATCCAAATGTAAAGGAAGTTTCCATAAATGGGGTAATTAAATTGCTATTTTTTATTTACCCTATTTCTAATAGTTTTTAGCTAAGCCCAGTGCAAGTTGTTCTAAAGAAAGGAAGGATGACAGTGGTACCCAATGAGAAGAACAAGTTGATTCCTTGAGGATTATCACCAGGTGGAGAGTTTGTATAGATTATATAAAGTTGAATGATGCCACTCAGATAAGATCATTTTCCCCTCCTTATGCTTGACCAACTTATAAACCATATGTACTATTTCTTTTTCGATTTTTTTGGCTATTTTCAATTTCTTGTAGCACTGGAGTACCAAGAGAAAGCAACATTCATGTTTTCATACGATACATTTGCTTATAGAAGGATGTCCTTTAAGTTGTGCATCGCACCTACTATATTTTAGAGGTGCATGATGGCCATTTTTTATTATTTTTGTTATTTTTTATTTTTGCCTTCGTAATTTAAAAAGAGTGCTTAAACGTTATAGGAAGACTAACCATGTTTTCAATTGGGAAATTTTCCTTTTCATGGTATAAAAGGGCATAGTTCTAGGCTATAAGATCTTATATGGGAAAATTGAGATAGAAAGAGCAAAATTTGAAACTGTTAAAGAATTACCACCACTAACTCCAATTAAAGTTGTTAGGAGTTTTCTAAAAATTATAGGTTTTCATAGAAGGTCCATTAAGGAATTTTTTAAAACTTCTATGCCTTTGACCAATTTACTTAAGAAAGATTGTGCCTTTCTATTTACTTAAGAGTGTTTAGATGCATTCACTCTTCTTAAGGAGAAATTAACTAATTCCCCAATTATGAGTGCTCTAAAATATAATCTTTCTTTTAAGCTAACGTGTTTTACGAGTGATTTTATAATAGGTGCAATTCTTAAACAGAGGAAGGAGGAGCATTTCTAACCCTTCTACAAAACTAGCAAGACTTTAACAAATGCTCAAGAGAATTACATGACCACAAAAAAAAAAGATTTATTAGCAATGGTTTTTGCATTTGATAAATTTGGATCTTATTTAATCTTTTCCAAAGTTTTTTATACTAACCATTCTTCATTATGATATTTGTTATATAAATTGGATGCTAACACAAGAATAATTAGATGGATTTTATTGTTGTTGGAATTTGATTTGGAGATTAGCAAATGGTAATTTAGTCATATTTTTAGTCTCATATTTAATGCATTTTGTTTTTCTATCTGAATATTTTCATTAATTTCAATACTTAAGTTGTTCATAATTTGTTTATACTACTAATTCACTTATTTGGAGCAAAAAGGAATGAATTCAAATACGTTTGAAGCAATTTGGAGTTATTCAAGCGTCAAACATATGCCTTGGCTGATTCTTCAAGCATTAGGCATACTACACCACAATGGGAACTATTTACTTGGGCCTATATGTGACTAGATTGATCTAAGGTATGGGACTATAAGAGCGGCTATCTAAGATGACATCGACTTATCAGATGGCGCCTATCACCCTCAAGACACTAAGAAAAATTGGGATAGTTTAGAGGAGGCCAGGCAGTAGGGACCAATTTACATTCTAGCGGAAACTTAAGAGCCCATAATTGCAAATGATGTAAAAGGGGATCACCCTAATATTTGAGGGAAATAACCTAACTAGGATCCTCACCCATAGTCTCTAGTTGCACCTAATCATTAGGTTGACTCCATAGAGAGCACAAGCACTTGTAGTTGACATTCCACACCTCCATACCCCAACTAACTCAAGATCTCCAGATTGGAGAGATACATGGGTTAGATTCTAGGAGTGCAACAAACTATTAAACAGGGATAGTAGGATCTGATGGAACAAATAACAAAGTTAGAGGTGCAAGATCATGGATGAAGGAGGTAGTGCAACAAACTATTGAAGAGGGATAGTAGGATATGATGGAACAAATAACAAAGTTAGAGGTGCAAGATCATGGATGAAGGAGGTACTCATTCAGATCATAGGATAATTAGGTGCTACCTTTACTAACGCAAGCCATTACATCATAATCGACTCCTTAGCAATTGGATTTTCCAAATATAATAGAGGGAATACATGATAGCACATAAGAGGATAACACTTTTTTCCTCCAAATGGATCCCTAGATAGAGATAGAGAAAGAGCACATAGATGTCCATATACTAGGCTCTTTGCTTAATATCATTACTCAAATCAACTTGGAGTCTCAAGACGTTTGATAATGAATTTTTTATTTTTATTTTCATGTTTTCCTGTGTTTTTTTATAGTTAGTAGGTGATTAGCCTTGCTAAACTTATATTATTATGTTCTTATTTTTAATTTTATCGTTTATTATTAATATATTGAATCATAGATTTCTCAAAGTTATAGTTAGCTTATGTTTCTTTTATTTTATTGTTATTGTTTGATGCTATATTTTGTTTTATTTCATGATTGCATAGATGATAATGGATGGAATTCATTGTGTGAATACAAACTTTTAGATTATAAAATAGGGAAGTATCAGTTAACTTTACCATTTTCTTCATGTCAATTGTTTTTGTATTCTTTTATGGGATTTATTGTGTACATTAGGGACATTGTACATCTTTAAGTGAGGGGAAGGGGTATTGTGCTTTTGATATAAATTTACTTATCATTCAAGCAAGTTTGATTATTCTTTACAAATATCTCCAATTTGCTAATTCTTATCTTAAAGCATTTTTAGTTGTGTTAATCACTGAATTAAGCTAGAATATGAAAGGATGAAAGCATAATTAGATGGATTTTTACTTGTCCCATTATAAATGGACATTTTGCTTATCAATTTTTAAGAAAGTGCTTAGGATTTTACACACGAGCATAAATTGTGAGGTTTTAAACCTTAGCCTTTTCTTTAAATAATGTTAACCATATTACAAGTCGATAACAATTTTTGTTAGTAGCTTAATATTTATATTTGCGTTATGAACGATTGTAGTTACTTAAATATATAAGATTTGATTTGACAAAGGAGTATCAAGAATGAGAAATGGTGTGAGCTTATGTATTTAACGTTATATCTTCTCATTTGTTTGCTACCGATGATTCTTATATTCTCCTCATAAACTCATAGGAAATAAATTTAGAAATATTTTGAAATGATCTTAGTAAAAAAAAAAGAGAAAGATTTTTTAAAAAATTTGTTATAGTTTTGAGAAGGAGAAAGAGAAGATACTTGTGCTATTCAAGATTTTTACACCTTATTTACATTATAATTAGTTACTTAAGCTACATTAGTTCATATTTTTGTATAATCTTTCTTATGTAATTTCCTTCATATTGATTAACCAAAAATCTATCTTTTTCATACCTGACTAAGACCTCATTATACCTTGACTTAAAGACCTCTTGATTTTTGCCTCTAGTTTATTTTATTAAAGTGGAGATGTAATATATTAACAAGTTTATGGTTAAGACTCCTTTTATGTATCGAATTAAAATTTTTATGTTCACCCTAAACACTTAGAGTGAATCTTTTATGTGAGGATGATCAATCTTACAACACTTGATTTCAAAAAGTTATAAATATCATTTATGGTATTTGCTTGTGAAAATCTATTATTTGATTAGTTGATTCTAATTGTATTTTGCTTAAACTCTCGAGGCGTGACATTTGAAGAATGAATAAACAAGATGAGATAGAAGAGGGGTTGATATTGAGAAGAGTTGATATATTTAACTTATTATGTACTTAAGGAAAAGTAAATGCTTAAGTGTGGGAAAGTTGACAAGTAGTGATTTAGTCATATTTTTAGCCACATATTTAATGCATTTTTTTTATTTATCTACATATATTTTTATTGATTTTGGAACTTAAGTTGTTCATATTTTATTTTCAAGTCTAATTTAAATACTTGAGAATGAATTCAGGCAAGTTTGGAACAATTTGGAGTTATTTTGATTGAGTTATGGAAGCATGACAATGTACATGGCCACTAGGAACATCCCTTGTTAAATAGCAAGAAGGCCCCGTTGAAGATACAAGCCCATGTTTGTGCACGAGTTAGCTCTAAAAAGTGTTACACATATATTTAAGAAATAGTGCCATTAAAACATCCATTCATCTTTTTATAATTAAAATTTCAAATTTTAAAAGTTAATATTGAGCGACAGGAGGAGAAGGCTCTAAAAGCATAAAGAAAAACCTTAGTGGCACAAACCATGATGAAAAAAACAAACAAACAAACCAAAGAATCTCTTTGAAGTAGATTTCCATCAATCTAAACTTTTTAGAGATTTGAAGGATTTAATCTTGTCACCTTTGATTTTTAGCTTTCTCTTTAATTTTAATGTTTCATTTTCTATGAGTAAGAGTAATTCCTTTTGGTATCTGGATGAGGTGAACCTCATAATGTTATTTTCATTTAATTTAAGTTATTATTTATTTTTATTGAGATTTAATTATGGTTCTTCATTATTCTTGAATTAATATTACTGACATGTTGATCCATAAATGATTTCATGCAATGGAGATTGAGAATTTCTTTGTATTAATACATCCAACATAATTGAATGAAATTGAATAGAAACCTAAAGATAAATTAATATAAATCTTTCAAATTAAGGTCTAACCTAATAATGAAATTTATAAATTAGATTTCAATTAATTAACCTAAACCTATGTTTTAACAGTCTTAAGAAAAGAATGAGCAAAATTGAGGAATTTTCATGATCTAATGAACTTTAGATTAAATTGATTAATAAAATTATGATTGCATGAGAAGTCATAAAGTAATTCAAATTCCATGTACTATTGTTTTATTGATTGACATTTTTCATCCTTTTGCCATCATGGTTTATTTTATTTTGTTGACTTGTCTTTAGTTTATTTTCTTTTATTTTAAATGATTTATCAATATGGCAATTAAAACAAAGAAACATTTCATCTGCAAAACATAAACCACTAAGTTCTATCCTTTTACACTTACTTTGAAATGGATGCATGAGTATATTAGAGAGACCAGCTTTTGGAGTCAATGGCAGCACCTCTAATGCTACAAAATTCCTTTTGAATTTTAGGGAGAAAATAGGTAAGGAGATAAAAACATATAGTAGGAAACGATGAAATGATGAGCTTTTTGTATGACGATTGGTTATAGGCTGGACCCCTATATCTACACCCTTCATTCCTCTCTACAACACACTCTCCCACTCAATGCTAATGATAAATGGCAATCAATGGAGCACCTTGCTCAGGGGTACGATGCCACTCAGTCCAGTCTTCCCCAACTACTCCCCCATCTCCTCCAAAGCAGAAAAAATGTGGTGTGGCCTAGGGGTGTAACTAATCAATTCACAATATCCTCAAAAGCCTCCCTATTTGGCCCTATAACTCGGGAAATGAAATGGTATAAATTGATATGGTTTAGAAACCATATATCTTAATTCCTCCCTATTTGGCCCTATAATTTACGAAATGAAATGGTATGAATTGATATGGTTTAGAAGCCAAATAAAAAAATTATCCTTTATTACGTGGATGGAAATAAAGAACGGACTTTAAACAAGACCACATGGACTGCTTCTTCACTTTGCAGCCCATGTAAAACACGAGACGGGGGATCACATGTTATCCACATGTCCCTACTCATCCAAGATGAGGAGCATTATGCCTAGGTGTAATTCAAAAGCCTCAATCAATGGAAGACAAGATTGACTGAGCCTTAAGGTTCCAAAAAATAGGGGATAGTCAGATCTGTAAACTCTGCCAGAGTGGGGTGATATATGACCTATGGAAGGAAAGGAACCGAAGACAATTCCTCAACACCAGACAGGATACACAGGCTCTAAACAGAAGCATTTTCATCAAATTGAGAGAATTAATCATTCCAGGGAATATTCATCAAGAAAGCAGCTCAACAACAGGGTCTCTACTGATAGACACACTCCACAGGTTTGCAAGGATTCATTTTATAGAGACTAGCAAAATTGGAATCCAAAATTACATAGAAAGTAACATAAGGAATAAGAACAAAAATATATGAAGAAAAACCTCTTGAGCTTGAATTCCAGCACGCACCAACAGCTCAGCCAAAAGGGTCAGACACTAACACCCAAACAACCATACAGGCTATCCAATACCCAGGGGGAAATTGCTCAATTTAGTACAATCCAACAACAAACAAAACATCATACTGATGACCGACGGAGTCTTGAGTATTACCTGTCCAGAATCCAATTGGGAACACTACAGAAGGCAGGGGAGCCATTCTAAGAACTAATCGACAAGGTGGACATAGAATATCGGAAGGCGTGTGGATCGATCCAACAACATCCAACCAAACCTGGACTAAGGAACATCCACAAACGACAATCGTGGATACTGGAGACTGAAGACTGATGAAGACTGAAGACGAGCCATCGGGAAGGAAACTGATCAAACATTGACTAGATGAGGAGGACACATATCCTACATATGCAGATGCTATTGTAAACAAGAAGGGCTGAGCTTTTGTTCATCAGCTTAGGACGTCTTTATGGTACTTCTACCAATAATTTTTGTAAATAAATTCATTTAATTTCCAAAGAGAAGAAAACAATGATGAAACACTTTCCAACCCATATTGAAACAACATAAACTTAGCAAAAACATATGTTAGGATATCATAATGTCATTTTCGAACAAATTTGTTCGAGTCAAGATAATGAAGTTTTTCAAGTAAATAGTCCACAAACTGGCAAATAGAGAATGGGAAAAATACAAGGACTAACATAATAGTTTCACCTTCCCCACTCGTATAGCAAGGACTTCAAAGTTCACTTTATTCCAATGGAATCCTCATACTCGCAACAAAGCTTGAAACAGTTTGGTTATGAAGGCCTTGAAATGCTCAGAATATTCACACAATATTCTACACAAGTTTTAGTGTAGTCCAACAGTAGGTTGATACCAATTACATTATTGCAAGTTGACCACAAGCAAATCAAATTCCGTCCTCAGAAAAAACAGGTTCAAACAAAAGAACATCCAGCAAGTCTACCATTCATGTCCTGACCTGGAAACGACTCTACCCAACTCATGCATCTGGTGTATCTGAACGGATTGCTGTTAAGAAATAGACAGTAATTGAATAAGAATATCTGCCATGAACAAGAAACGATGACTACAAAAAAGTTTGTAATTAAAACAAGGATAACAAAATATCTGGTCTTTCTATCTATTGAAATGGCATGACTCGAACTTTTTTCTATTGTGCTAGGACGAAAAAAATCATTAAAGCAATGCCAAGCAACTTTAATTAGAAATTCAGCTAACAAGATGGACTTGTAACTGTGAACATATTGTTTGAAGTTGACAGAAAGGACTCGAATCAGTTATCTATTATAGGCCCTAGATTTCTGGTTATAGGATGCTGCAAAATAATATCAGATGGGCTATTTCCAAGAGTTTTTCTTCCTTTTTGACCTACTTTGGTAGGTTAGGAAGCAAGGGCTCATTAGAGAGAACCTTGCTATCTCTTAAAGAAAGGAATTGTATAAATAAAATTCGGCTTACTTTATTTCCAGCTTTGAAAAGCTTAAAGAGATTCCACTTGATGGCCCTAACACTTCCTAACAACTTATGATAAAAGGCTATAAATTTTAACTTAAAAATAGAAATAGCAGTGACTAATTCAAATTCAAATTCAAAAATAAACTTATCTACTCTTCTATCTTCCTCTTTTTTCCCATGAGTGAGTCAAAAGGGAGTATCCGAATAAATTCCCCTTTGTCCAGCTCGGCTGTTTGCCGTTGCTGATTTGCAACATTATCTTTTATAACTTCATTAGAATGAAATAGAAAAAGTTGAGAAATGAATTAAGAAACATATTGAACAGAGGATTGAAAATTTGCAACATCATCATCAAACTTTTAATGCTGTACTGTTAATAAACAATGGCCTATTTGGAATTGAAGTCCAAAAATATTTTTGTATCCAAATTTCAAGGGTTTCAATACACACTGTACGGCAGCAGTATCAATTCTGAATTATATGCTTTAACAACCAGAAAACAGTCCCTACAAAAATAAGAATTGATCAGAAAAAAGAATTACTAATAGATTATTACTGTCCCAGATATTCTTGAATTTGTTTCAAACACAAATCAACAAAACATTATATTTTCTAAGGGAGACTATATCACGATCCAAGCAATCTTTTCTCTAGGAGACAAAGATGAGTCAATGATTCATGCATAACTCTAAATCCAGGAGTGATTCCTCCTCTTAAACATTTGCCTTTGGTTCCCCCAACTCCCCAACCTTTATCACTTCAACTTCTGACAATCCCTTCATTCAAATTCCACTTCCTTCCTCACCTACACGAGACTTACTTGTCAAAACCTGGTGCCAATTAGTTAGTGATCATGCACCTAAGGAAAAACTCAAGTATATCCCACAAGCTTTGGGGCCCAGATCCTCAGTAGTTTCTCCACCCATTGAAGTGCTTGAAGCAATTGCAGCTCATTAGAAATCTACTCCTGTAGACTATTTCATGGACAAGCCCCACCCAAATAAAACTCTAGGCTGAGGTAAAATGGGGCAAAATGTGATTAGAACAGATTTTAATCACTGAGGAAGATTCACCGCCTCTAACATAATGAAAGTCCTAGAACAAGGCCCCTGGCACTTTATGGCAAACCCATACTTCCATTAAGATGGAAGCCAAGCATGTCCTCAAACAAAAAAGGTGTGAAGCACTTGCCTATTTAGGTCAATTTCCATAATATCCCTCTAAATTATTGGTCAACAACACGCCTTACTTATCTGGCTAGCTCTATTAGAAAACTTGTGTCTTGATGAACATACTGTTTGGTTGAGAAGAAGTGATTATCCCAAGGTTTATGTGGAGATTGATCTAAACGAAACCCTACCAGATACCTTGAAAGTTGAGAGATTAGATGGAGTTGGACGTGTTGATGGTGTTTGAAATATCCCTATCTCATCCTTGGAAACTACCCCCGTCCCTCCATAACAAGACCTGGAAGCCAAAATGGACATATTTACATCAACTACTCAATTGGAACTATCTGAGATCCATTCTATAAAAACCTCACACACTGAACCCATATTCGTACAAACTTCCAGTGGCCTTGGCCAGTTGTTAAGGTTAGATGTTCTGGTTCTTGAGGATGTAGGACCCGACAAGCGCCTGTTCCTGAATCCCCCTCAATAGCTTTAAATCTATCTCTAACTGCACCTGATTTACTTAAACAAAAAATAGTTTAGGCTCCCTTTGCTTCCCCAGGAAAGGAAATCCTTTTTTATCAAGGGATCCCCCTTCCTCATCTTTAAAACCAAATGGTTCGCCTACGGCAGCCAAGTCCCTAGCAACTTCTAATTTGAATACTCACCAACCATCTTCAATGATCAAATCTCCAGCAACTTTTGGTTTGAATACAAAAGCCCTATCATTAGACCAACTTAATGCTCCCTCCGGCTTAAGTTTAATGCCTGGCAAATCCCAGAAGCCTTCCTTAACCAAAAATCAAGAAGCAACCAGCTAGGAAAGCCAAGAAAAAGGCTATTGGTAACCATACCCACTCCCCCCAGTAATGTCTATCCTTGCCTGGAATCTAGGACTTAATTGTCCCAACAACAAAAAATTTTGTATGACTTAATCACCAACAGGAAACCTCTTAAGATTGGCCTCCTCGAGACCAAAATAAAAGCCAAGCATTTCAATAATGGTCTTTATTTTCTGAACAACAATTGGCTCACACTTTTCGATCACTAAGCCCACTTCAATGGTAGTCATTGTAGTCTTTGACCCCAGATAAGTCAAACTAGGGTCTAGTGTGATCTGTGATCAGCTCATTCACCTGAATATAGCACTTATCAAGTCCAACACCAAAGCCTCAGTCACCTTTTTCTATGCCTATAACCTGGCATTACAAAGAAAGTCTCTTTGGGGAAAGCTTATTGACCTTGAAACTTCCATTATTGAACCATGGTCAGTACTAGAGGACTTCAACAATACCCTATGTGCTCATGAAGTTGGTGGCCACTTCTTAACTAAGCACATTGATGATGATTTCAGAGAATGTTTGGTGTAAACTGGTCCTGGTGACCTTAAACGATGGCATGCATTACAAAGTAATAAACAGAAGCTATCCTAGAATTCCTTCACTCAAATAAACTCCTTAAGAAAATCAACAAAACCTTTATCTATTTGGTACCTAAGATCCAAAACCCTTCATTAAAGGATTATAGACCTATCTCTTGTTTGAATGTCCTAAAAAAAATCATCTCAACATTGTTGGCATCTAAACTCGAAGTGCTCAATTCCCTCATCAGCCCACATCAGGGGGCATTCTTCAAAAGCAAATATATTGGTGACAACATTCTAAATTGCTCGTGAGCACTTTAAAAGCCACAACAAAAATGTTGCCATTAAAGTTGCTCCCTCAAAATAGAAGTGGAGCTGGAATTCCTAGTTGATATGTTGTTAGTTTTTGAATTTCTTGAGAGATTCAACACATGGTACACAACAATTCAGACATTCAATGGTGCCGAAGGCCTTAGACAAAGGGACCCCTTATTCTCTTATCTATTCTTAATCTGTACAGAAGTGTTCCTTAGACTAATTGCTATCAATATTTACAAAGAAAAGCAATTATAAGTACTATTTCAAATGCAAGAAGCTCAAATTGTTTAATCTCACTTTTGAAGAAAATCTGCTTCTATTTCACAGGCCAATAAGGAATTTGTCAAGCTCCCTCCAAACATTGAAAAAACTATCAAGCCTTAATTTCAACATAAGCAAATGTAACTTATTTATATATGCTTAGCTTTATCACTTTGCCAACGAGATTCTTAGATCCTCTAGGTTCAAACAAATTTAGATCCCTTCCAAATTACCAAGCACAAAACCACCTCAAGGCTAAGCTTTAAAGAATGCCAACCACTCTTTGATGTAATATACAAGAGAATGGGATCTTGGCACAACATGTTTCTAAGCTTTGCAAGAAGACTTAGCTTGTTCTTTTAGTCATCAATAGCTTACAACTTTATTAGTGTTCCCATCTCTTCCTAATTATCAATATCACTAAAGCAAAAGAAAGGATCCTAAAAAGCTTTCTATGGTCAAGCAAAAAGATTGTTTCCTTAGGTGCAAAGGGCAAATTGATATATGTTTGTTGACGTAAATGCATTGGTGGTCTGAGAATTAAATCTATTTGAACTATAAACAAGATCCTCCGATTAAAAATAATTTGGAAGCTATTTGTGGACCATGAGTCCCTATGGGTGATGTGGATCCACATAGAATTCCTAAAATGATTAGGCTTCTAAAGTAGATTCCCAAATCCAACACCTTCTAATGACTCCAGCAAATGTTGAAACTTATGGTCAGTATTAGCTTCCATATCAAGAGTCTAGTTGAAAATAAGAAAGGAACTTGGCTTTGGTTAGATACACTTTAGGGCTCCTCCACAAACATCTAATGAATAACATCCCTGGAAACTCCAAGGTACATCTCATCATTCATAGGAATAAATGGCCTTTGGCCAATCTATAGCAATTGAAATTGCACTAATATCATTTTTAATCTTCCAACAAACCATCAAATCCAAAAAAAAAAAGAAGATAAAATCCTCTGGTCGAGGCACACCCCTGTCATCTCCATTGATGGATCTTCCGCAGATATTTTTGAAGAAAGTAGATCCAAAGTTCCTTAGTACAAGCTTGTATGGTTCCCTAAAATCATCCTTAACGATACTTTTGGGTGTTGGCTAGCCATTAAGGCCCTGTTTGGTTGGATGTAAATTAATGGAACAGAATGGAATAGAATAAAACAGAACGAAACGGTTTATAATAGAATGGAATGTAATATAGTGAAAAGTTGTTTGGGAGGGATAGAAGGGTTCATAATATAATGTAGTGAAATATTGTTTAGAAGATAGATAGAATGAAATGTAATGTATAATAAATGACTTTTATACCCCTTATATTAAAATGGTAGTTACAGGAGGTTTATTATTTTATTATTAATTATATAAAAATATTAGTATTAATTATTTAATATATTTTAC
>JANZLC010000003.1:19878310-19889529 GCA_026413385.1 Erythroxylum gracilipes
ACAAGTTTCCAACACGGATTTGCGATCAGTTTAGATTTTCGGATTAAGTAGTTGGGTTCCGGAAACGGGATCCAACACTTTGAATCAGCTTCTTCTCCTCTTCTCTCTTCCTTCTTCTCTTCCTTTATCTCTTGATGATCTTTTTCTAGGGTTTATTAAGATGACTAATGCAAAAAGCTTTTTTCTCTGCCTCTCATGTTTTTTTTATACCCTCTTGTGTTCTGAGCAATCCTAGGTTTTTTCGGGGGTTCAAAAAGTCCAAAAAGTAGGCCACGATTGTGGGCTAAATCTAAAGCTCCTATTTTGATTGTGGCCTGACATGCCACGATCGTCTCCGAAGCTCCTCCGTTTTTCAATGTTGTCCCTGAAATACTAACAAACACATCAAGGTACCTCAAAAATATAATATTTAAGCTCAAAGACTTGTACTAACTCATAAAACACTTAAAACATAAATAATTAACAAACTAACATAATTCGAACCTAAACACACACTAAATGATTAAATTAACGACTAAACACATATCAAACTATGCCCTAAAATATAATGCAATTTATGCTTATGAATATCCCCACACTTAAACGTCTGCTTGTCCTCAAGCAAACAAAACAACAAACAATATAAAATCACGAAGCACACATTGCAATAATGAGACAATGGCTTCAACTTTATGAAATAAAGTTAACTTTAAACACAATCATTCAAGTTGTTTCAAATCATTAACATGCAAAATCTACGTCTAGGAGCTCTGGACTAAATATACATAATAATCAAGACCCAAATGTCAAGTTATTTACCCTTTTCAATTGTACACACACATTAATAATTATTTAGTCATTCAAACTCTGTAACTATTCCTAAGTATGTTTTCATGAAAAGCAAGCTACTTACAAGTTTGATAGGTTTTTATTACTTTTTTTTGTGGACATGGACCTAGTCTTTTTACATAGAGGAAAACATTGGTGATGAATGTCGATCCGGTTACTTGACTAAGTCATTTTTTTAATTAAACTTTCATTATATCCTTTTGACGCGAAGGCACACATTTGTGATCCGTGTTGATCCAGTTACTCAGCTACATCACGTTCTCAACTGGCTACTAGCTCTATTCATAACCTGAAGGCCAGTGGAATAGTTATTTTAGTTAAAATTTATACAACTTTTTTTTAACACAAAATTTTGCCTACCTTATTGTTTTAGCTAATCATTCTTATGAAAATGTACTAATAATGCCACTTATTTGATTGGCATAAAATTATAAATGAGTATGGCAAATTTTTAGAGTGAATGGACTAACATTATATCCTAATTAACTATCATATTAAAATTTTGCCTACCTTATTGCTTTAGCTAATCATTCTTATGAAAATGTACTAATAATGCCACTTATTTGATTGCCATAAAATTATAAATGAGTATGGCAAATTTTTAGAGTGAATGGACTAACATTATATCCTAATTAACTAGCATATTTAGCCCTAAGTAACTTAGGTCACTAATTTCACAAGCTAATAAATCTTCACAACCTAAAAGGTGCTTTGGCGTTGATTTATTTGCAATTATAATTAGATTGTAAAAAGTTATTTTGATTACCTTAATAAGTACTATACAAGGTTAGACTTCCTCTGAATTCTCGTATACTTAAGGTTGTGATTCTACCATTCAATCATAACATTGTATTTCATGACTACCAAGTAAAGTAAATTATGCTACTCTTCCACAAGATTCCAAATACTTGACAACTAGAATTTTTCTTATATATAATCCAAAATTTTCTATAATACTTACGTATGTGATTAGACATAACAATCTTAATTTATTTTTCCAATTAGTTTTAGACCCTAGTCCTAAAAATCTTAAATATGTGAAGAAATTCATATTTTTCTTTAAGTAAGAAGACATACACATAATAAGAATAAAAGGTCAAAAAACTATTTGGAATGAAAAATAGTGGGTGAATAAGGACCATAAATATTAGTGTGAATAATCTCTATGAGACCAAAACTACAAGTTGACCTTTTTTTCTTCATTTAAGTTATCTTGCCCTCTTAATAGTTAGCATATGATGTTTTCCTTTATTAGTATTTCAACTGTTTCCTTAGACATGTGGCTCAAATACTTATTCCAAAATATAGAAGACTTTGTCTTTATTAAAAATGTTTTACCAAAAATATGTTCATCATTATATAAATAAGTATAGTTTCAATATTAGTCAATCATATTTAATGTAAACCATATAATACAGGCCAAACTAACATGTTTTGCATTAAAAGATAATTATACACTAGATTCTTTAATTAAAATAAAGCCTTGTATACCCAAAATAGATATATAAATAAAATTTTAACTAGAAGATGGTATGCATAATGAGTTTTGCAAAACAAATATATACTTTGTAATAAGACTTAGACTTACAACTTTTAAAAAAAACAACATTAACTTCTTCATTTTTTCTAGCCTTTATCATAAACAAATCTTTATTTTGCTTTCTTTCATGCATATATTCTTGTATAAATAAAACAAAATGAGTAGAGGCTCTACTATCTAGCCACTAAGGATTTATTGTGGTTTGGTTATGCCATATTAGATTCATGAACAACAGGAGAAAAAAGGGTTACCTTTTGATTATATTTTTCTTCTTAGTCCTTATAATTAAAGTAATAATGTTTATTATGTCCATTCTTCTTATAATAGAAGCACCTCACACTCTTTATCTTATCACATAAACTATTCATGCCACTTAATTGACTAATATTTTTGTATAGAAAAAATTTTATGGTTTTGGTGGCATACACTTGAAAATTCTTTTCTTCCTTAACTAAAAAACATATAATCAATTAATTGATTTCCTAAGACTCTATTTACGAGTTACAAGTAGTGATAGTGATATAAAACTCTTTGGGAAGGGTGTTTAGGTCTTGGTGTATAATGTATGGATATGGAATAACAATGTTTAAGGCTTTAAGTTAACTCTTTAAATGTACCATTATGATGATATACTCCAAACCTTTAGTATAAGTGTAAGGCAGCTACATTATATAATGACATAAAAAAAATGCACTAAACATCTTATTTAACATAATATGGAACACTTGTGGAAAAAGTGAATAATGATAAGATGATGTAAGAGTGGTCCATAAAATTCCTAATAATCTCTAATGAAACCACCATTTATGGATATATAATTTACTCAAGTAATAGTTATTCTTATCCAAATGTTGTTATGTACATCTCAAATATTTTATATAAAGTTAACACTTGTTGAAAGAACATATAAAACTAAAGAAATCCCTAAAAAAGTGTAAGCAAAAAAAAGAAACCCCAATTACCAATTTAAAAGGCTATTATGTCACCTTATTCTTATCGACACTCAAACAACTCTACTTGTATAAGAGATACAACTTCATGTTATCTCACAATTTCTTAATAAGTAATAGACATACATATCTTTATAAGATATAAAATCCTTATTCATCTTGTTAAAATTATAATTTAAAGTTAAATGTATTAACTAGTCAAAAAGAAGGCGATATAAAAAATTACATGATACAACTCAATATTCTATTCAAGATTTTGTTATGTTTTACATCAAGTTAATTAAGAAATACCCTTTTTAATAGAAGCATTTTTTTGATAAGTCTGAAGGTTAAAATGCCCAAACCCCCTCTCTCTTTGACAAACAAAGTTCTGTCTAACTAACTTTCGCTAGGACTTGATCAAATAGTCACTTGAGGATAAGAATCCCTTCATCAAATTCTATAAAGATATAATTATGCCTGAGGGAATAACAAGATGAGAGGACCAGTATATGTGTAGTTGACTGATCATTGAGTTTAGGAGTTGGACTATCCTAGCCTAAGATAAACAAGTGTTATACCAGCTCATAATCCTTCTCTAAAGTTTCTTTGGGAGATGGGAATAGTCATTAAATAAGGATCTTCTTATGGTGATGGGTATATCTAAGTAAGCAATTGGGGGCTTCATACTTTGTAAGATTGAGAGTATTAAGAACTACATCACTAGCTGATAAGTACATAAAGAGAGAATCAAGTTACTTTTGTCCTTATTGATTGCAAAACTCAATAGCTAATTAAATAAATTTAAAGCTATAATGAATTCATAATGACTTTAGAAAATAGTAAAAATATCATTTTTAAAGAGCAACATGACTAACTTCAATTCTTGGATTTAAAGTGGTACTTAAAGTTTTTTTCTTGACTAATTTTTAGTCTGATCAACCTAGTTAATAATTCCATTCCCAAAATAAGAAGGTAGGGAGACAAGGGATTTTATTGTTGAAAGCCTTTTGCTACCTTTATAAAATGAGGACATTATAAGTCATAGTATTTATGCATTGTTCCACCTAACTTACAAAGATTTTATGGAAATTGAAGTCTCTCCAAAAGTTAATAACGAAACTCCAATTCATTAAATCAAATGCTTTATGTAGATCAATCTTTAAAGCATAATTCTTTAAAGAATGCTTCCTTAAATACCCTTTGAAAAGTTCTGGAGCTAGGAGAGCATTGTCCCAGATTTGTCTATTATTTAAGAAAGAACCTTAGGAATGATCAATGATATTTAGGAGAACCACCTTGATTCTTCTTTCATGATTAATACCCCGTAAGATGGCTTCTTCAAAGCATTCCACCTAACCTAGAATTTTGTTGAAAGTAAGTGGTATCTAAATCTTAGAATGTTTAGCAAATTTTGGATTACAATTAGAGTATGGTTAAACATTATATGTTTATAGAAGAAAAGTAATGCTATTATGGAAGCTAGAAAATCATTGCTTATTCCACAATGTCATATTTATATTATTTTTTTCTCAATATCTAGTTTCCCTTTTGCTTTTTGTACCAATAGTAGAAGGCTCCCACCATCTTAATATTAGTCACCTATATTAAGTTGGTGCATTCTCTAAATTTGTTTGAATAATTTCTTAGGCAAGAGTTACTCTCAACTTCATTTAGGTGAAACATAAAATTAAAGTCACCAAGTATGATCTAAAGCCTGGACATTGAAGCTCCCAAGTCTTTTAATTTGCTCCACATATTAGTTCTATTAAAGGAGTTATAGTTATATACAAAAATAATATGGAAAGCTACCTTCTTATATACCAAATTGACTTAAAAACGCATGAATTGCTTACCTAATGTTTAGTTTAAGACCTTAACGCTTTCTTTATTGAAAGCAATTACTATTCTCTCATATGAATGACATTGATGGTTACTTATTATTTTCAGCTCTTTTTAAACATGTTCAAATTCTTATATATGTATTCCTTAAATTTGGTTTCTAAAATACCAACCATGAAAAGTTTAAAAACTCTAAGAAAATCCTTAAAAACTAGTTAATTTTTATGACAATTTAGCTCTCTAATGTTCCATCTCTAATGTTCCAAGCTAGTATAGTCATATATTTAAGAGAGATTTGGAAATCTTTTTCTTTCAATTAGATCTCTACATTATAGTGACAATAAAACTCATATAAAAATTTGTCATTCAATATGCTTTCAAAGGTAATTTTTTCTCAAAATCTTCTCATTAAGTTAATTATAACAAAACTAATAAATATAATCATTAACTCTCTTCTCCATATTTAAGTTATACATTGTACTCAGGGGGCGGTTGGTTCCTACAGGGGGAATGATAATAAGAATGGGAATGACTATAGTAAAAAATGGGAATGATATTATCATTATAATTATGATGGTTGGTTAAGAGGAAGGAATGATTATCATTACTATTGATAGTGGTTGGTTTGTAAAAATACTAAGAAATAAAAATTTATAATTAATTAATTAATTAATTAATTATATTTTAATTAATTATATTGTAATTAATTAATTACAATATAATTATTAATTAATGAATTAATTATATTTTAATTAATTATATTGTAATTAATTAATTACAATATTTTAATGAATGAATGAATTATATTCTAATTAATTAATTACAATATTTTAATTAATGAATGAATTATATTTTAATTAATTATATTGTAGTTAATTAATTATTAATAATATTTTAATTAATTATATTGTAATTAATTAATTACAATATTTTAATTAATTAATAATTATATTTTAATTAGTTATATTTTAATTAATTGTAATAAACACACCCTTACATAACAATGATATCCATTCTTCTAGATTAGGAGATGAATGGAGTATTACTCAAAAATAGGTAATCAAAATAATGACTTATAGTCTCTTACCAAACTCAATCTTTCATTCCATACCTATTCTTTTTTTTTTCATACTTATCAAATAAGCACACCTGGTACTTTTCCTAGTTAATCTTTTCGTGTCTTAAAATTGAAGGAATTAACGTACAGACTGCCAAGAAAATTTCTATCCTGTTTAGTGTTTTCCTGGATTGAAAAAGTTGTTTATCGATTCCAAAACTTCTAGTTGGACCGCTCGTTCAGCAAAGTAGATGGCCGCCAGCAATATTTGATTGAAAGGAGCTGTCGAAGCAAGAAGTTAAAGAATAGATATACCAGATTGGCTTTCACTGAAATCTTACAAACTTCGTTGGAAAGGGTAAACCATAACGGTTAGAAGTTTGGAGTTTAATCTAGAAAGTCTTAATTAATATCATTGTCTAGTTGTATTAGAAATTTTGGAAGCAACAATTTCCAGTTTAACTTTTTTTCTCTTTTTTCTTCTAATTAGAGGAAATAATAACAATAAACAGTTTTTATTTAACTAATTTAATTAGTTCTGACTTGCTTTTGTCCATAATAAATAGACAAATTAGATTAAATGAAAAGATAAAAAAATTAACTTTGTTGGTCTCTCCTTTATTCTCTTTCGCTCCCCTCTCTTATCCAAGTTCTTTCGATCTGCATAATAAATACGTTGATAATGACTGTAAGAATCTAAAGTACCGTTTAGGATCGAGAGACAGATGACAAGTGGATAAGGTCGAACCACCCCTTTTTCACAGTTGCCGATATTGCTGCCCCAACCATACACACACAAACTCCCCCACACCCACACAGACCTAAACCTGGTATTTATACCCCCAAACACACTTCTCACACATCACAATCATTCGCACACCCTTTCACTGTATACACAGCCATGGATACCGAAGCTTCGAAGCAAAAAAATAAGCACAGCTCTTATCTGTATGATCAAGAGCAGCCCCCACCATCTCCCAGCCCCATGAGAAAGATCATAGTGGTAGCGTCAATAGCCGCTGGAATCCAATTTGGTTGGGCTCTGCAACTCTCTCTACTAACGCCATACGTGCAACTCCTTGGCATTCCTCATAAATGGGCTGCATTCATTTGGCTCTGTGGTCCCGTCTCCGGTATGCTAGTCCAACCCACCGTCGGCTACTACAGTGACATCTGTACGTCCAGGTTTGGACGTCGTCGCCCTTTCATAGCTTCCGGGGCTGTCTTCGTCGCCATCGCTGTGGTTCTCATCGGATTCGCCGCCGACATTGGTCACCATTTGGGGGACACCCTAGAGAG
This sequence comes from Erythroxylum gracilipes, assembly GCA_026413385.1. Lineage (NCBI taxonomy): Eukaryota > Viridiplantae > Streptophyta > Magnoliopsida > Malpighiales > Erythroxylaceae > Erythroxylum > Erythroxylum gracilipes. The sequence continues at coordinate 19,885,806 of JANZLC010000003.1, forward strand.
GAATATTATTAAGCGACACGCCATCACGGTGTTTGTGGTAGGTTTCTGGATTCTTGACGTTGCCAACAACATGCTACAAGGGCCTTGTCGTGCCTTTCTTGCTGATCTCTCCGCCGGCGATCAGATTAAGACACGTACCGCCAATTCATTTTACTCATTCTTCATGGCGGTCGGTAACGTTCTTGGCTTCTCCGCGGGGTCCTACACTCACCTATATCACATCTTTCCTTTCACAAAAACCGAAGCCTGTGATGTATATTGTGCAAATCTCAAGTCTTGTTTCCTTATCTCCGTGTTTTTGCTTATGATCCTAACTGTGGTAGCTCTCATTTACGTCTCCGAAAAGCAATGGTCACCAGAGGAGTGCGGAAGCAGAAACGGCACTAAAGGTGGTAATGATAAGAAGGACATGGAAGGGTCAGGGAGAAATGTTCCGTTCTGCGGGCAATTGGTGGATTCTCTGAAAAGTATGCGTAAACCTATGTGGATTTTGCTCTTGGTAACGTGCCTCAATTGGATTGCATGGTTCCCATTCTTGTTGTTCGACACTGACTGGATGGGAAGAGAAGTGTACGGAGGTGATTCAAATGGAAATGTTGATCAAGAGAAGCTATATGATCGTGGTGTGCGAGCGGGAGCACTTGGGTTGATGTTGAATTCAGTGGTTCTGGGGTTCATGTCACTTGCAATTGAGTTTTTCTCCCGCTTGCTGGGTGGTGTTAAGAGGCTTTGGGGTATTGTTAATATTATCTTAGCAGTTTGTCTGTTCATGACCGTCTTGATCACCAAGATGGCTGAATCATCACGGAAGTCAATGGCCATCGCTGGACATGGGACGCTGTCTTTGCCACCAGCGGGTATTAAGGCTGCAGCCTTGGCTCTCTTTTCCATAATGGGCATACCCCAGGCGGTGAGTTCTAAAAAAAATTCTTTTTGCCCACATATTAACTGCAAACTACTGAAACTATTAAGGTGATTGCTCTTAGTTTTAAGGGCAGACGTCGAGTACACTTTTAACTATTATTTTCTCGTCAAACAGAAAGAAAGGAAGAAGCACAACCAAGCTACACATGCAATTTCCATACGTACTGGGATACTGACGTTATATGTTTCCTTATTTTGTGTAGGTAACTTTCAGCGTTCCTTTTGCTTTGGCATCCATTTTCTCTAGTTCTTCTGGCTCAGGTCAAGGTAAGCAGTTATAGTCTCTCATTCTTTTTTCAGAAACAAAAGGGTAGCAAATGATACCAAGACTTGCTTTAAGTTTCTCTGTACAATGTAAGTATTGTTTTATGATAACTGAGCGAGTTTAGTTATTAGACTTGAGATTTATCAATCCAAGAGGCATCAGTTACTCTTAAGTCTTAACATGATATATATAAGATGTGCAGCCGATTCATTAAAAAGGTGAAAGTTAGTATATATAATTTGACAGAAAAAGTAGTAAAATCATAACCTTGCTCAATTTTATTTGAAGCAAAGAACATTTTTAATATATCCCTTAACATTGTCATTTATTTTCTCAGGACTTTCTTTGGGAGTTCTGAATCTCTCAATTGTCATACCACAGGTACGGTTTCATATGGACGATTGATTACTGTTCCTAATTACATGTTAACTAACTAGTTCCTTGAAAAGTATTTATCGGAATATGTTGCAGTTTCCATTTCCTTGTCAGTATAAGAAGGCTTTCTTAATATAATTAAGTGGGAGATTTGGTTGGAGCATATTCTTTTGAACATACATTCACATATCTCGACTGTTAGGCACTATTATTTATATACTTAATATCAACCTTTCAACGTCATGCTATAATCTTTACACTCTGGCATGTGCTAAAAAGGTTAACCTTCCATACAATGGTCCTAATTCATGAGTTGTGATATATAAGATAAACTGATCGTGAGGTTGACCGTTACAATAAATCAAAATATTGAATCGTTAAAAATAATAAGCATTGAAGTGATCTTCTAGAGAGAATATATATATATATATATATATAATTGGGTCTAATGTTTTTGTGTATAGATGGTGGTATCTATGGCAAGTGGACCATGGGACGCTCTCTTTGGAGGTGGTAATCTGCCGGCATTCGTTGCTGGAGCAATTGCAGCTGCAGTAAGTGCAATATTGGCGTTAACATTGCTCCCATCTCCAGTCCCCAATGTGCCAGCTTCCGAAACTTCAGGGCTTGCCAATTCCACCGCCGAGAAATGAGGCCTCTTGTCATTGTCTAAATAACATTTGCAACTTTTTTGCCAGCTTTTCAATTAAAAACTTGAGAAGTGTCCACGGCTAAGGTTGACCGTGCTGTTGTAAACGAAGTATCTATCGCCACCGACTCAAATTCTTCCAATGTCAATTGACTTCAATTCTTCCTCTGCATGGTTTTGCTTAATATTGTGTATCATCATTACTTGATCTCCCTTAGCAAATTTTCCACTCTTTGTCCAATTACAATATCGAGTTAGTTTGCGAAAGATTTTAACTACTCAATCGGCAACTCTGAACCAATTTAACAAAAAGTAAGAGTGAGGGAGTGTGCTTATAGGTTTTATTATTTGATAGCCAGAGAAGAATGGGCATTGATAATTATTAATATCATAAATAGTAAAAGATATTATTTTTATAAAATATTTTTTTATTTAACGGTGATAGTCACTAAAATAGTTATATAATTACTTTCTTTCTGTTCGTTGTCTTTTTAGGCATCCTAACATCACTACAACAAGTATCACATTTGACTACTTTTTCTGCTATGATTTAAAATTTGTAGTTAAAAGTCAACTTTTGGTTATGAAATTTAAAATTCGTAGCTAGAGTAACTTTTTGGCTAGAAAATTTGAAAATTGTAGCACCTTAATTTTTTTTTTATCTTCATTGGTTTTTAAAAACTATTAGTTACTTTTGATTAACTACAATTTTATTTTCCTAGTTAATAATTTTTAACTACACTTTTCATGAACAATTTTTCGTAGCAAAACTTTTTTAGTAACGAAATAATTTTCGTAGCAAAAACTCAAATCTATTTTAGTTATGAGTGACTCTTTGACTATGAAATTTAAAAATTGTAGCTAAAAGTAGCTTTTTGACTACAAAATTTAGAAATTGTAGCCTATTGAAACAATACCTTAAAAAAATTTATCTTCGCAAATTTTTAAGTCTATTAGCTACATTTGTTTAACTACAAATTTATTTTTGGATCTAATAATTTTTAGCTACGCTTTTCATTGTAAATAAATTTTCAAAGCAATAAATTTTTAGCAACAAAATAATTTTTGTGGCTAAAACTCAACTATTCTACCTACGAGCTATGTTTTCTAATATTCGAAGGTAAAAACTATTGGTTCAAATATATTTTCCTAGCAAAAAAACACTTCATTTTCTCAACTTGACATTGTTTTCTAAGACTTATTGCCAGACCCCAAAATATACCCTAGTTAAAATAATATATGTTTATGAAAGTACATATGTGATAGGAGTTAGAATTTTCCTATGATTAGAATACAAAAGACTTATGAGTTGAATTTTTTGATCAAGTGGACTATAGTGAGTAAATTGGAATTAATTGATACCATTAGAGAATTGAGGTATTTAAATGTATATATAGATTAGGAAAATTTTCAAGTGGCAAGATAAATTGGTACATGAAAATTGCAATGATTAAGCCTATGAGTTAGTGACATTTGGCATAGTTGATACATTGACAAATGGCATAGTTAAT
>JANZLC010000003.1:19926929-19943586 GCA_026413385.1 Erythroxylum gracilipes
GCATATTCGTCATTTGCACTATTTTCTGTCTCTGTCCCCTACAACCAAACACATCTGTCCTGGAGACGGAGACAAGAATCTCTGTTCTGTCCACCATAAACCAAACAGCTCACTGTCTCCAGTTTCTGTTCCGTTCCGTTCTGTTACGTTCTGTTCCGTTCCGTCTCCAGCTAGCAGGGACAGCAACCAAACGCAGCGTAATTAAAGGCCCAAACTGGCTGCAACCCACAACACGAAGCACATTTCATCTCTCAGAGTCACCCGTTAGTTTATTGAGACCTCCGCCCACTTTTCGATGATTCCAAGATCGCGAACGACCCTTAAAAGTCATCTCCCACTCCCACCATAGTAACAACAAGATCGTCTCTCTCTCTCTGCTCTCTCTCTGTCACACACACACACGCACACACACATTCACTCAAATGGCTCATTTACTCCAAACAACATTCTTCCCTTCCTCCACCTCCCTCCGGCGAAACCGGAACTGCTCGTCCACCGCCATCCAATTTCCAGATAATCGTTTAAGGACCACTCATGTTCAGGCCAAGATCCGGGAAATATTCATGCCGGCGCTGAGCTCCACCATGACTGAGGGGAAGATCGTTTCTTGGGTCAAATGCGAAGGCGACAAGCTAGCCAAAGGTGAAAGTGTGGTCGTCGTTGAGTCCGACAAGGCTGACATGGACGTGGAGACTTTCTACGACGGGTACTTAGCGGCCATCATGGTCGAGGAAGGTGGGGTCGCCGCTGTCGGCTCTGCTATCGCTTTGTTGGCGGAGACTGAGGCGGAGATTGCGGAGGCTAAGTCTAAAGCTTCATCTTCCTCGGCTACCCAAGTTGCTGCTTCGTCTAGTGGTGCTCCAGAGTCGGTGACAGAGAGGATTCCGGGGCTTGTTGCGCAGTCGTCGACAGTTGCGACAACTTCAAAAGCGGTGGCGGCGTCGGCAGTGCACCCAGCGTCGGAGGGAGGGAACAGAGTGGTGGCGTCGCCGTATGCCAAGAAACTTGCTAAGGAGTTGAAGGTGGATTTGGAGAAAGTTATGGGAAGTGGGCCTAATGGAAGGATTGTGGCTAAGGATGTTGAGGCTGCCGCGGCCGCCGCTGCTGAGTCCGCTACATCAGCTTCGACTAAAGTGGGAACTTTGAAGGCCGCCCTGCCTAGAGTTGAGTTGGGGAGTGTGGTTCCCTTTACTACGATGCAGGGGGCGGTGAGTAAGAACATGGTGGAGAGCTTGTCAGTGCCAACTTTTAGAGTTGGGTACACCATTACTACTGATGCACTTGATGCTCTTTACAAGAAGGTAATGCACCGGTGACATGTTATTTCATTTTAGATGTTGTAATTGGAAGGTGTTGATTGCATTTTTTTTTCAATTTTAATGATGAATTCTTCTTTTCTTGTGGATGCTATGACCTTATTGAATGTTTCCAATATGAAAGTCCTAAATGCAATGCGGTGGATTAGGGTGTCATTGCTTGGATAAAAGAAGTTTTTCTTGTAGTCTTTTCTGAAATTGTAATGTACGAATACTTGATGTTTGAAATAGTGGTACCGAATTATTATTCTGATGATACATACTTAATATCATTATCCTTTCTTTCGGTGTTTAGATAAAGTCAAAGGGAGTTACTATGACTGCATTGCTTGCAAAGGCAACGGCATTTGCGTTAGTTAAGCATCCTGTAGTAAATGCTAGTTGCAGAGATGGAAAGAGTTTTACATATAATAGTAGCATCAACATTGCAGTTGCTGTTGCCGTCGATGGTGGTTTGATTACACCAGTGCTTCAAGATGCTGACAAGGTTTTGTTACCCTGCTTTTGGCTATCTGATGGTTCTTTTCAGATGAAAATCTAGTTACTAAATTGCACGATGATTTCTACTGATGCATTTTTCAGGTTGACATTTATTCATTGTCAAGAAATTGGAAGGAATTGGTTGATAAGGCCAGGGCCAAGCAGTTGCAACCTCGAGAGTACAATACAGGTACACTTAAGAGATATGAAAATTTGCAAGATGCTTTTATTGAAAAGGTTTTTACTTGACAAACAAAATTATTGTGAGTATTTATATTATTATATTTTAATTTTTTGCCCCTGAAGATCAACAATAGTGGCTATAAGATTCATCTTGTGATGGACTTACATGAGCAGATTTTAACGTCCATTAGTCATCAGAAGCATACTAATATCATTCAACCAATAATTACTGAAAACTCCGGAAAAAGAAATTAAGAGAAAAATATCAACAGAGCTTGCCATTGGACTATCGGCAATGTAATTGTGTGATGCCAAGGTTTTAAATTTCAATTATCAAATGCAATAGCTACTATGATATTGTGATCGCAACAATAGACATGATTGCATTTTGTGGCTGTAATGTATTTAAACACAATTGCATCCAAAATCAATGCACTAACCTGTGTTGCGAAAGAAAGGATACAGTTCCAAATTTGTCCTCTTTTCTGTGAGAAGGAGAGTATTAATTGCTGGTTGCTTATATATGCTTTAAATCTTTTGATGATGGAAGAGAGGAAACAGTTCCAAACATGAAGGTCTGAAGTTCCTTCACTACCTCAGGGATCGACTAAGACCCTTGGAACTTTTTGAGACCTTGATTTGGGTGTGTGATGGTTCATAATTTTTGTTCTTATAAAGGAGTTCCTTGATTGGTTATGAGTGCCTAGTTATGTACTCTTTCAATGTAGTGCATATGATCAGAGATGGATCCACATGCTTTTTCCCTTTCTAGTGACATGTTGAGAGTAACATTATGTTTCTATTACTCAAATTGTTCTTTGGCCATGGGTATATCATTTGGTAGGTGGTAGGCCTTACAACAAGATATCGGTATTATATACCGATCCAAGGGTACTCAACATTTGAGTTTTTGTTTCATCTGGGAGTCCTCTTCCTAGGCTAAATTCCATATTTTATGTTTTTCTTTGTTGTTTGTGTACCCTTCAACTAATTGTGATTGACTAATAAATTGTCCTACCTCACCTTGGAAATGCCATCTTTATATTTGATAGTTGCTAGTTCTTGAATGTGACCACATTTTGGTCCTATTGGATAGTCTTGCATGTTATTGTAGGTAGAATCAAGATTTAGCGTTCCCTCATTTCAAATCTTTAAATTGCTGAAGTTGTGATAAAACTTGTACTTGACCAGAGATTTGTTTTCTCTGTGCGATATAAACATAACTTGGTTTTAGAGTTGGCACATGTTTTTGTGTGATTTAGCTTGAGGTAATTTTTAGAAAAAGGGTTCACTGTGGTAGTTGTTTATAAAGTAGTTGCTACAAAGTGAACTATTCCTAAATAACATCTATCAAATTAAATTATTGATTTATTTTGTAAATATCAATATTGTGGTAAAATTGATTTTCATCTTCTTTAAAAAATTGCAATTCTTTTTGATAATGTGGACTTTCATTATGTGAACAATTGATGGTAAAGTTAGTTAAAGGTGCACATTTTGTCGTTGCATCTGTGCTCTTAAAAAACTTTAGGCGGCAATTAGTTCACATGGGAGAATGGTAATAGGAGTGAGAAAGAATATATTGAGGAATGAGAATGAATATAATCGTTATAATTATGATGGTTGGTTAAGAGGAATAAATGATTATTATTGATAATGGTTGGTTTGTTAAAATATTAAGAAATATAAATCTGTTAAAATTTTATTTTACATCAAATTTTAATATATTTTAATTAATTATATTTAATTGGTAAAAAAGAAAAAAATTAATTTCTTGTAATTAATTATATCTTAATTAATTATATTTAATTGCAAAAAAAAAGGTGTCACAGGCATGATAGTCTCTGTCACGCCCGTGACACTTGCTTGTTATTAAAGAATGAAAATGATTCCTCTCATATTTAGGAGGTATCGAGTAATCCTCAAAAGTGGGATATTAAAAAACTGTTCATACAATGATAATACATAATCAACCAAACGTTTTTTATTCCTCACTTATTGATACCTTCCCAAACTTATTAACTAAGCACCCCTTTAGTTTTCTCTTAGAAATGGCAGTATCTTCATGATGGCTGGCGTTATTCTATTATTATGCTCAGATTATGGAATTTCCTTTATTAGCATATTGTCTTTGGTATGCTAGATCATTAAATTGACTCTTAAATGATCATTTTAGATGGATGTGCTTTAACCATCTTTAAGGAATTGTACACTGCTGTAGATGTGAATGCTAAAGTGTATGAATTTAGAATCAGTGGTGTGAACATGAGAAAAATTGTCGTGGCTTAGTTGAGTCTTTCTTTCCATTTTACACGGAAGATCCACCCCATATAGGAAATGTTGCAGTGAAATCATTGTATAGCATGCGTCATTCATGAGCGGTGATTCTTAGAAAGCATTTTTTAATTAATTATATTTCAAGTCCAAGATGCTAAATGCCTTTGATTTGTTATATGCTTTGTTCTTAAATTTGTTGTCATAACTAGGGATGAAAATGGGCTAGTCCATGGGCCTAAACTCAGGTGTTTTTAATAGGTCAGTCTGAGGCCCAATTTTTCAAAGCAAAAAGGGAGACCATCGTTTTGCTTAGAAGAGTTGGGCCTCAGACAAGCCTGAGATTAGGCAGTTCAGGCTCAGATTCAATTAAAAAAATAACGCTTTTAATTTTAAAAAAAGTTGGTAGGGTTGACCTATTGCTATCCCTAATCATAACTGCTCTAGTATTTGCTCAACTTACCACCTAGAGCTTGGTATGTGTGGTAAAGAGCTAGCAGTACTTTCTCATCCACCAAAGTCCGAACTTTGGTGGGAAAGGTGATGTTTGTAGTCTAAAATGAGCCCCATGCACACAAAAAAGTGCCCAAATTGATTATTCAGCACTTCTTATCTTGTTTGCTTTCTTTTGTTTAAATTTTCATTGTTTTTTCATCTCCTTACAGGTACTTTCACACTTTCTAACCTTGGAATGTTTGGTGTGGATCGATTTGATGCCATTTTGCCACCTGGAACTGTATGTTCTTCTTTCCTATCTGCTGAATCATTTACCAACATTGATCTACTGCATTGTATCCCCGTGGTTATTCATTTCTTACCTGAACTTTTGCAGGGAGCAATTATGGCTGTTGGATCTGCTCAGCCTAGTGTTGTTGCTAGCAAGGATGGCCGGATTGGTATGAAGAACCAGATGCAGGTCAGAAGCATATTTTCATTGATTTTCAATATGAAAAAAAGGTCCTGGATTTTGATGGAAAATTGCAATTTCTACAGGTAAATGTTACAGCTGATCATCGAATAATTTATGGTGCGGATCTTGCCTCCTTTCTACAAACATTGGCAGCAATTATCGAGGACCCCAAAGACCTTACCTTCTAGTCATTGTCTTGTCACCAACTGAGTCCCAGTCCTAAAATTTCATTGTATTGTGTTCCCAGAGCATAATATCCTCCAGTAATCAGATTCTTGCAAAGAAATGTTGGGAGTTAATCAAAGTCTGTTGAAAGTTATAGAAAGAGGAAAAATCACTTCTTAGTTTTGTTCCAGTTTTTAAACATTATAATTTTCTTAGTTGTCACAGGTGCTTGCCTTTCCGTCGTCTTGTTTCTTCGGTGCTTTTTTCTACAGTGGATTCATTCATATTTTTCCATACCATATCCAAACTTCAATCTCGTCAATTATTTTATTCCTTTTCTCTCTACAAATATTCAGAAACTGTTCGCCAATTCTAACATATATATCCAACAATAATATACGTTAGAATAATATATAAATTAAATGCAGAAGAAAACGAAATGTTTTCAGCCATTGTTGTCTTTGCTTGAATCTGCGTTTTGCAATTATTCTAAGTTCTCAATTTTCAAGTTGATAGTATATGTTTTCCGACGAGAAAAGAAGTTTAGAGATCTCAAAATTTGCAAGAAAAGTCTATATGAATGTGCTCCCATCAAATACATTATGAGTTACCACAGAATTAGGACATTTGTATCCATTTAATTCATAACGTTGGACTACAATTAATGGATATTAAACTAGAATATGAAAGCTCTTACATTATACCACTTGGTCCATACGTTTAACTTAGTATCAAATCTTAATTCAACTCAAATATAATGTATGAATCTAAATGATAAGTTTTCTAGTAGTTTCGTACTATCTTCCATGTATTATAGTATAATATATTTAGTATCAATCAAATGTAGTAAGATTACTTTAATGAATAAACCCTATATTTATTCTAGGTTTAAAATAACCAATTTTCTCAAAATTCATTAACGTGCACCATAATATGAGAAAATAATATAAGAGTTTCACGAAAACAACTAAATCTATACAATAAAAACTATTTAATGGAACTCAATCCCATTCTAACAATATGATCCTTGAACTTCATTGGTAGCATGCATGCCTTTTGTTAAAGGATCAGATATCATCAATTCAGTGCTAATGTATTCAATGGCCACTTTATTGTCCTTAACATGTTCCCTTATAGATAAAAACTTGATGTTGATGTGTTTACTCCGATTACCACTCTTATTGTTTTTAACTATAACACAATAACTGAATTGTCACAATATATTCTCAATGGCCTAGACATGAATCTACGAGTCTAAGCTCATATATGAAACTCTTTAGCAATACACCATGTAATGTAGCCTCAAAACAAGAAACAAACTCAGCCTCTATGATGGAAGTAGCAGTCAAAGACTGCTTGGCACTCCTCCAAGATATGGCTCTACGGGCAAACATAAAGATAGAACCTGATGTCGATTTCTGTGAATCAACACATCCAATAAAATCTGAATATGAGTACTTTATTACCTCGAAATTGTTGGTTCGTCTATACATAAACGTTTAATCTTTGATCTCTTGAAGATACCTCAATACTTTCTTTGCAACTCTTCAGTAATTTAATCCTGGGTTACTCTAATATCTACTTAACATTCTAACAGTAAATGCAACGTTAGATCTTGTACAAACCTGAGCATATATTAAGCTTCCGACTACAGAAGCATAAGGAATTTTTTTTTCATTTATTTCCTTTCAAAATCATTTTCAGGCATTGATCTAAATTGAACCTATCCCCTTTCACAATGGGAGCTACGCTAGGTGAACAATCTTTTATCCAAAATCTCTCTAAAACTTTATTAATATAGATTTCTTGAGACAAACCCAAAATACCACAAAAATTGTGTTGGTGAATCTTAATGCCAACGACATAAGACACATCGCCTATATCTTTCATTTCAAAATTCTTAGAGAGAAATTGTTTCACATCATGTAACAAAAGAGAGAAATTGTTTCACATCATGTAACAAACTCCTATCATTGGTTGCAAGTAATATGTCATTTACATATAATACAAGAAATTTTTTTTACTCTCACTAATCTTTTGGTATATACATTGATCCATGATATTTTCTTCAAAACCAAATGATGAGGCAATATCATGAAATTTCAAATACCATTGACGGGACACTTGTATCAATCCATATATGGATCTTTTAAGCTTGCAAACCAAAAACTCACCATTATTAGAGGAAAATCCTTCTAGTTACTTTATATAAACCTCTTCCTCTAGGTTACTATTTAAAAAACTGTTTTCACATCCATTTGATGCAATTCCATGTCAAAATGAGTAACCAATGTCAATTATACGAAGTGAATCTTTTCTAAACATAAGAGAAAATGTATCTGTGTAACTGATTCCTTCCTTTTGAATGAATCATTTAATAGCGAATCTTGCCTTTTATCTCTCAGTATTGCCTAATGAGTATTTCATTGTCCTAAATACCCATTTGTAGCCTACGAGTTTTGTTCCTTTAGGCAACTCAACAAGATCCCAAACATTGTTATTCTTCATATAATTCATTTCTTCCTTCATGGCATTGTACCATATATTTGATTCATTACAACTCATGGCTTGTGAAAAGGTTTCAAGATCATTCTCGACTCCTATATTGTAGTCAGATTCTTGTAGATATACAACATAATTACTAGTAATAGATGATTTCATTTTTCTAACAAATTTACTTAATGTTGCACCAACATCCAACTCTGGAGTCTGTTGTTTAACTGGTTGCTGAATGATTTCAAGTAATTCTTAAATAACTGGATCTACTAGATTATCAACAACTAGTGAAATTTCTCGATTGTCATTTATGTTTACAGTAGGCTATTGAATTTCAATAATTTGTTGTACAAAGTCTATTTGAACTTGAGGATCGTGAATGTCACCTTACTGTTTGAGATGGAAGGTTGAGTATCCATATAATCATTATCAGAAACTATATCTTGAAATTGATCCCTCCCACTAATCAAGTTATTCTCAAGAAGTTTTGCATTTCTTGATTCCACAATTCTAGTGTGATGTGATGGATAATAAAATCTATATCCTTTAGACCTTTCAACATATCTAATGAAATACCCACTTATGGTTATTAGATTTAATATCTTCTCTTGTACTATAAATTCTTATTTCAGACAAACATCTCCAAGCATGTATATGTTGCAAACTCGGTTTTCAACCTTTAAATAACTTAAATGGAATCTTTGGAACAAGCTTGATTGGTACTCGGTTTAATATATACATAGTCATCTTAAGAGCTTCAATCTACAAGGACTTAAGGAAGTTTGGAGCTACTCAACATGCTCTGTACCATATCCAATAATGTTTGGTTTCTTCTTTCTGCCATGCCATTCTGGTATAGAGATCTATGCATAGTATATTGGGCTACTATCTTATTGAAGATACCTCGCAACTAGACCAGATGCTTGTCTACCTTCAGCATATCTATCACATATTGTGCATAATCATGTAAAATTCTCTTTCTCTGCTAGTAAGAAAAATGAGGTGGAAGGTTATCACCTGTGATGTAGTTCGCGATGTCCGTGTGTAACAGCCCAGACTACCCGCTCACAGATATTATCCGGTTTGGATTGCCCCTCGGGCCAAACCCCTCACGGTTTTGCTCTTCCAACACCAGGAAAGACGCGTCTTGTGGGGGAGAGGTATCCATACCTTTATAAGGCATACTTTGTTCTCCGCTCCAATCGATGTGGGATCTCACACTCTCCACCCTCTTAGGGCCCAACCCTCTTTAGGGCTTAGCTTAGCTGGCACAACGATTCGGGTACCAGCTCTGATACCACTTGTAACAGCCTAGACCACCGGTCCACAGATATTGTCTGGTTTGGATTGCCCCTTGGGCTAAACCCCTCACGGTTTTGCTCTTCCAATACCAGGGAAGACGCATCTTGTGGGGGAGAGGTATCCACACCCTTATAAGGCATACTTCGTTCTCCTCTCCAATCGATGTGGGATCTCACACTCTCCACCTCCTTAGGACCCAGTCCTCTTTAAGGTCTAGCTTAGCTGGCACAATGGTTTAGATACCAGCTCTGATACCACTTGTAATAGCCCAGACCACCCATCCATAGATATTGTCCGGTTTGGGTTGCCCCTCGGGCCAAACCCCTCATAGTTTTGCTCTTCCAACACTAGGGAAGACACGTCTTGTGGGGGAGAGGTATCTATGCCCTTATAAGGCATACTTCGTTCTCCTCTCCAACTGATGTTGGATCTCACACTTTCCACCCCTCTTAGGGCCCAACCTAGCTGGCACAACAGTTCGGGTACCAGCTCTGATACCACTTGTAACAACCCAGATCACTCGCCCACAGATATTGTCCAGTTTGGGTTGCCCCTCAGGCCAAACCCCTCACTGTTTGCTCTTCCAATACCAGGGAAGACACGTCTTGTGGGGTAGAGGTATCCATACCTTTATAAGGCATACTTCATTCTCCTCTCCAACCGATGTGGGATCTCACACCGTGAATCGTGGAATACCTGATTCATTTACCAAGAATAACGTCTCATCAGGAAATTTTTCATTGATTTATGCTTGTGGGTACAACTCCCTTCGTTCTGACCTTGATCTCTATATCAAATTCTTGTAGGAGTAGGATCCACCAAATTAAGTGTTGCGTGATCTTTAAACACATCCTTCTTGGCAAAAAGATACTTCAGTGCTGCGTGATCTTTAAACACATCAACCTCAAAATCAGTAAATAAGAACAAAACTTGTCACATGCAAAAACTACAACTAATAGATCTTTTTTGTGGTTGTATAGTTAAGTTGAGGTTCTGTTAAAGTCCTGCTAGCATAGTAGATGGCATGCAACATTTTTTTCCTAATGTTGCCCCAATGCACATCCAATTACGTAGTCATTGGCATCACACATGAATTCAAATGGTAAATTCCAATCTAACAGCTGTAAAATAGTTACTGATGTCAATGCGCCCTTTAACCTGTCAAAAGTAAGCAAATAATCATTATAAAAAACGAAAGGTATATCTTTTACTAGTAAATGAGTAAAGGGTTTGATAATTAACGAAAAATCCTTTATAAATCATCAGTAGAATTTGGCATGCCCTAAAAATGATATGACCCCTCGGATATTGCTTAACGGTGGAAGCTTATTAATGAATTTAGTCTTTGCTTTATCCATTTCAATACCATTGCAAGATATCTTATGTCCCAACACAAATCCTTTCTGAACCATAAAGTGACATTTCTCCCAGTTTAAGACTAAATGCGACTCTTCATACTGTTGGAGAACTTTGTCTAAATTTGTCAAAGATTGCTTGAAAGATTCTCTAAATACTAAAAAATCATCCATAAATACTTTCAGAAAGTACTCAATCATGCCTATAAAAATTGCTATCATACGCCATTGAAATGTAGCTGGTGTATTATAAAGTACGAATGGAATTCGTCGGTACATAAAAGTGTCACATGGGCATGTAAAAGTTATCTTCTCTTGATCATCTGGATATATAAATACTTGATTGTAGCTAGAATACCCAAAATAATAAAATGTATGCCCAATAACTCGCTCTATCATCTAATCAATAAAAGGAAATAGAAAATGGTCTTTCTTTGTTGCCGAGTTGAGCTTCCTATAATCAATGCTGACCTACCACCCGTTAATTGTTCAAGTTGAAATCAACTCACCCTTCTCATTTTTCACCACTATTATCCCACCTTTCTTAGGTACAAATTGTACTGGACTTACCCACTTATTGTCTAATATTGGCGATATAATTCTTACATCCAGAAGCGTGATAATATCCTTTTTGACAACTTCCTACATGCTCAGATTCACACCTATCCCTTATTATCTTACATCCATCCTCGAGGCTTATTCTATGTATAACAATGCTGGGGTTTTTCCCTCGAATGTCTAATATTTTCCACCTCATAGCTCTCATTCTTCTCTTTATAATCTCAACCACTTTCTTTTCTTATTCCTCATCTAACTGATCTAAAATAATTATCGGTAGTGTTTGATCCTTACCTAGAAATGTGTACCTTACATGCATTTGTAGTGGTTTCAGCTCAATGGTTGGTGGCTTCTCACAAGAAGGTGGGGTTGGTGACTATGTTTTCTTTAAGGGTTCTTGCTTTTGATTGTCATCTAACTCCCCTTCTTCTACACTTATCTCATTGTCGTCTATTTCACTTTTCTGCTCAATAATTACTCTCTGCTGTTCCCCCACACAATCATCCACCACATTAACTTTCATACAAATGTTTCGCTCAACCTTTCTTTTTAATGTCTTATCTATGTTGAATTTAACCTTTCCATCATTGATATGTAGAATTAATATCCCATCATTAACCTCAATGACTGCCCGCCTAGTGTTCATGAATGAACATCCAAGAATGAGTGGACATGACCTATCTTCTGCAATATTAAGAATTATAAAGTCAACAGGAATAATCAATTTATCAATCTTTACCAAAACATCGTCCACAACCCCAAACAATTTCTTTATCAATTGATCTATTAACTTAATTGTCATTGAGGTTAGCTTTATATCATTCAACTTTAATTTCCTAACAATGGAAAATGGCATAAGATTAATACTTGCATAAGATCACACAAACATTTAGAAAATTTCACACAATTGACAATGTAAGGAATAGTGAAACTCCTTGGATCTTTTAATTTTGATGGCATATTGTTAGTGATCATCGAACTACAACAGGCTGTTTAGGCTATTATCTTCTTCAAATCCCAAGTCTACTTGTGGGAAAGTAGCTCCTTTAATAATTTTGCATATATGTTCAAACACTTTTGGAAGTGAAAAACTCAAATGCCATTTCTTAAGCTTTTCTAAAAATTTTGTAAATTGGGTTTCTGTAAGATTCCGCCTTAATCTCTGTGGAAATGGTAACTTGGGTACGTACGGTGGAGGTGGAACGTAGGGGGTTCCTCCTCTTCTGTTACCTTCTGTTTTCCTTTCTCTTGACTTATCTTAACCTGATCTTTGGCTTCCTTCTGAATTGGTTCTGCTAACTCCTTCCCACTTCTCAAATATATTTCTTTCACTTGCTCCTTCAGGTTAGATTTAGTCGTATTAGGAAGGTTATCTAAATTTCAGACTATCAATGCGGTTGCAAGTTAGCCCACTTACACCTCCAGGTTATGAATGGAAGATGCATGCCTCTTGAGCATCAGGTTAGTCCTTGATTGTGTCTTCTTCTATTCTTCATCCATACTGTTAACCTTGGAGCCTATAAAGCCTATCGCATACATTATTCTGACAAATTGGGATTTTATCTTTGACTCAAGACTTTCATACTTTGAATCCAAATTTCTCGACCTGTCTTAGAATCCTAACAGTCTTTGTGGTCTCAAATTTACACCTACATTGTTAGTCCAAGAAAAATTTGGGTGGTTTTTTCACCCGAAGTTATAAGTGTTTAAGAAAGGATTTTTACCTGATCGTTGTGACATATTCAAATAATTTGCTTTTTCCATTCCATTATTGTTCATCAAATAACATTCTGTTGATGTATGGTCATATTGTCCATATATTTCACAAACTTGTTGCATTGCGCTTATCGAATTGGGTGAGGCATTGATGTTATTAAGCTTTCTAGTTAATGTCGCTATCTGCGCCTTTATGGTTAAAGTTGGCTTTGTTCCTATGATTCCTTTTTTTCATTCACATTGTACGGTCTACTTATTTTAGTTGACCACAGATAATTGTTAGTAGCCATATCCTCAATTAGATCGCATACAACATTAATGGTTGTTCTTATCAACAAGCCTTCGGCTGCTGCATCAATTGTACTCCTGGTCGTTTCATTAACTCCATTTTAAAAAGTATGTAATAACAACTCTCTTGGCAGGTTATGAAGAGGACAACTTCTCTATAGCTCCTTGAATCTCTCCCATGCCTCATAGATGAATTCTTCATCATACTGCTAAAAGGTTGTGATTTCCTTGACAATCCGAATCGTCTTTGTTAATAGAAAGTATTTAGCTAGGAAAACTTGCAGTAACCAGTCTCATGTGGTTACATGCTCCTAATTAAGAGAATTTAACCATGCCTTTGCCCGATCTTTTAGTGTGAAGGGAAAGAGCCTCATCCTTGCTGCCTCCTCAAATAATCCATTATAACTAAATGTATTACATCTAAAAAATTAGCAAGGTGAGCATTTGGATCCTCATGAGGTAAACCATAGAAATGATCATTAGTTTGCAAAATATTCAATAAAGAATGCTTGATTTCAAAATTGTTCACATTAATAGGCAGCTCGATGATCCCTTATTGGTTTAGATTGAACCGAGCCGTATAAAATCCATTAATGTTCTTTGGTCACCATCTTCATCTCCTTCATCTGCTATTATCTTTCAGTTTCGTCTTGATGCCTTGGTTTTCTCAATTCCCTTTCAAGTTTGGTGATGTCAAGTTCACTTAATTTACTCGCACTTTCGAAACTTCTTATATGCATACACCTGTTACACACAAGAAAGAGTATCAAATAAAAATAAAAAGAAATCCCAAATCAAAACAATTCAAATCACACTTGATGCTAGGCGTAATCCCTGATAACAGTACCAAAAACTTGATAGCTATTTAGTGTTTAGCTCAAAATTTTTAAATTAATTAAAGTTGCTATACTGCAAGTATACGACTCATATAAAATAGTATAGTAAGGTATCGTTCCATCAAGGATTAGTTAGTCACCTTGTAATGCAAATTAACTTTTGTTTGAGTAAACCAAATAATGAGAGATTGAAATTGCAAAACCTCAAAATTTAAAGGCTTGCAAACACACTCCAAAAGGTCACAAAAATAAGAAAACAATTTGTTTTAGAGAATCAAATTATAAAATTTAGGGTCATTCTCTCCATACCATGTAATCCCTCACTTTAGTACTGTAATCGTGCTTAGTCCTATGTATTCTAATGTATTGGCTTTTTCTCTCTCAATACTCAAACCAATTAAGCCTAAAATAATGATTAAAGTTCGGTATGTGATCTTTCAACCTACAAACTATACTAATGAGTGTTTGATAGTGAATTTAGATTGAACATTATTATAATGTTCAAGGCATGATAAGAAATAAATTGTTGAGTGAAAGGATTTGATTTAATTTTAAACAAATAGTTTGTATGTGTTGGATAAAAGGAGACTTATGCTTAACATAGAAGGCAAGAATAAAAGTTGGATAAACGAGACTATCCTTTTATGCCATGTTGGTTAAATCAACACAATGAGAAGCATAAAGTTACATGTAAGGAAATTTGTATTCTTTTGATTATGAATCGTATGAAACTTGTGAAACTTGTCAAGTTGAAAAATAACCAAATTAACCTTTGGTGAAAAAATGATGATGGTATTGAACTGTTAAATTTATACATGTGATGTATTGGATGGAATAACAATTCACAAAAAGATAATATTTATATTTAATTAGGTTAATAATGACTTTATGTTATATAGTCATATGTATTAAATGAAATAATGAATTAAAAATTTTGAAAAATTCAAATTGTTTAAATCTAAGTAGATCAATTAAGCATTGAGAATGCTAAAGCATTTCGATGAGATCGTTGTTGTAAGTTTTACATTTTGGTTTTCTATAAGGAATGAGATTCTCTAATGAATACCTTCACAAAAGAATTTCATAAGAATATGGATTAATGTAAGGAGAAAAATACAATATGAGACATTGTATAATGCAATAGTATTTTTTGTATAGTTGTGCCTAGTACATTGACTTACCTTCAATAATTCCAATTGAATCAATTAGCAAGATTTTATATTAGATATGAAACACTAAGTCTTTGAAAGAGTCTAAAGTTAATGTTTTAAGGATGTGATACTTAGCTGAAGCATGTATTATCCATTATGTTTATAACTAAATTAGATAATGAAAGGTTATGTGATATCCAACGGCTGGATATAATCTTACAAACTTGTTGAACAAATTGTTTATTTCAATATACTTATAGGAGAATAGCTCAGGATAACTAGTGGGAGTAAGATGAAATTTGATTCAAATTTCATGACAATAAATCTGATTGGAACTATTTCCTTATTGATACATTTGATGTATAGTTGAAAGCCTACGAGAAATTGAAAGATTCACTTTCATGATGAATTCAAAGAGTTTGTTTTGGAGATGATTGTAAATTTATCATGTCTACTAGAAGGTTAGTGGGAGTATAGTTGTCCTCTTTAGTGAGAGTATATAGAGACATATTGCTCACAGGGAACAATAATTCTATTTTTCAATTGTTCAAAACATAATTGTCCAAGAGCAACTCTTGTTGGATATGGAAAGGTAACAACTTAATTATGAGAATTAGATCTATAGAGATAGATTGAAAGTTATTTACCTTTTATAAGTCTAGGTATATAAATAATGTACTAAAGATGTTTAGAATTTGAGATATATGATGCTTATGAAATATTAAAGATATCCATTATTCTATGTATAAGTTGATATTTAGGTTTAAGGAGATAAGCATATTAACTTTATAAGTAAATCCTAGTAATGGTTTATTTACCTAGAACAATATCATTCCAGATTGGAAAGGTTCCAATGTAGCAACGACTACTAATGAAGCCCTAATACATTTTCCATTAATGGAAATGATTAATTGTATCAATAAGTTCTTTAGTAAACTTCATATAGTTCATTGCATTATTCAAGACAGTAATATATTGTGGAACATTAGAGCCATTGGGCATGCAAAAGGAGCTAAGTTCTTATCAAAGATACAAGTATGCATTTAAGCAATTTTTGTTAATTATGATGATAATTAAGATGAAAGTTGTAAGATTTAAGCAAGTGTTCATTATAGAGAATCTTGCAAAATTCTCTCATCAAGCCACTGTTCTAGCAGTAGTGTAATCGTCATATGGTGATATGGTATAAGATATTTAACATATTGGCTTAGTGCAAGTGGGAGATTGTTGGTTTATGCCCTACAACTAATCGATTGACTGTTTTTTAGTGAAAAAACTAGTTTAAAGGCATTTTTTATCTTATACATGTTTAGATGTATATGATAAAGTCCATGAGATTGTTATACATTGCAAATGAAATTATAATGAGATTATAATTATTAAATTCATTTTGCATTTATGTATTATTCCTAAATTATCCCTAGTTATTGTTATATTAAGACTAGACATTAGTAGAACATAAAAAGACTAGCACATATTATATTTTTCTTATGAAGGAATTAGTCGATCTCATAGTCTAAAGTGTGTAGATACTTAATGTTGGACCCAACCCAGTTTAATTATTTTGATGCATGATTTTTATTTTGAAGTCGTATTAGATCAGTTAAATTGGAATTGAATGTTGCTA
>JANZLC010000003.1:19964548-19985391 GCA_026413385.1 Erythroxylum gracilipes
ATACTTGTCTAAATTGGGAAGGTTCAATGAGAAGCGATGAAATAGATTTTGAGATTTGAGTGGTACGTCTAAATGGAGTTTGTGTTTTGGTGATGGTGAGCCCATTTTTGAAGCTTATACAAATGCAAATATGGCTAAAGATCTTGATGGTAAAAGTACACTTCAAGTTTTTTGTTCAAGTTTGTAGGAGGAGCCATTTCATGGAAATCTAAGATAAAAAGTTTGTGGCTTTATCAACAACTAAAGCAGAGTATGTATCTATAGTAAAAGCTGGTAAGAAGATGCTTTGGTTGAAAGGGTTCCTTAAAGATTTGGATGTGAATTAAAAAGAATATGTAGTATTTTGTATAGTCAAAGTGTTATTGACTTAAGCAAAAATACCATGTATCATTCCCGCACAAAACACATAGATTTTAGATATTATTGGTTAAGGTTCGTGATTGAAGAGCAACAAATGATGTTAAATAAGATTCACATAACTGGTGGTAACATGTTGACAAAAG
This sequence comes from Erythroxylum gracilipes, assembly GCA_026413385.1. NCBI lineage: Eukaryota > Viridiplantae > Streptophyta > Magnoliopsida > Malpighiales > Erythroxylaceae > Erythroxylum > Erythroxylum gracilipes. The sequence continues at coordinate 19,965,052 of JANZLC010000003.1, forward strand.
AGGTTCTTAAAAATAAGCATAAGCTTTGTAATAAGTTTGTCGAGATGTCTTTCAAGTGGATACTGAAGCATTATGTATCTCCCCCATATTTGGGCTGGAGGAGAAGATTATTAAGTGTTCAGCCTTATTTTGAGACAAATATAACTTTTTGATGATTGTAAACACTTCTATAATGCATAGGAATGATGAACGAGTGAAGATAAGACAGATAATAGTTGGAATAAGCTTTTATGGGAAGATATGGCCTTGGAGGGTACTACATGCTTGTGTCCTTTACTTACATGATTTTGTGAATCAATCGTGTAAGCTTTTAGAAATGTGTTCAGAAGGAAGAGAAAGGGAAAAGACATGCACAATTGTGCATATGCCCATGTTCATGAAATATATGACTGTGTGTGATGACTTGTAACTCTATATAGCCATGTACATTCGTGATTTTGTTAAAGATGAAAAAGGCATAGTCATTTACATCATCGTTTATGTGACCATTTGTGGTGTAAAAAAACTCTATTTTACGATATAAAAGATAAAACGTGTAAGTTTAATATAAGAGTGGCTAATTGGCTATAACACAAAAAGTGAAGAAAAATTGAGGGAAAGCAGATAGAAAGTATTCCCGTCCTTTGTTGATTGTTTTTTAATAACAAGTTGTTTATACAGATTATTTTTTGAGAGTTTTGTTGATTGATATTTCAATTTAGTTTTAGTAATGAAACTTGGTGAGACAACTTGTAATTATGGGATGAGAAATTATTTTAAGCAAAGGTCGATTGCTCGAGATTAAATTTTGTAAATTCTTATACGAATTTAGTGGATCTATTTTTCAATTTAGCCTGTAGTTTTTCTCTCGACACTGAACGATTTGTCACATAAATCTTATTGTTGGTTTCATATGATGATCATCTAGTTTATTCTTATAAATATTTGATCTTTAGTTGACTTTTAGAGAGTTGTGCTATTGACTCCTAACAACCTTCTTTAGCAAATAGTAAGCAAAATTTTGATCATTGATATATGATTTTTTAAAGATAAAATAATTCTTTAAAGCCGTAAAAGGATTCAAAGGGTTTTTTACAATATTGTACCAAACACAAGGAAATACATCACATTTTTAGATATCTTTAGAAAAACTGGGAAGCTAAAGATTCCATTGTCTTCTAGCAGAGGTCCTCAGTTGTCCTTCAATTTAATGGGACACCAGAGTTTCCCTTTTCTAATAATATAGCTTGTGGATTAAAACATGCTTATTTGTATTATCCTTGTGAAAAATTCTTTGATTCCCTTCCCTCCAAATTACATAGACTGCAAAGTTAAGATTGAGACTTAAAAAAACTTTATCTTTCCTTAAAGAGCTAAACTTATCTTCAGCCCATTCCAATATATTGTTCCAATATGACTCATGACAGTAAAGATTTAAGGCATGTTGAATGCTAGCCTAAATGGAAATGGTGAAGCTACATTTGAAGTAGATATTGTCAATGTTTTCTTGCTCAATATGACATAGCATGCATAACTTATAAATGCACTCAACTATCCTGTCTTTAGTTTTTAGTCTTCTCTTAATTGCAGGCCAAGTAATGAATGAACCTTTTGATTTTAAGGAACATTTCTATACAATATTGTACTAAGGAATGAGACGTATAGGAGCATTGCGAGCTTTGATGCATAAAGAGTTTGTGTAGTCTCCATTGTTACTTAAAAGATGAAATAGGTTTATTAGGAGCACAAGGATTGGGCAGTTTGGAAAGTAGCTCAAAAGCATATTAGCCCTCTTGCTTAAACATGCCAAGAATTTTACTCAATAACATTTCTAACTCGTGCTTAAGAAAAGATTCATATAGATTGTGAAGAAATATCCTCCTTAAGGCATAGGGGCTTAGAGGAGTCCAATTATCAACTAGAACTATGTATCACCATCACTCCTTACTTGAATTTTGATAAATGAATAAACAACTAATAACTACTTCATATTTAGCTCAAAGATTAAAAATTAATTAAAGTTATTATATTACAAGTATACGACTCATATAAAATAATATAGCAAGGTATTGTTTGCTCGAGGATTGGTTAGTCACCTTATAATTCAAATTGACTTTTGTTTGAGTAAAAAAAATAATGACAAATTGAAATTACAAAAATTAACAATTTAAAGCGAGCAAATACACTTCAAAATGTCATAAAAATAAGAACACATTTTTAGTTTCGAGAATCAAATTATAAAGGTTAGGGTCATTCTCTCTATACCATGTAATCCCTCACTTTGGTAATGTAATCATGCTTAGTCCTAGGCATTCTAATATATTGGCCCTTTTTCTCAATACTCGAACCACTTTGACCTAAAATAATGATTAAAGTCCAGTATGTAATCTCTTAACCTACACACTTTACTTAACCTTTAAGTGGATATGAAGTAACCTATTGGACAGCCATTAAAACATCCAAGATCTTTCTCTATTTGTCAAGTTAGCTTGATGTGTAAAGTGTTCTCAAGGCTGTCCACTCTTATAGTACATCCAAACTGATTTCCTAACTCCATTTCTCAATGTAAGCAAGATATATAAAGTCCACACATTATAAGCGTCATGGACGGATCCACATTGGGGGCAAAAAATTATATATAAAAATTATTATTTTAAGTTTTGATCCTATAAATTTTTTTTTTTTGCTCTCATTAAAATTTTGCCCCCACTCAAAAAAATTTATGGATCTGTAAGCATTAAAGCAAACCATACATTAAACCAAAGTGAGTTCTTACATAGTTGTGGTAAGAACAAATCTTAAATCTACTTAGAAATCCATTACAATCATGAACAACATCCTCACAACAAGTCCATACTTCCTTTCCATACAATAACTAAACAAAATCAAATGAGAGAAAGAGAATAGAAAGCTTATGAGTTGAAGAACAAAGCTGAAACTTGGTGTAGAAGCTTTCAGATCTCTTGAAATCACTTGATTCTCCTTGAAAATCCACCAAAAAATGTGTCTATCTTCCTCATTTTTGTGTGGTGCATGACCCTCTTCTCTTTCTAGGGTTCAAAATGAAGTTTTTATACCCATCTGGACAATTAAACTGATGTAGTATGGATGTAGAGCAAGTTGGAATTGCCACTGAGAAAGTTGAAAAATTCGAGCTTCTACTTAGAAAATTCCCGCTTTCTTCTTTAATATCTACATCAAGTCTATATGCAGATTAGTTGATAATCAACACAAATAAGGTCCAAATCTTGCCCAAACATTAACATACAACCATGCAAAATTTATGTGCATCAAAACACATGAAAAGCATGCAAAACATAAAACTTAACAACCTTCATTTAAAACCTAACATGCAATTTATCATTTACAATCACATACATATGCAAGTTATGAAAATAACATAAAATTTAAGCTAAACATTTCAGTATGTATGCTAAACATGCACATTATTACATAAAATGACTTAGACAATTTTATAATAAATATCACTTATCAACAGGTAGCCTTTTTCTTAGAATCCATTGCTATATGATTTTATTTACATTATTCGTTTTAATATGATACGTAAGTCCCACCCGATGGGCTCTAACTTGAATCATCACGATTAGTGGGACCCCCACTTTTAGAATCTTGATCGTTGTAAAAGGAAAACCAAGAATTTGCTGACCTTGTAGTAGTAGTTCAACAAATATGTCCAAAAGCTACCTAAACCAAAACTCTTCCAACTTCTACAATCAACCCCTATTTCTCTCACAAACCAATCCTCCCCTATTTTACTCTTTATTCGTTAACCAATCCATGGATAGCACTGATCATCAAGATTTCAGCTTTCCCACAATCAACGACACGCTATCGTCGAGCATTGATTCACCACCATTATGGCGCTTGTCCCCTGTAGCCTCCCCCCGCCACGAGAAATCATCATACAAAGAAGCCGAAGAACTGACGGAATGTGTACAAACAGGATTGGAGATCAAGTGCACACAAAGAAAGAGCTTTTCATGTGGTTGGGATAAGTTGTTGAAAGCAAGCAATAGAAAGGAAGACGAAGATGATGATGAAGTGGAAAAGATGGACATGTTATGGGAAAATTTCAATGAAGGGATGTTGAAGAGAAGTAAGAGCGCAAGAGGCCAATCTGAGCAAATACTGGACGTGGGATGTGTTCATCAAGCTTTGAGATTATCCAAGACGAATGACACTTTGTTTTCGCCCAGAAAGAAAGGGTTGGTGGTGTTTGTCAGAGTCATGAAGAGGCTTCTCTTGCTACACCATTCTCATAAGCCAGTCAAGAATCATTCTTCTCATAAGCAATCAAAGAGGAACCTTTCATGGTGACTGCAAGTTCTGGGTTTAAGAAAGTGACAGCCCAGCTACTGATCACGGCATTGATGTTACATGCAACATTTTTTTCTTTCGACATGATATTATTAAAACATAAAACCATTTATTTGATTTTTCCTTTTTCTTCAATTATTTGGCACCGACCAATTAATTGTTTAAAGTCAATCAAGAACCTGTGCGGTGTGAAAAACAAAGTTGTTCAGGTGAATTAAGACTCCACTTTAATTAATACACTATTGGAGGGTAAAGTTGAGAAATCCATGTGGTCTGTTTTTCTTAATAAAACTGTTAATGTTGGGTTAAGTCCAGACTTTACAACATATTTGGGCATCAAACCATATGGTCCAAAAAGAGACAGGCTACAAAATCACCGTAAAATTTTTAGAAAATTTAAATAAGTCTTTATATAAATTTATCCTTAAGGTTAACATCTATTCACATAATAACTCCTATAGGTAAAATTTAACAATGATGTCAGTGTTAGTATAAGTTCAAGAACTTCTTTATACCGTAGACATTTTTTTAAAATTAATAAAATAAGAAATTAATGTTTTTTGCAATTTTTAATTTATTCTAAATTAAATTGGTCTTTATAGCCTTTTCCTTGCATTTTATTCACATATTATTAGCTTCAAAATGTTGGGTTTTTAATTTTGTAATATTTTAATTAAACTTAAGACAGTATATAGTTAATTAATGTAGTTAATTTACTTTCAATTTTTAAACTAGTAATTAAATTTTATAATCAAGATTTTCTTAAATTATTTGTGAATTTTATTTTAATTTTTTAAAGGCACATAAATATTTTTGACTAAATTTGAGTTAAGATATTTATTATATATTTGGAGTTAATGTCACTAACCTTTCCGTTAAATTTATTTTGAGTTAATGTCACTAACCTTTCCGTTAAATTTAATTATATTTGTTTTAAGTTTAAATTTTCTTTTATTATCCTTGATTGTCTTTTAGTTTTTTAAAATTTTAGAAATTACATTGGATTATACTTATTATTTATTCCTATTGAATTTATTAAAGAACTTAAGACCAATTTGAATTAAGAAAAGATATAGAGAGAGAATAAAAGAATAAAAGGGGATTAATTTCAAAAATAAGAAAAAGATATGGAATGAAGTGCATAAGAAGAAAGATGTAAAGATTGAAAATTAATTATAGATTGGTTTGCAAAAGCAAAAAATTTGGGATTAAAAATAAAATAGAAAATTGATAATAGCTACACGACCTAAAAATAGAGTTAAGTGAGAAGTTTAGAGGTCAACCATGATAAAAACCAAAGAAAATAATAAAATAGGAAGAGCTATAAAATAGTTGGATATAAACGAAAGGGTAGTGTGAAAAAAATAAAGATAGAAAACAAGGGAAGGGAGAGATGTTAATTTATGCCTTGCAACTAATTAGTTGGTTACACTTTAGTGACATTATTTACATTATATAAAATTAGATGTATATGATTAAGTCAATGAGGTAAATATATATTATAAATGAAATTAACTTGATATTGTAATTACGATATTCATATTGTATTTATGTATTATCTGTAAATTGTTTATAGTTATTGTTATATAGAAATTGAAAATTAATAAGGCACAAAAATACTAGCATGTATTAAGGAAATAGTCAATCTCATAGACTAAATTATGAAGATATTTAAAAAAATGTATAAGGTATTTATTAAAAAACAAGTTTACTAAACTAACATTATATGAGAACTCCATTGGGAATATTACTTGTAAGTTTATAGAAATTCTCATTATGATGATTATATAAGTGTTCCTTTAATATAAGATCCCTAAAGAATCTTGCATAAGGATGTTATATCTTGATACTAATTACATATTCTAGTTAATGGTAGCTCAATCAGTAGTCATTGAACATAGTATGAATTATATGAAGATAATTGAGTGATCAATATAGAATTCATCTTCCTAAAGTTATTATGGGGAATGTTCCATTGTTCTCAATTATTATTGATTTGAAAAATCCTTGGCCAAGGTGGATTGAAACTTTGTAAAATACTTTAGAAATTTCATTAATAGAATCAATTACTAATGATGGAGAACTAAGATGATTGAACTCAGATAGAGTAAACATTGTTTCTATAGTGTATATCCAATACAAATATTTTAAGATAAAAGGATACAATTATACAAAAAAATCATGCATGGAAAGTTTAGTCAAAACAACTTTAAAATTCACAAATATTTGAGTGACATAAGGTGGTGCTAGATGTCAATCTTGATATGTGGATATAAATTATTTTAGTAGAAAATTAAATAAAAATTAGAAGAGTTTAATTTTTCTAATCCTAAACATGATTTAGGATTATAATTTATATCTATTATCAACATATTTAGAAATCTAACGGGTCACACACAAAGAATGGGTTGAAGAGAGAAAAGGTGCTTTCATCAAGTTGGACTTGATTATAAAGATTGAGAAATTTTATGATTAAATATGATATATTTAATAAATAAGGACTAATAAGAAATATTAGGTCGTATTTTTTATTAAAACTTGGGATTGAAATTAAAACCTTAACCTTAAAATTAAATTAGATTCGACTATGAAATCTAAAAAGTTTAGATGAATGTCTATCAATTTATAAATTTTAGATACCCTAATTATGAAATTTGATAAATTTAGGCCTAAACTTATCTAGAAACCTATAGTTAAGAATTTAGGAAATTCAATAAAATTAAACCTCCCAAAAAATTTGATGATAACAAAAGAAAATTTCTACTAATGTGTTTATTGTTTTGATAAAAAGCAATATTAGAACAAAATGAAGTCATAAATTTAAGAAGATAGCGTATGAAGTTGATAATGAGAAGTTGTAGTTTGTAATTGATGAAATGAAGATCCAAATAGGAGCAAAAGGAGATCAAGGCTCATAAAGGTTATTTTACATCTTATGTTATTATTTCTAAGCTCACTTTGTTAACTTGATGATCTAAAAGGTTCACCATGCATAATATCTTACTTCATTGTATAAGTTTTTACATTCATCCACAGGCATTAAAGCTTTAGATTTTAATATAAAAGCCTCTTAATATTTCAAATATTCTTTGGGAAACATTTTGGGAAGTGTTTAAGCATGTTTGGATTAAACAAATTGGTTTTGAATATTTAAAATTGTTAAAATCATGTCTTTAGGGTGATTGGTCGACCTATATAGGTTAGTGGTTGGCCAATATTGGTTCAAGTTGTTAAATTTTATGTACCAAAATTTATGGCAACTTTGGTTTATGTATTGATTGACTAATGTGCCACATTGGTTGACTATATGATGTATTAGACGACTAATGTTCTAACGACTAATGAATCTGGTGTTGTAAATGCATACTGGTCGATCATTATAGGATAACATTTATAACAGTTAGTTTTTGGCACCAACAACTATTTTGGGTCCCATAACACTACATATATGTGTTTTTCATTGCTTTTAGCATCAAAATGGTTTTAGGTGTTGTATACACACATTTCAAAGAGTTTTTCAATGATCTGAGCATCATTGAGTCACATTTGTGTAAGTGAGCCACTTTGGAGTTATCAAATGATAAAGTGAGGTATTTTGAGTTGTAATATTTGGTTGGGGCAATATTTTATTATATTTGGGAGTGACACAAGTGAGACTGAGGTTCCTCTTCGTCTTGGAAGAAAATTGTAATAAGGGTTCCTCATTATTTAGAAAGATTGTATAAAGGTTATTCTTAGCCTTAAAAGAAGAATTATAGTAGAATTCTAAGAAGAGTCTTGGGAGTGGACATAGGCAAGTGTAGTTTGCCAAACTACTATAAATTAGTTTGCACTCTCTTTTCCCTATCCTCTTTAAATCATTGGTCAATTATTTGATTATTTTATATTAAGCAATTACTCATCCTTACATACTTTTATTGTTGTTAATTGAGCACATTGGTTAGAAGATTTATTGACATTTATAAACACCCAATTCATCCTCCTTTGTGTGCCATAGTGGTATCATGGTGGGTCTATTAGGTTAGTATTTCTAAAAAAAATCTCTAGAAGAGATTATAATGGCATATTTAGGAGCAAGATCATCATCATTCAACTAAGGGAGAAAAAACATTAGTAGACCACCCTTCCTTAATAGAAATGATTACCTTTATTAGAAAACTAGGATGAGATTCTTTTTAGTGGCAAAATTGTATAATTATGGAAATAGTTTATAGTGGTCCCTTCATTCAAACGAAAGTTGTAGATAATAAAATGATACCCAAATTAAAGAAAGAATGGAAACCTTAAGATAAGTGATTAGTTTCTTTAAATAGTAGGGTCACACACATCCTATTTTATACATTAGGAAGGAATAATTCAATAGGGTTTCTATGTGTGATTTTTTTTCATAATTTAGAATTTACACATGAGAGAACTAATCAAATGGAAGATAGCAATGTAAGCATTCTAATACATTAATATGAATTGTTTTAAATGAAACATGATGAAAGCATATCTAGCATGTATAGTAGATTTATTGATATTGTTAATGCTCTCAAAAGTCTTTGCAATACCTACACTAATGTTAAAATGGTAAGAAAGTTGCTTAGGTGACTTTCAAAGACATGGGAAGCTAAAATTATAGCCATACAAGAAGCCAAAGATCTAATAACACTACCATTGGAGGAACTTATTGGATCTCTCCTCACATATGAAATAAGGCTTTAAGAGATACAAGAAGAAGAGATTCTCCAAAAAAAAGAATTTAATATTCAAAGCCTCAAGAGAAGCGAAAGAAATATCAACTAGTGAAAGTAAAGAAGAAGACAATGCCTTACTCACTAAAACATTCAAGAAGTTCTTGAAGAAGAAATTATCCAAATAGGACAAGGAAGTATACATGGTGGTAATAACAATATGTTTTTAAGAGATTTAGAAGGAAAGAAACTCTATACTATTTCCAGGGAAGCCTAGAAGCATATCTACTCTTATAGAGCTAACAAAAGAAATCATAAAGGGACAACTAATCATCAACTAGATTGTAAAGAAATGTAGTAAAAGATTGGAAATTTATGGGAGAATCTAATACTTCTAAAACTTTTGTAACTTAATTCGTTTCAGACATGTTTTATAATGCTTTCTCTTAGTATTTTTCAGCTAAAATGTAGTGACTATAGGTTATATGGTGTATTTAAATATACACTATATAGCCTATAGTTATATGGTGTATATTTAAATGTTAATATATATTTTTATAACAAAAATAGATATTAAAAAGATCAATTAAAGAATGAAATAAAAATTATGGTTATTGATATGTTGATTACTTAGATATGATGACATTATAGAGCATATTATGAACATGTTATCAACCCCTATCAAGCTCACGGTTGTCGATGACAGTAAGTTTTGATCAAAGTCAATGACAAATACTTAAAGACAAGGTTAAGGTCATATTGTCAGCAAGTTGATCCAAAGAATAGATGTAATGTATATAAAAAGCTTCGGTGGTGATAAAGTCTTAAATAAAATGGATATTAATCTCAACAAGCTTTGGGTGAGCATGAGAGATTAGAAATATAGTATGGAACGTGTCTCTATGATTATAACACCAAAGCACGGGTTTGAGCAAAGAGAAACCAATTTCACTAAGAAGAGATTTTATCTAACCTAGTTCAGTCTCGGCAAGAGTAATATTTATGTATTCTACCTCAATGCTTGATTGAGCAACAATAGGTTGATTCTTGTCACTATAAGAGATAAGTGATATGTATTTAACTGTTGATACATTTAATCATTTACACTTAGTAATTAATGATACAAAAATGCTTAAGATACTCACTTTAATTCATATATGATTTTAGGTACAATTTGGAAGCAAAGAAATTAAAATGGGTCAAAAGCATGATAATTGGATCATTTTTTGAAGGCTAATACTCACTTGTCTTCATAGAGCAAGAACAAGATAAGAAAATGCCAAGAAAGGAGATATATGTTTAAAATACAAAGAAGATCAAGGTATGAGATGGGACAACCCTATGCATGTGAATTTAATGATTGGTAAAACAAAGGGAGAGTAGCAAGTAGGAAAACATTGAAATGACAAAGCAAGCAACGTGGGTGTTTCAACAATAGATGAAGCAAAATGATGTAGCAGCACAGATGGGAAGCAACAACATTTTAAAACTGAAATGATAGTAGTATGGAGAGAAAATGAAGTGCAGAATGTCTACATTTCACGCAGACATTTCCATAGGTTGTTTGGAGGGTTTTAAGGGTGTGAACAGTATGCTTAGACCAAAAACTGAATAAGCTAAATAGAATAGTAGTTTACGAGAGAGAACAGAAGGGAGGCGTAGAAGAATATGAGGGTTTCAGCTGGGTTATAAAGTGGGGGCTGAAGCATTTTCTTAAGAGAAACCCATGAAGCGCTAGACGTCGCGACGCTGGTTCGGAGGTGACATCGACGTCGATGACCCAGGTTAAGTTTCACTATTTTTGTTGTTTCTTTCTCCCATTAGAAATTGATTGTGTTATCCTATGTTGATTGATATGGGTTTTGTGTATGGATAATCATATTCTTATTATTATTATGTTATTTTTGTATAAACCCATTGGGTATTGTGAAAAGATAATTTTAATGTGTTCATTGAATCGTTTATTTGCAAATCCATTGCTAGAATTTTGATATGATTCATAATTTTTATGTTGAAATTCATGTGTAGCGACTAATGATTCATAATCATTAGGGATAGCATAACTTAGGTTAAATGACGCATCGTACGTGGTTTTTTTCTTGATTAATCGGTTTTCCTAATTTGTAATGCTACTACCTAATTAAATCTAGGTTAGGTTTAAATAACATTCGTATCTTGATTAAACACCACCTAAGAGAAAAATCAGGTTAATTATTAACTCACGATTAATAGTTGCTAGGGGAGGTTAGAGAACAACAAATCAATGAAATATGTTTAATTAGGATGTAGGCCAAGATTGAATCAAAGAATCAGGTCCTTACTGAATTCCCCACTTTTATCAATTTTTGCATGTTTTCTTTAATTTTTTTATTAGTCTAGTTTCATTTTATTTTCTTATTTCAAAATCCAAAACCCCCCGTTAAACCTAAACACTAGTTCCTTTCATTTCAAAACTTTACACATTCTCTGTGGGATCGACCTAGACTCACCACTGTTATAGTAGTAGGTTTATTTATTTTATTTTGACTAGCGTTACGATGTGCTATCAATTTTGGCGCCATTGTCGGGGAGTGCGGTGTTTTAGTTTTTGTTTGTGATTTTAATTAGTGTTTTGTATATATTTGTTCGTAATTGATTTCTTTTTAGTTATTTCATGATCGTTTCATTTTTCTATTTTGTGTTTGTGAAAAAAATTTAAAAAAAAATTCATGGATGGAAGTGATTTTTTCTTTAACTCTTACTCTCAATCTTATAACCATGGTTTGACTGATCAATCTAACTTTGGTTAAAATTACTTCTATAATAGTTTGCAGGACACACATCAATTTCTGTGTGGACCAGAAACTTCTTATCATAACTCATATACACCTATGGATGACTATATCAAGACCTGTAATGCTAGCCATCTTCAATTTCAATAGGGTATTCAACAACTTCAAAAGAGTATGCAGCCACTTCAATCGAATACCCAACAATTCCAACTGGATGAAAGGCATTCTTGGTCTAGTTTCCAAGATGTGGAGAGGCGACAAAACTCAGGTACATCTTTGAGAGAATTGATAAATGTTGTGATTGCTAACAATCTCTAATTTCAACAGAGCCTACAATAGCAGTTGCAATAGTTCCAACAGGAAAGGAGGCATATAACGTCTAGAAACCAGAACTTGTTAAGCGAAATGGGTGAAATGGCAGCGAGGATTGAACACTTATAATAACAATTGGAAGAGGAGCTGTCATATCAACCTGAGGCATACCATATGGACATAAGTGCGGAAATCTTACAAAGTGATGAAGAGCTTGAGAATCTTGAGTGTAATACTTAAGGAGTTGCTTGTGTGGAAGAAGTTGAGGAAGAGCTTGAGAATTTTGAGGCCAATTCTCAATGAATTACTTATGAAGAAGAAGTTGAGGAGGAGCTCAAAGCAAAATATGATACATCATTTAGCTCAAAGGTGAGTACCCCGTGATTATTTTTGACACTAACTCTTTACCTTTACCTAGCATGTTAAAGGAATCAAACAGAGAAGAAAAAGGTAAAGAGACATTCGAGATCTTTCAAGAAAGCGTAGACTCAGTAGAGATCAAAAGTCTAAGGATAGGAAGGATGCTGAATGGGAATAATGATCAACTAGGGCCCTATCTAGAAGAACCTTACATGGAGGAGCCGCATGTGACATCTAAACATCATAATTTTGTCACACGAGGAGGAAACATGGAGTCGAGCTAGCAACCCTAAACCCTGCGCTTCTTGGGAAGCAACCCAAGGGAAGTAAATTTCTTTTCTTTACATTTTTTCATTTCTTTTTATATGTATGTGTGTTCTTTGTTGGTTTGTTTCTTGCTTGTTTTAAGTTTTCAATCAAAATGAGAGAAAGAATAAAACAAACAAAACAAACAATTTCTCGTTTTTTATTGCTTCTAGGATTATATAGTCATGAGTAGATAATGAATTAACTAGAGAATTTCATAACAACTTTAGCATATATTTTTACTCTTGTGATTGGTCGATATGTATTATCTTTAGAAGAATAGTGACTAGTGCTAAACAAATTCGGTGAGATATGGAGCCTTATTAGATTGACACCTTCATTTTAGTCTCATTATCTTTTGATAATGTTTGACCTTCATGACATGTACATCTTGATTTTGCTTTGAATTTCTATTTGAGACCATATTTTTATCACTCGCATTAACTTGGAAATGACTAGGCATTCTTTGTTTTTCCGAACTACATTAGCCAAATAACCTACACTATTGACATGGTTCTTCCCTTATTAACTCCCTTTGAGCTTTATACCTTTCTTTTTGTATAAACCACATTTTATGCTTTTAAAATTAACCAAATGTCTTACCTAAGTCATAAAGCTAGTGGAGAATATGTGATCGGTAAGTTTGTGGATGTACAAAAGTGTAAGTGCAGGGGTGTACATATGTGTGGGTTGGTTAATGTTGGGATGTTTTGTTATGTCTTCTCATTGAAATTCCCATGTTAATGTAGTTTCTTTTTATGTAAAAAAAAGAAAGGAAAAGAAAGAAAGAAAAGAGAAAAGCACAAGAAAAGAAAAGAAAAGAAAATGAAAAAGAAAGAAAGAAAGAAAAGGAAAAAGAAAGAAAGAAAGAAAAAGAAAAGGAAAAAGAAAAAGAAAAAGAATGAAAAAGTTTTGTTTAAATAAATTTATCAAGGAGGAAGTGCATATGAGTTTGTAAAGTTATTCATAATTAATGCACCTTCCTAAAGTTGTAATGAATTTGTCATTTGAGTATGTTGAACATGAGGTAGATGTTGGCTTGGAAGGTTCACTCTTATGGTTTCAATGTATTGTTGGCATAAATTGTATGAGTGATTCCTTTGGATTGATATATACTTCATGTGGTTTATGTGTGAGAGCTGAAATGAGTTATGAAATATAAGTGTTTCATTCGTCATAGCTGATCGTACCCAGTTTTGTATGAATGTGAACTTGTGCACTTGATGTCATATTAAGTGTTGCTTTGTTTTACTAGCTTTAATGACTTTCATATTACTTGACCCAAATACATCTCACCTTAACTTTTCGCACATTACAACCCTAAAAAGTCCTTTGATTCACAATTTTGCACGTGAATTTTAGTGACGGAGAAATGAATGATATGCAAAGTTATGGATTGTCATGATCATGAATGGTATTGAGTGTACCCGTGGTTATATTTTAGTTAAACACATTTTCTGAGTTTACCATTAGATTAGTCAATTTTTCAAGATGATGAATGTTGATTGATCATGAGTAAAAACTTAGAATGTTGACTTCTTACTATAATTTTTGAAAGTCATTCATCTTTGCTTATGATTATATATTCTTGGAACATGTGAGAATGGAGTAATTCTTTTAGGTCTTTGAGCTTAATTTGGATGTTTTACCTAAGGACGACCAAAAGTTAAGTGTGGTGGAAATTGATATGTGTTTCATTGTTGATACATTTACAGTTAGTGATTCATAATACGAAAATGCTTAAGATGCTCATTTTAATTCATATATGATTTTAGGTACAATTTGGAAGCAAAGAAATTAAAGTGGGTCAAAACCATAATAATTGGACCATTTTTCGAAGGCTAATACTCACTTGTCTGTATGGAACAAGAAGAAGACAAGAAAATGCCAAGAAAGGAGATATATGTTGAAAATATAAAGAAGATTACGGTATGAGATAGGACATCCCTATGCACGTGAATTTAATGGTTGGTAAAAAAAAGGGAGAGTAGCAAGTAGGAAAACGTTGAAACGACAAAGCAAGTAACGTGGGTGTTTCAGCAACAGATGAAACAAAACAACGTAGCAACACAAATGGGAAGCATCATCAGTTCAAGACAGAAACGACAGTAGCATGGAGAGAAAACGCAGTACAAAACATCTACGTTTCACGCGGATGTTTCCATAGGTTGTCTGGAGGGTTTTAAGGACATGAACATTATGCTTGGACCAAGAAATAAATCATTTAAGTAGAACAGTAGTTTACGAGAGAGAATAGAAAGGAGGCATAGTACAATAGGAGGGTTTCAGCTGGGTTATAATGTAGGGGCTGAAGTATTTTCTTAGGAGAAACCCATAAAGGGCTAAACGTCTTGACGCTAGTTCAGAGGTGACATCAACGCCAGTTTGGAGGTGACATTGATGCCGACGTCCCAGGTTAAGTGTATTTCACTATTTTTGTTTTTCTTTCTCTCATCAGAAATTGATTGTGTTATCCTATATTGATTGATTTGGGTTTTTGTGTACGAATAATCAGATTCTCGTTATTATTAGGTTATTTGTGTATAAACCCATTGGGTATTGTGAAAAGATGATTTTAATGCGTTCATTAAATGGTTTATTTGCAAAACCATTGCTAGAATTTTGATATAATTTGTAATTGTTATGTTGAATTTCATGTGTAGCGACTAATGATTCATAATCATTAGGGATAACATAACTAGGTTGAATGACGCATCATATGTAGATGTTGCCTTGATTAATTGGTTTTCCTAATTCGTAATGCTACTGCCTAATTAAATCTTGAGATCGTATCCTAAGTTGTTTGGTAGTTAGGTTTAATTAACGATCGTATCTTGATTAAAAACTACCTAAGGAAAAACTCGGGTTAATTGTTAACTCATGATTAATAATTTCTAGGAGAGGTTAGAGAACAACAAATCAATGAAATATGTTTAATGAGGGTATAGGTCGAGATTGAACTAAAGAACCAGGTCCTTATCCCCACTTTTATCATTTTTTGCATGTTTTCTTTAATTTATTTTTGTTATTTTAGTTTCATTTTATTTTCTTATTTCAAAATCTAAAACCCTCCATTAAACCTAAACACCACTTACTTTGATTTCGGAAACTTTACAAACACTCTTTGTGGGATCGGCCTAAACTCACAACTGCTATAGTAGTAGGCCTAGTTATTTTATTTTGATTAGTGTTACGACGTACTGTTAATAAGATTTGCACCAAAGAAGATGCAGTAGCCAAAAGTATAGCAATAATTATTAAAACAACCGGCCTAATTAGCACAAAAATGTTCCTATATGGTAAAAGAAGTGTTATGAGTGAAGTAAATATCATGAGAGGTAGTGGAGCAAAGGTATCACATAATCCCTTTGATCGTAGTCCAGTAAATGTTTGTAGGATAATGTAAAAATTAGGAAAATTTATTGACTTCCAATTGGAGGTCAGGTTAGGTAAGAAAAATGTATTAAAGAACATCAATAGTACTTTGATATACAGTAGGATCAGGAAGGGTATGATCATGATGTTTAGTAAGAGGAAGGTTAGATGTGACAGGTGTGGTCATAGGTTTGGAGTTATCATGTCCTGTACTATAAAGAAGATCTTTAATATATTGGTTATGAGTAAGTAAAATGCCATTTGATGTGTTAGTTTCTTCAATACCAAGGAAATAGTAAAGTTGACTTAGATCTTTGATGGAGAAGGTGGTTTTGAGATCATAAATGAGGAAGCTAATAAAGGTAAGGGAAGAATCAATGATCAAAATATCATCCACATAGACTAAAAGATAAGTGATATGAGATGGAGTGCAGTAAACGAAGAGGAATGTGTTAGACTTGGTAAGGGTAAAATGAAGGTCGTGAAATGAGATGGAGTGCAGTAAACGAAGAGGAATGTGTTAGACTTGGTAAGGGTACAATGAAGGTCATGAAATTTTTGACTAAGGTGATGAAACTAAGCACAAGGAACTTGTTTGAGACTATAAAGAGCTTTTCTACGATGACCAACATATGAGGGATATATAAATACTGGCTCTTAAAGATGATCATAAATGAAACATTAATTCGTTTAGTTGATGAGCAGGATAATTATTATGAGAGCAAGAGAAAGTTTAATGCGAATGATGGTAGGTTTGACAATAGGACTAAAGATGTCAGTATAAGCAAGACCTAGAGTCTGATGATATCCTTTGGAAACTAGATGAGCTTTCTATAGATTAATTATACCATCAATCTTTCGTTTAGTGCCAAAAAAAACATTTACAACCTACAATATTAATATATAAGGGTGGAAGAACAAAATTTTAGGTTTGGTTATAATAGAGAGCATTGAACTCATCAAACATCACTTGGCACTAGTAGGAAAATTTATTATCTTTGGTAAAAAAAAAAGTAGGGTCAATAGTAGGAGGGTTATAGGTGATGGTAAAATATATGATAAAGTCAGACAACGTATGAGGATTACGAGTGTGATCACATATATGAGTAAACATAAATCATGAATGAGATATTAAGAAGGAAAAAAGGGGTTGGAGTGTAGGGTTTTAAATGAAAAAGGTAAAGAAAAAAGAGTTACACAATAAAGAGATAACATAAGAAGAAGAGGATAAAGAAGAAGTAAGAGGTGAGATGGCATAAGAAAAGTCAGTGTCAAGAAAGGGAACATGACGAAAGATATAGAGTTTTGAAGTGTGTGGATTAAAACATCGATAGCTTTGTAGGAGAGGAATATCCAATAAGACATATTTTGTAGATTTTGGAGTAAATGTTGAGAAAATTTTGTATTTAATAATAAAACTTTCAATATCTACAAGTAAACGAATCTTATCTTGCAGTATAAGAAGTTATCTTTCCCACGAGGATTATGCAAGAGTTAACAATTTGAACTTAACTTTTTCTAAGGTAACACAAAATTGATTTGGATAAATTAAATAACAAAAAATAAAACAAAACAATTAATAAGTGAGTTGCCAATAAAAATTGAGATTGATGAAGATTGAACATTTAAGAACTATTCTTTCTCTATTACATTCCCTTAGTCTTGTTGAATCAATTTATGTGTTTGATCCTAGATTTCCTAAAGTATTTATTACTCTCTCTTAAGATCTAATCAATTAACCGTAATTGAATTCAAAATTTTCAGATTTGCAATCTCTCGATTCACAAAACTATCATAACGTCATCAAATTAGATCAGAAGCTATCTAATAGATAATTAATTTCACAAGCAAGATATCTCTTTGATTGATCATTAAGTTGATAATTATGGGTCTATTAAATTGCCAACTCTTATTGTACAACTTAACACTAATGATTTTTGACTCATTCTTTCGATTTGTTGTCAATTTTATGCATAAACAATTATCACAAACATCCAGAAATATATTGAATTCAACAATGAATAAAGTCACAAAATAAATCTAGAACATTTCCTAATATGAGTTTAGAACTCCATGAACATGTTTAACATCTTATATGGAAGAAACAAGGGAAAAAGAATAAAAACACTATTTGCTCCTTGATTTGGAAAGCTAGAATTTTCATATACTTTCTAAATCTTTCCACTTTGATTCAATGACTATTGCGTTTTTTTTTTGTATTTCACATTCTTATATAGTGATTAAGGCTTTTAGGGCTCTTTTTACGGTTTCCACACTTTCACGATTGTGCTCTTTGAGTCACAACTATGCTTCACTTGGCTCAGCCTCTGTCACAATCATGCTCAATTGTGCACAATCGTTACACCGTCAAGCTTCCTCCATCTTCGTCAGTTTTCAATTTCCTAATTTCCAACACTCACAAACATATTAAACACCTCTTGAAAAATAAAATTAAGATCCAATCATTGCTCTAAACCAAACAAATACTTAGAATACATACAAACATTAACAATAACATAATTCTAAGCCTATACACATGATAATCATCTAATAAATATTTAACAACACACTTAAACATCTAATAAAACATAGTATAATCTATAACTATCACTAAGTTTGTCAAAACAAAAAGAACCTAAAAAGGAAAAAAGTACATTAAAAAATATGAAGAAAAGAGAAATTTAGTTTGGTATGAAAAAACTGATATTTATACATAAGTAGGACTATACAATATAAAATAGAATTGTATATATGATATGATAAAATAAAGAATGAAATCAAAATTATATGAGATGTTGTTCACAAAATAAGATGAAGACAAAATAGAACTTATATCAATCGAAAGAGTGAGTCAAAAATCATTAGTGTTAAGTTGTACAATAAGAGTTGGCAATTTAATAGACCCATAATTATCAAATTAATGATCAATCAAAGAGATATCTTGCTTGTGAAATTAATTATCTATTAGATAGCTTCTAATCTAATTGATGACGTCTATTCTCAATTTGTATGAAGGTTCTAATCTAAATCATTGCTTACAACAATACACAAATCTCAGATTTTAAGTACCATAAAATGTGCAGCAAGCTGAAACTATTCAATTTGACATTTGCAGATTAACTATTATGATTTCATAAGGACGATTCTCCTTTTGTTTAAATCTTAATGAAGTTCATTAATCAGTTTAGCAATAAGATAAGGATTGATATCAATTTTGATAAGAGCTTTACACTATGTTCCAGGAATGCTAACTCTCTGAAGAAGGAGCTTGAAAACATTTTTCAAATAAAAGCAGTTAATCCACCTTTTACTTACCTAAGAGTTCTAATTTTAGCCTCAAGGACATCTTACAAAGATTGCAAGCCTCTATTTGAGCAGAATGAGAAGAAACTTAGGAAATGACATAATAAATAGCTAAGTTATGTAGGCAAACTTTTGTTGATTAAAACACTATTGTGTAACATTTACAATTATTGGATTTCTCATCTATTCCTTCCAAATAATATGACTAAGGATACAAAAAAATGTTGAGGAACTTTTTATGGAATGGAGATCCCTACAAAGCAATAGGGTTAAAGTGTCCTAGAAGGAATTGTGTTACAAAAAGGTATAAGGTGCTTTATAACTAAACTCTATACACTTAACCAATAAAGTCCTTATAGCCAAAAGGATATGGAAACTTTTGATTGATAATGAGAACTTGTTGGTGCAGTAGGTCCTTAATAAACATCTAGAAGGAAAAAACTTTTAGGTAGTAAAGGGCAGTCCTAACTCTTCTTGGACTTGGCAAAACATATTGAAAATTAGAGAGGTACTAGCTCCATCTTTCAAATGCAAAATAAAATATGGAAGAAACACCTTAATAGGGTTTGATAACTCATCCACAAAGGGTTCCCTATACCTACATCCTAATTTGGTCCACCTAAGGTATATTTTAAAGCTAAGAGCTAAAGTTAGTGAATTAATAGTTGACTAGCGATGGTTCATTAGGAAAAGGGGATTTGATAAGTTAATAAAAGTTGTACCAAGATACAGGGTAAGAGTTGATACTAAAGATAGAGTGATAGGATTGAATTTTCTTATATTTTCCTATACATTTATATGTAATTTCAATCCTATTTTAATGCTCAATTTGTGTTCAATTTATGTTGACTGCTAGGTTGGATTTGTTGATAAATTTTTGAGACCAAAAAGGCAAAATTTTCTAAAGCAAAATTGGAGCA
>JANZLC010000003.1:19993763-20006220 GCA_026413385.1 Erythroxylum gracilipes
CTGTGGGATCGACCTAGACTCGCCACTGCTACAGTAGTAGTCTAGTTATTTTAATTTTGATTAGCGTTACGACGCGCGGTCATAGAGTCATAGGGACTTTCTATAATTCAGGCAAATTCACCAACCTTTCAACTAGAAGTCATGCAGTCCAAGCTAAATGTAAATTGGCATAAACTGATATGGTTCCCAACAAACTATCCTAAATATGGAATCATAACTTAATTAGCCCTGAAAAATAGATTACCTACAATGGATAGAGTCAAATGCAGCTCTCCAATTAACCTTTTGCACATACTTCATTCTAATGTGCAAGAAACAAGAGAGCATTTATTCTTCCAATGGTGATTTATAAATACCTTATAGAATAGCATCAAATCATTATGTAATGTTCAAGGAATAGTCAACACTTGGGATCAGATGGTGAACTAACTTTTGAGTAAAAAAAGCAAAAGAAAGTGATATCCAACTCATAAAGATAGGATTCTATGCAACCATATCTGAGGTTTGGTAGGATAGAAATAGGAGAAAATCTAGACATTAATAAATAAAAGCCTTAAGCTTTCAAAGGCTTACCTTTAACAAGGTTAAATAGCATTTTACGATATTAAATATAATAATGTCCCAAATATGATGAAGATTATATAGCATATTATGAAAACGTCTTTTTTCCCTGACTAACACATAATCTTCTTAAAAGAATTACTAATCATTGATAATTCTAATTTAGTACAAACCATTCAATCCATTTAAATCAAACTAAATTATTTCAAAGAGTTAATAGCAATGATTTTTAAAAAATAGAAAATGACTTGATTTTTTTTAGAAAAACAAATATATAGTTTAGGTTTTAGTTTTAGTATAATCCAAACCAAATCAAACCAACATGATTTTCTCTACTTCATTTTGACTCTTCTAATATTCTTCTTTATTTCACATGTTTAGTGCAACCATTAATCTTATTTGAAAGAATATTAAAGTTTAAACTACTAATTTTAACATTACAATTTTAATATTTTTATTTCTATTGGGTAAGTATTTTTAATAAAATGCATTAAATGCTTGCCAATAGTGTAGTAGAAAATATTTAACATTTTTGAGGAATTAAATAATCCATTAAAACTATAATTTTATACTATACATGGCATTATACAAAACTATATTTAAAAAAGCTCAGCACCACCACAAAGGCAAAACACCATGATTACATTATGCCTTATGTAAGGCCATTACCACTTAGCTAAGCATAGAGAACTACTTATTAACTAATGGAATTAATAATTTTCACGATAAAATCCAAAATTTTCTCTATATTTAAACTATTTAGTTGAAATTTTTTATATAATTTTTTTTAAAATATTATAAAATTTGATTGGTATTCTTACCTTTATATACATATATTCATTTATAAAAATGTTATTTTATTAAAGTTAAACATACTTCATTATTTTTATTATTAATAATAAAAATAATGAATGAAAGTTATTAAACTAATTCAACCCACACAAAACAAACCAAATTTATATGAATAGGTTTAGTTTGAATTAAATTTTTAAATAATTGGGTTTGATTTAAATAAAAGAAACTACTACATAAATGGATTGGTTTAAAATATTAATAGAATCAACCCAAATCACCTATTATCCACTCCTAATCCTAAGATCCTCCACCATATAACGATCTAACTATTAAAATTTAACAAAAAAAAAGATAATGTGCAAAAAAATTATTGTAATAAGAAATTATATAAGTAAGACGTCATTTCGTATATTATAATTTATTGAGGAATCGATGCTGTAAATTTATGGTAAAATCAACAGTAAGATGTTGAAAAAAAAAAGATCTGAAGTCAACTATGTTGTATCAAATATTAAACAAATCCAATTGTATCACTAGAACATATTAATATATTGGGCTTGTGTCATCAAATAATTATTCATAGTAAGTAGAGAGAAATTGTTATTATATTGGATGACAATTATAGGATGACCATTGAAATAAAGATATAACTGTTAATTCTATCTACTACATTGTGCACAAACGTTTTTAAAGTGACAGGAAGCCTAACATAGTGAGTCTCACAACATATTCAATTAGATAATTATTGGTTCCCTAAAGAAGTTGATGTAAATTATATTTGTAAAACATTATCCGTTAGTTAGAACTTCTTAAGTTTATTTAATATTCGAAGATGCTCCATGTAAACACACTAAGTGTCCATATATGAGCTCTCCCTGATGATGACCCGATTTGATACTTGGAAATAAAAAACATAATGTTAGATGAAAGTTGAAGCCAGTGTTTTGAAAATCGGATTGAACTGGTCGGTCGGACCGGAGAATCGGTGAACCGGAGCATGAAACGGTCCGGTTTAGTCCGGATTTTTTGTGAGTGATTGATCCGTTCATTTTACGATCGGACCGGTAAAAACCGTTGAACCGGTGAAAGAAAGAACCGACCGGTCTATTTAAAATACCTTGATTTTAATGATTTCAACTTGAATGAATATTATAATTAGTGATCTTTTTTAATCTTTTTGATGAAATATAACTAGTGAGCTTTGTTGTCTTATTTATGTTTGGTGAATTTTTTTAAAAAATTGTATATTTTGAAGTTTAAAAGTTTAAGTTTACAATTAGATAAATAAATAATTAAATAATATGAACAAATCTAAAACAGAGTAGAAATGTGCAAACTTTCGGTGTATTGCATTACACAATCACTGTACATTGTCTCAACTTATATACATGAACCACTATACTAGAACTATTAGCTAATCTTAATAACTACCTAACAGAAAAATAACCGCTAACAATGCTAACAATAAATAATCATCATAATATGTTTAAAAATTATCTTTTATATATAATATATAAAATAAAAATTTATATATTTATTAATCACCGGTTCAACTACGGTTGAATTCCGGTTGAACCATTAACCCTTGAATCAGTTGCTTCTCCGGTTCAATCACCAGTCCGATTTTTAAAACATTGGTTAAAACAATAGCGCAAGTAGTGTTTAATGAATGCAAGAATGCTTATCTCAAATTAACATGTATATCGGGCCATTGCACATGCGCATGCACAGCCATACAATAAGGCGGAGCCTTAGCCTTAGACTTTTTTTAAATTATTTAGTGCGTAAATGTTATGGGAACTGTAACTGACACGAAGATAAAGAAATACTAGGAGAGTTGAAGTTGGGTATATGCCGTGGTTCGTATTTTCGAATGTGCCTACAAAAGGTAGCACTATTTGATACTTAAAAAAATGTAGTATTAGCAGATGGATAACTTGATTAATTTATGAATCCTTATGCCCAAAGAAGCTGTAGCACGTGTAGGACTTAATTCATTCATGAAATCATTGTTACCAATGGTACTGTAGCACTAACTAAATTAATTCATTGAAACATAGCTCCCAAAGTTGATGTAGCCCAGTATAACTTAACTAAGAATCCGTACTCTAAAAGTTGCTGTAGCTCATTAGAATATTTAGTGCAGAATTAATGATGACTACACGGAGATCAAGAAATTCTATAAATGGATCGAATGAACTGAGGCTATTCAACATAATTTGAAATGCTGTATGACAGGCATAGCTTTTGTAATCAAGAGAATAGGTTACTAGTTGGTCTATGCTCAATTTTTCATTTGGTTGAGATAAGACTTGTGAAAAAGCGAGGGTCGGCGCTTCATATTATGGCAATTTATTTTTCCCTAGATATAATCAGCCGTTATTAACATTTTATAATTCCTCGATAAAATAAAAAAGTTGATATTATATAAATATGTAAACTTTTAGAAGTATATTTTTATCATTAAAAACGTTACCTTAAGTATCTGATAATGACAAAATTGAAGAATCTAAAGAATTATATTAATTCTTAACATTAAAATTCGAACAATATCTCAAAAAAATCAAATGAAAAAATGTAAAGGAAAAAAAGTTGAGAAGATTTACCTCATTTTTCTGTTTACGAGTATTAATAATAAGTTGAATCTTATTTTGTTCTTTATAAAAATTAAAAATATACTTTATTTTATTACCCTCTTTAAAAATGAAATAAAATAAGGTAAATTGTTCTTGTCCAAGTCGATAAAATAAAGATATATTTTTAAAATTGATCATAAAAAGATAATAAGCTCTTTCTATCTATAAATTGGTAAGGTCAGCCACGATATTGCACAAACTAGATATCACATAAATTAGAAGATAGAAGAGATTCAAGTGAAGTAATTAAGTGATGAATCTTGAAAGTCCATGTAGCCAGGGCGCTCACGTTTTGGTAATACCATATCCAGGATGCGGCCACCTTCTTCCACATATTGACCTAGTCCACCAACTAGCCCTCCGTGGCCTACAAATCACCGTCATAGTCACCCCCAAGAACCTTTCATTCCTCAACTCTCTTCTATCTCTTCACCCTTCCATCGAAACCTTAGTCCTTCCTTTCCCATCTCACCCTTCTCTGCCTCCAGGCGTCGAGAATTTGCAAGAGCTTCCTGCAGAGAAGTACTTAGAGCATCTGTCCGACGCCATGAGTGAGTTCTATGAACCAGTCGTCCAGTGGTTTAAGAACCACCCTAAGCCACCTGTGGCTATCATTCCTGACGTTTACCTATCTTCTTGGACGCATCGGCTTGCAACATACTTTAACATCAGACTTATCGGATTTGTAGTTCTCAATGCCAACTCTTTTCTTCAATTTGTAAACTTTAACCATGCATTTCATACAGATCACAAACGTATAAAACACATGCATTAAACATATATATAACCGTAGTATATATGTAAAAACAGTAGCGGAAG
Source organism: Erythroxylum gracilipes (assembly GCA_026413385.1). Lineage (NCBI taxonomy): Eukaryota > Viridiplantae > Streptophyta > Magnoliopsida > Malpighiales > Erythroxylaceae > Erythroxylum > Erythroxylum gracilipes. The sequence continues at coordinate 19,998,575 of JANZLC010000003.1, forward strand.
CATAACCAAGAACATAGACCTCCAGCCATTGCCTTTCCTCTTGAGATCTGAATGTGTCTGTGCAAGTTGGAGCTTCTGTCCTCTTCCTCAGCAAAAACAGATGGTGTACTTAATGAAGCTTAGGTGAGGACAGGGACCAACCGATAGTGTTTTAAGCACTTCAACCCAACTGACTGCATACTTGTCTCTAGCCATCACAGAGAGTGGTGTTGGGTAGATGGGCAACAAAGGTAAGTGGGTAGGGTACTAACTTATTAAATGGACCATCATGGGAATAAAAAAACTTACACAATTCTCATAGTATGAAACCTTGTCTGAGTATCCCTTCTATGATAATTTTTATAGTGAAACTCGTCGGTGCTGGGGACTTGTTTTCAACTCATTCACGGAGCTTGAAAAGGAGAATTTGGAAGTGATCAAAGCAAATACTTGGGACAGGACAAAGTATGGGCTGTAGGTCCTTTGCCCCCAATTTTGTCTACCCCAAGCAAGTTTGAGAGAGGCGGCCCTAGTTCTATACGCTCGGAAGACGTACTGGCATGGCTGGACACATGTGAACAGGACAGGTCAGTAGTTTATGTGGGATTTGGGAGTCAAATAACGCTGAACAAGCGACAAATGGAGGCCCTAGCCAATGCTTTGGATGATAGTGGAGCTCGCTTTATTTGGGTTGTTAAAGATCCAATGAAGGATGTGGAAAATGGAGAAGTTCATGATCAAAGCGTGGTGCCGGAGGGTTTTGAAGATCGTATCGCTGGGAGAGGCCTCGTGATTAAAGGATGGGCTCCACAGGCTCTGATTCTACACCACCGAGCTGTTGGTTGCTACCTAACTCATTGTGGGTGGAACTCGGTGCTTGAGGGTCTCGTTGGGGGGGTTCTGTTACTTGCATGGCCCATGCAAGTTGATCACTTTATCAACGCGCAGATGTTCGTAGACCAGCTCAATGCTGCTATACGAGTGTGTGAGGGTATTGATACAGTTCCTGATTCTCACAAACTCTCTGAAATCATAAAACAGTCTGTGAATGGGAACTGCCGCGAGAGGATTCAAGCTATGAAATTACGCCAAAAGGCCTTAGAAGCCATAAAAGGTGGAAGTTCTTTTGATGCTTTGGATGATTTAGCTGCAAAAATATCCATCCTGAACGTAAAAGAGGATACAAATCAAATGTGGGAATAGTACCTTTGTGCTTGTTTTCTCTCCAGTCATGAATATCTTGCTAAAGTCTACAAGTTCTAGTCATGGAATAAGAAAATCCTACACGAACGTCGTTGCGAGTTGAACTTGGATTACGTACCTTCAGAGCTAAGAATTGCCAGTCCTTATGTCAAGATTGTGAAAGAGAAAATGAGAGTTGGATTTTTTTTCATATTAGTCAAAAATTATTGCTTATACTCTCTTGAGAATGGGTATGACATAAGAAAAATATGATTGAAAATAGTAACTTATTTTTCTCCGAGGAGTCCTCAAGAACAAATAAAATATAAACTTTGTGAATTATCAAACCAAAAATATGTATGTTTCAACTTTCAACACAGTGTAAAAGAAGAAAGAGCAATCTAATTGTGATGGAGATCACGTATACTCCGTCAACTATAACACAGAAATAACAAAAATGAAGTGTATGTGAAGAATCAAGGAAGAACATGTCTGAAGGCAAAGGAGATCGAAGAGAGATGAGCTCTGGAGTGCAGAAGAGAGTGAAAAAGGATTTGAGAGTTAGCTAGAGTAGTTACAGTGAGTAATAGGAGAGTTAAGCCTCTTGCAAGTGTTCTTGCTTAAACACTCAACTCTGTAAAATGGATTCTTCTTCTTCATACAGTGAAAAACTACCACTGAAGTGTGAACCTGGATGTAGACAGTTTTACTCTATCGAACCAAGTAAAAATCTGTTTTCTTTATTTTCTGCATTTGCTTACCTGCAAAATTAACAAGTGTTTCAGGTTCTTGTTTATTAAAGAACAGCAGTAAAGCATTCATATCTCAATACTAATTATTTCAAAATATTTTAAAGTACAGGATTTCGGCAAAAAGATGTTTAAAGCACACAAAAGCTAATTTAGTTCCACTTACCCAACTGGTTAAATAATTAAGAAAAAGTTGAGAGAAAATTTTAATCGTTGACCACGGCATCTTTTTTTATTTATTTTGGCTTTTCATATATTTTATAGGCATGTCACCAATTTCCTTTTTTTTTCCTTAAGGCCCATAAGCATCTCTAACCACTAGTTACTAACAAATGTCTTAGCTTTACAAAGGAATAACGTGTCACATCTCGTTTTCAGTATAAGAACTATGAAGAGTGAATGAAGGGCTACTTCAACTATCTAGTTATGGAGAAACAAACTTAATTATATTATTCAAAATGTAAATTATATATTTTTATAACAAAAATAGATATTTATCTGCATAATTCATGGGTCCTGTAAAATATTGTATTTTAACTTTATAAATTCATATTAACTGTATAATTCATGTATCACCTAACAAATTAGTTTTCTGAAAAAAAAAGGTAACCGTAGAATTCATCATGAAAAAAATTATAACATTATATTTATTTTAGCATTTAATTAAACTTAGAAAAATATTATGGAAAAAATATCATCTGCTGCTTTTGATACTCGAAGTGTTTATCGGATATTATTAATTTCTAGCATGTGAACTTTTGGTGGTAGTTTGAACTTCTGTTTTGACTCCAACAGAAAATTCTTGTTGCGCTTATAGGGAAATATTTTTTTTTTTGTTTAAGCTTAATTTGCATTCAACAAACTGAGATATACCACTTCAACGTCGTTAAATCTAATTTAACATGTTAAACCTTGAGCCCTTTTATCATTCTAATTTGGTATTTGAATATGATTTTATTAAAGTTTTTATAGTAGGAACTAAAATATTAAAATGTATTTTAATAAATGCCATCTCCTTTCTTATAATTATGATATAATCATATAAGTATGTATGTTTTCCTTAGATCTCACCGATTCCAAGTCCATCATTATTTCCTTATGAATAAATTTCTCAATTTACTTTTTTTAGTAAATCACTAATTATGATAAATCAAAAGATAAGAGTTAGGTACAAACTAGAAACTACCCAAAGGAGCAAGTCTCATTCTAAAGCTAAAATGAACTAACAGAATCCAAAAGAAACAAGAAACCTACATCTGCAGCTTCCTTCATGAAATAATATAAGGAAACTAAATCTACATAAAGAAGTAGAAGACTACAATCAAGAACTATTGAAACCTTCCACCTAAGGACATCCCTAGAAAAAACAGAAAAGGAAAACATTAACTAGACAGACACAGATTGAAACATTACAATAGTTCAGCAACCAAAACCAAAAATCTCATGGTAAAGGCTTCACAACCTTAAAACTCGTAACTGGACTCTCCAATTCTGCTGAAAGATAGGATCTACATTGCATTAGAATATCGAGGATGAGGAGGAGAAAAATCTCCTCTTAAGACCTCCTAACTGTCCGAAACTGGTTCAGCCCGCTTCTATCATTTATACCCACTGCACTCTTGTAGCTTCTCATCATCAAGGATATCGATATAGCTTGGTAGAATCGATTGACTTAATCTCCTTCACTAAAGCCAGCTTTTTCCTGAAAAGTAAGGTCCTTTGCAGAATGTGCAGACCTATCCCTCTGATACTTGCATCCAATCTACCCATTTAAGAACACTATCTTGATGATTGGGTTTAGTATTGTTATAACTTGCAAAGAGGGAGATGACTCCTCTTTACCTCAACTTTCCATAACATAAAACCAACTTGCAAAATGTATATTGAGATACATTAAATATCTTTAAAAATTTTGTATATTGAAATTATAAAAGAATGAACAACTCATTTTAATAAAAATAAAAATATAGTTATTAAATTAATCCTAACCACCTAAATTAAGCCAAATTTATGTAAATTTGTTTGGTTTGGTTTAAATTTGTAAATAATTAAGTTTGGTTTAAATAAAAGAAACTACTATATCAACAATTTTAATAGAAGCTAACCCAAATCACCTATTGGTCTCCCCTAATCATCTTTCTAAAGCAAAAAATAGCCAATGCAAGAAATAGGTTAGAAAGAGAAAGCTTCTCCCTTTTGATCACCCCTCTGTTGCTAATTTTTTTCTTTTTTGCCTTCACCCTTCAAACTACCTTCTCTCACTCCCTAACCTTCTTCTTATAGTCAAATTAGGAGTAGTGGTTGTTGAACTTCTTTCTAACAAAGTGTATCTTTGGTTTTTCCAACCCTTCCTATACTTTGACTTACCATTAAGGAAAAACTGTTTTTTTGTTTCAAAGACCCCTCTATCCATTTTTCCTCGTTTCATGGCTTTACATGAATAGTCTGTAGACATTGGGCAAAGTTCAGGGAAGAAGATTCCACCTTTGCCCTTAAAAACATGTTTCTCTTCACTCCCAGCTATAACTAATATAGGCTTGATTAACCCTTAATCCAAATGCCTATAACCTCTTTAAGCCCAACTCTATAAACAACCCTAGCAACTCATAGAAGCCTCTAAACCTTCTCTTACCTAAAAATATGTATTATGAGATTCTTTTAGCACAAAGCTCCACTTTACCACACTAATGTTTAGAGATAGTGTGATTGTCATATCTTCCCCATGAAAGTCCTCAAACATGGTTCATGCTCGTACACTTTAACAATGGTGGGATTCTTCCTTAAGAAAAGGTTAGCCTTTCCAATTTGAGACAGTGGACACAAAATCAATGGAAAGCTCCAAGACTCTAAGAGGCAATGTTAAACATGGACTTCCTCTTCCTCTTCCCCTTCAAGTTCTCAAATAACAACTTAGTGCAAGGCATCACTAAGGAGGTCGATGGAATCTAAATAATATACCAATCTTTCTACAAATATGGAATCCAAGAGTTAAGCTGGAGGATATCCAATAGAAATAGGGGCTATTATAAGTGAACTTCCACAACACCCCCTCAAATTCTAGTCACTGATGGCTTAAGTTATTTAGCAAACTACGTCAGAACGCCATTGTTCATAAATAAGGTGACATTTACTAAGGGTACAGTGGGCTATGCAGGCATTTGTGTTAGAGTATGCATAAAATAAGAGCTCTTTAAGGAGATCCCTCTAATAAGATCAGGGGGAAAGGATTAGCTGATAGAGGATAAAATCATGGTCTTTTACTATTGAAAACTCCCTCACCTAGTAGGAGAAGGCTTGGTAGGAAGGTTATTTCTAAGGGGGATTAAGAGGAGCTGACAAACTTTCCAAAATATAGGAGACTCGAATGAATTTGAATGAACTAGATAAGGAAAATGATAACAACGGAGCCTCATCGCTCCACGGTGAAATGCTAGAGATCCAACTAGAGCAAGTTGAGGTAAATTCACAGGGAAAAAGATTCCTGCTGAGAAAATCCAAACACCAAATAATAGTAAGCTTGATTTTGAAATTACTTAAAAAAGAGATAGAGGTCTCATCTCATTGCTACAAAAAGAGCTTTAACTACATATTTGTAACTTTTTAAAAATGTATTGCTAAAAATTAATATAACGTAACAATTTTTGAAGTGTCGACTTTACTAATATGAAAAGGCAATGATAATAATAATTTGTTGCTACATATAAGAAAAGGCAACAAAATTAAAAATAGGTTGCAATAAAATCTTATATATGCAACATCTAGAATTATTGCTATAATTCCAGTCATCTATTTACTAAAGGGTATTTACTAATGTTATATATTTATTTATATAGCTATTTACTAATATATATTTAAAATATAAAATTTTTCTATTTACAAATAATTATTCATAATATATCTAGCTAAATTAAATTACCCACTAATTTCTATTTTGTAAAATTAAAACATATGAGTCGATACTATGGGAGAGGAGCAAGACATGGAGGTGGATAGTGAGGAAGACTAGAGACTCCAAACCCTTCTTCTTTGCCTTCACTACCGTGTGTGGTGTAATACCTAGTTTCATTAGGTATTGTGTTATGCAGATTAATTTAAAGTATATTTTTGAATTTTTATATAGCAAGGTTTATCATAACTAACAACAACTAAGTACTATAATTTTAATTATATTATATATATAATAACAATTTTATGCATTATTTTGGGGATAAAAAATGGGACAAATAATATTATGCATAAAAACCTTTTAAATTGCATAATATTATTCATCAAATGTTCAATTTAGCACTTCTAACTATGTTTTTTTTTTTAAAATCAAAAATTGATTTTATTAAATAATAGTGAAGGACAATAAGTCTTACTCCCTTACATTAAAAGTGCGACAAAACGACAACACATTGAGAAAACAAAGCAAATACACTTAGACGATGAAATGATGCAAACAAAACTTGAATGATAACATATCAAGAGGTCAGTCAGAGAAACTTGGATGAAAATGTATCAAGATCAAGCAAAGATTCTTGATATAAAAGAATTATGAAACGACGACGTAGCAGTAAGCCCCCTCCCTCTGCATATCGATGCTTAAAGTCCCAATTAGGTTTGGGAGATTCAGAGTCAATTGACATCGCTACTCGTAACCATCTAGCTGTAGGTGAAAAAATTCTATCTCGATGCATCTCACCTTACTTAAGCTTCCTTTAACAGATTGTTCCATGTTTTCTAGGATCAGATTTAAGCTTGAGGATCTTGCAGAAGAGCTACATGTAGGATCAGGCTTACCTAAGTAAGAGTCAATTTTATACTGATGTTGTTTAATTATAACATTGTTCAGTTTAACGCTTTTAAATTTCCACCTATTTTTTTGATGAAGTTATTCGACGATGGAGTTCTTCAATAGATGAAGTTGAGCCCTTATTATCCATTCCCTTACACAGGCAATCGATAGGTGAAGTACACAAATGCAATTTATTTGGTTAATTAGTTAAAGGTTATTTTCTCATTTTATTTTTTGACCCGTCTCTTCCCTCACTAGAACTTCAAATTTTGGCTGATAATTATAAAATATTTTTGAGCATTCTTGTAGCGTTTGTGTAACTACATGAGATGTTGAGAAACCCTCTATTCTTCGATAAGCCCTGGTACCATTGCTCATGGGAAAGTGGCTTTGTTCTCTCTTTATTTTGCTTCCTCATCTATTCCACATCTCCAATCAATGTTATCCCTTAGTGCTTCAACTCCAACAATGCAAGATGAGTTTTATAAGAAAGGCAAGACTTCACCTTTTGATTTGGATCTTTGATCACAGATAATCAGAAAAAGAAGAAGAAGAAGAAGAAGAAAGAAGAAAACTTTTGTTACTCCACATTTAGTTTTTCCCATTGATTTTAAATGTGAAATGATGAAATTATTTAGACGAAAACTTGAGTGAAAATTACTTCATTGCTTATTTGTTGAATATGCTACTAGATTTTATCTGTAATGATTGTATTAATGAAGTCAAAATTTCTCTCATCATGATTGAGTTGTTTAGCCTAATTTTATTTTCGTCAGTTAATACTATTGGATCGGAAAAAGAAAACATGTCTTACTTGGAGAAACAGTAGATTTCAAAACTTTTTAAGAAATCATTTTGTAGCGGAAGCAATATATCCAAATAAACATGCTAATCCATACATGATATGGTATAAGGATAATAAAACCATGAACAAGATGAAAGGAATTACCGACTCCTTC
>JANZLC010000003.1:20006320-20016564 GCA_026413385.1 Erythroxylum gracilipes
ACTGTGAATCAATTAATTCAGATTCTAATAATATACATGTTTCCCATACATCTCTATGTATATGTATATTACTTACAGAAGAATCTTGGTACCTTTTGACCAGATATATAATGCTCATACAGATAAAACCAAGCTCTTTTGTTTTATTAATAATAAATATTTTCATTATAAAACTGTAACTGGAGAAGATAAAGTTACATGTAAATACATTTGCTTTCCAGGGCACTATATTTATATAACTCCAACAAATACTGTGTGCTAGTCGTTTCATGGAGTAATTTTTTACTTCTTTGACATGCAGTTTTGCACTTATTTTGTAGATAGGACTATTTAAAGAAGATTTATATGCCAATTCTTCTTACCTAATCAAGGTATCTATGGATCTTTACCCTTTTGATTTGACGTTCACATATTTATTTACTCTTATTGGCTTTAAGAAAGATATATTGTATAAGGCTTCTTTCTGTTCCTATTTATTAATTGGCAGTGAGGTTGGCAATGATTTGGTGATAAGAATGGTTCTACTTTGTTTTTTAGTTGGAATTGTTGGTAGCTAAGAATCTTATCACAAATTTAAATAGAACATCAAATCCTTACACTATCATTACTTATGGTTCAGAAAAGCAATTCAAGGTAGTTCATCCATTTTTATGTACTTTTATTAGCAGTTGAAACTTGCAACTGATGTGATAATGGGACTTTTAGGGTTTGGGATGATCACCATTTTAAAAAATGATATATGGAATTTGATCTAACATCTACCTTTTAGAGAAATAACTAATGGCATAATCATTGTACTCTGGCTGGTGTTAGTGATCATTAGTTTAATCACTGCCCACCATTTTGGCTTATATTGTTTAGTAGAGTCTATTGTTTCCGAATGGTGAATTTGATTTGGATCTAGGATTATGTGATACTAGTTCATGTATTTCGGAGCCAAGGATGGAGCTACGGTATAGGATACTGTGGCATATTCTTTAACACCATATGGGAAAGCTTCCTTTAGTGACATTGGAATTCTAACATATTTTAAAATTTTAAGTGATTGTTGTGCTCTTTTTTTCTATTGCAAGTCAAATGATTGATTATACCTTTTATATCAATTTAAGTTGTTCCACTCCATAATTTGTGTCTGTTGCTATAACAGCTCAATAGTACCTAGTTTAAAAAATCTTGTGTGAGAGCTACTCCCTCCTACATCTGATTACCATCTCCTTTCACGGACCATGCAGCTCCATACAGGATTTGAGTCATAAATTGTTCCACCATGTCCCCTTTTAGATTCCACCATCTAATTTTAGGATACTGCTTAGTAACTTATTGCGTCCTCCATCCCTTCAATTTTAAATCCAAAACCAACAATTTATATTGGGATGCTAAGTATGCGGCTGGAAGCACTTTGCAATCCTTGCACCATGCTCTGGCTCTAATCCTAACAAGGAAATAATCAATTTATGTCTTGGACGTGCTACTCTTAAATGTCACCAGGTGTGCCTCGTTTTTCTTAAATAAGGAATTTGCTATCACTAACTCAAACGCTATGTCCATGTCCAATAAAGCATTCCCACTTTCATTTCAAGCATCATGTATTTGTAATAAAAAATATCTAACTTAACTACTTGCTCATAATATCCTATACTAGTTATTCAGGTCAGCAAATTATTTGAGAAACAAGATTTCAGTCAAGGAATACATATAAGATAGAAAATTTCCAGATAAGAGGAGCCTTTCTAAATTACGAGCGGACACTACTAAAGAAAGAAAGAAGTTGTCTTATATGACATTTAAGTTTGAGAATTCAAACCTCTCAACAATCTTATACAACCATCCATACATAGCAAAAATGATTAATTGCTGGCAAAGATCCTCACAATAATAACAACAATAAAGTTAGGAAATGGCGCAAGAAGATTTTACCAAGCTTGGTTCGAACAAGAATGACCGGAATACCAGGTGCATAATGCCTCAATTGCAGAATCCATTTGTTAACAACATTTTCATAGTTGGTCTTGCTAAAGAAAGAGAAAGCAAGATGGAAAACATTCACTCCTCTATAGCTCAGAGGTCTTAACCTATTGTAATCTTCTTAATATCTAAGTCATAATCTCTATCCACATATAGATTCTTTCCAATCATCCACGCACAAATAGATATGATCTAACTAATATTTCAAATTAACATTGAAAGTAGAAAATCCAAAGATAGCTATCATATATGAAACTTCAACATACAAATAAAATAGATTCAATATTGACAAAGATAATAGCTAGTTTTCCCTCTTATCTAGACATATTAAATAATTATCATATTATCATATTGTTCAACCTAACATGAACAATCAACATAACAAGGAAATAAAAAATAGAAAGTATATGGATGATCTTGATTTGTCATACTAATTTGCCCAAATTGAGATGAAATGTGAGATTTTGTCTTGAAAATAGTCTCCCAATCTCTTTAGTTTCTTTTTCTTCTCTCAATAGCTAACCTTAATATAAAAGAAATGACAAAAGTCTTTTTAAACTAGGAATTTTGCATGTATTTATAGGAAATTATAGCAGTAGACATAATTCATGATATGGTTATATCACAAGTTGTGTTTATCACTGTTTCTTATCTTAAAGATTACGTAGTACAAGCATGCATGCTTTCAACTCTATTTCAAACTATCTCTTTTACACAATGGGCACTGACACGTACATATTGCGAACTGTAATTTGCATTATTTCTTAGTTTTAAATTCTATGTAATTACACAGGTATAGACATGCTTGTTTCAATGACCATGTTTCCTTATCGTCGTGCAATATAGCCTCTATCCAATCGTGTATTTAACTGTATTTTGAATCTAAACTTTTATGAAGAATATAGGTTGGAATATGGGAGTATACTTGATAAGTACTAATTAGGTTTTCAGTATGAATTTGAGAATATTTGGCTTATGTTTGGATTATTTCTATAGGATTTAATACTTAATAAGGTCTATATTTTGTTTACAAGCCTTGCTTCAGCTCATTTGAGGAATTTGTAATCAAATTGGAGAAGTTTTAAAAGTGATTTTGGATAGAAACAGGTTAAATATAGACCAATACTTAGAACATAGGTCAAATACAAACACATGTTCGACATCGTATAGGCTACCAAAAAAATTAGCTTCTTTGATAACTGATCGCACGAACAAAGGTGAACCACATAAAAAATATAGATATGTTAAAGAGGCTTAAGATTTACGTCTCACAAACATAAGGATGACAATAAGTTAACCTATAGGCTAAAATTTAGGTATTTTTAATAGATCTACTCATTGGCTAGGCTCAGATTCACACCGACTCCAAACTCAACTATTTTAAGCAAAATGACATCATTTTTTAAAAAAAAGTTAGACCTCAAATAAGCTTAAACCTGAGCAATCTAAGCCTGGACTCAATTGAAAAAAATGTTTACACTTAATTTTACAACCTGTTTGGAAATCTTCGAATTGAATTCAATTACACTAATGAGATTGAATTCAATTTACATTGTTTGGAACAAATCCAATAATATTAGAATTTAATTCAATTATACTGTTTGGAACAAATATAATAATATTAAAATTGAATTCAATTATTTCATATGACACATTTATACCTGACTAAAAAATAATGTTATTAACTAATAAACATTCACACTTACACAGAGCAACTTATAAATATCAATTTCATTATAAATAATATCATCAAAAAAGTTTATTATTAAAATAAAAAGAAAAAATTGATTGCAAATAATATCAGACTAGATTGAATTACGAAGATAATAGAAAATTATTATAATTTAGAAGCTTAAAAATGTATGAGTGAGTAGTATTTCTTTAGCATTGATAATACAAGGCACTATCAAAATTTGATATTTCACTCCAAATTACATATAATATTTTAATCAAATTTATTTAAAATAATATTTAAAAATATTTAAAATTTTTCTCAATTTAAAATTTAATTTTTTTTGATATTTCACTCCAAATTACATAAAATATTTTAATCAAATTTATTTAAAATAAAATTTTAAAATTTTTTAAAATTTTCTCAATTTAAAATTTAAAAAACTTAACAGATTTTAATTAAATGTTGATTATAATATTAAATTTTAAAAAGAAATTAAAAATTATTAAGATCTAAAATTGAATAATCTGAATATAAACATAACTTTCTTTGACTATGAGGATTGGAGAAGGCACATATTAGATAGCGTGAATGACGCAGCCAAGTAAAAGTAGTTTTTTGATGATTTGAACTAGATCTCTCTTAATGAAGTCTGCACGCACTGTGTGGTAAACAGTCATCGGCGATTTGCTTCTGGCAGCGGCTAGGCTTTGGGTCTTTCAAACTTCACATTTCCTCCGATCTCTCTTTTGTTCCCGACCACGTTCTTCTCGATCTCTTCTCGGCTCATCAAGTTCCACAGACGAAACGGGACGTCGGCAGTTGGGTTTGTCTGTATGGTTCACAAGCATCACAGTAGGTCTTTCGTTTTCTCTCATTTGTAACCAAAAAAGAATGACGCAGCCAAACGAGTTCAATTCACGTGAATGATAGCGTGAATTGAACTTACAAACGAGGTGGGTTTTAAACCCATGTAAGAATTCAATTCATCTATATTGTTTGGTTCCAAACAAAGGAATTGAATTCTCTACATTCTAAACGCTGTTAAAGAAATTGGCAAAACTATCTCATGACCCGGCTCTCATCCCTACACAAACGATGCACGTTATTAAAAAAAAAAAGAAAAACCACCATATATATATATATATATATAGTAGTGCATCTCCATTTACTATGGTTGAAGCCCTGCTAGGTACTACTTGAGAATTTACACAAAATAATGAAAAAACACAATTCCCAAAACAGACGAAGATAGAAATAGATCAAATATCATATGTCACATATCACATATCATATAAAGATGTTATCCAATCAAAATTTGATACAACAAATTTGGTACACAATCAATTGAGGGTGAAAAAAAATAAAAAAAGAATGCGAGGATCTGTTACAAAAGTAATGAAGTTCGTCATGACAACGCCAAATATGGAAGGCATTGGATACATTTAACGGTCTCAAAAAATGACGTGAACTGGGTGTTACGAAGATACTTCAAGTATATCATAAGTTTTCTTCCCCACATATGCATGAAATGTCACAGCCAGAACGCAGCAACATCCAAGGACAGCCCACAAAATCCACGCCAGCTATGTACTTGTATCAAATGACAAATTCAGAAAGACATGTCAAATGAAGAATTCTTCAAAATTTGGGGCACTAGAGACCATCCTATCATTGCCATCATCTACGCTGAGTGTGGTAAAGGGTAATGTACAGAAATGGGAATCTGATGAAAATTTAAATACATTTCATTCTGTCGCTTGACTAAAACTATTTCGTTTCTCCTGTATCCTATGGCGATATAACTTAGCTATGGCTCTCCTTTCACAATCCTGCAATGTTTTTTTAAAAAAAAAAAAACATCATTCAACTTTGAATTCAAGTTCATAGCCAATAGGAAAGAAGCGGAGAGTTATTTGCAAGGACAGTTTTCTTTTTTCTGCTATTTTGGTTAAAATCACTCTATATGATTGATAGATCAGTCCAATTCCTCACCTTAAACATATTGAGATAAAATGGTTTGGCAGGATTCATCTGTCTCAATTTCTGATATGTATAAGCAAAACTCAGCTGATCACGAGATGTAAAACGGTCGACCTCATTGAACCATAGACAGGAGAATAGGTTTGACGTTGGAGTATGTGCTCTCACAATTAAAGAACCTTCTGGCACATCTGAAGAGAGGAAAAAAACATTTACAGTTGGAAGGTAGAGGAAAAAGGAAACCATTATTCAATTGTTAAACATACAAATATTTTGGACTGTAAAAGATCTTACTGCTGGGAAGAAGCCTGTTTGGGTCCGAGGCATTGAATCTGTTTAGCCCATCAGCCTTGTAGAAGGCAAATTGTTGATCAATGACTGTATGATTATATTTGTTCAGTCTTTTATTTTGAGCAACCTCTTCCCACACACAATGGCGATCATAGTGATTAGAAATCGCATATTCATGACCTTTCCTCCACAAAAGGTATTCAAGAATTATTAGAGGGTCACGTTGAAGACGTAATTTGCTGTCCAACCAGATAGAGTACCTGAAAAGTATATTCAAGTGTAGAGGGCTTAAGACATGCAGAGTATTTTGCATCAAATTTCCACCTCTTGAGTTGATCTATAAACTACTACAAGCACCTGAGGTCCAAAACTAGCTTCTCTAAGCCATTATGCTGAAGAAATGTTCTGTTGAAGTCTAGTAACTCCAAATATACAGGAGGACAAAGCGCATGTATACCTACTCTTTGCATAAAAGGAAAAAGAAGCTAAGACGCAAAAATGCAAAAACAAAAATACATCGAGTAGGCACAGTGAATGACAGACCAAAATTTTCAAGCATCCATGACATGAAAAGAAAACGCCAACATGTCTCCTTTTGCATGAGTAGATGCCATTTCTGCTACATGAAATAAAATGAAAGAATAAAAATATATATATATATATATATATACTCCATCGCTCTGTTTTCTTCAAGCAGAAATTCCAGTTGAGTTACCGCCTGTAATGTCCTCAGGACTCTCATGAGGCACATTCAAAGGAAAATTAACAACTGAGGAACAAAAGGCAAAAGGCTTGGGAAAAATGTGAAAATACTTGATTACTCTATTGCCTTGTGGTCTCTCTATTGAAGGGGAAAGCTTATGAGGAAAAGACTTTTGGTGTTATTGAGGATTACCTAAAACTTGAGATTGGAATACTCTCCTTCAGTAAGTTGATTTTTATTTTGATATTTATTGCCAACGTCAAAAACCATCTCGACAAACATAAAAAACCTATAACTAATGCAAGAAAAAAGAAACCAAAATGACAAGGATGCATATACCACTACAAATTCAAAAGTCACAATAACAATAAAAACCAATACCAAGTCCAATCTCACCGTGCAGATGGGAAAAGTCGGTGTGGCAACAATTTTGGTATCTTGCCCACTCTTCGCATGTCAGCATAAGGTAGATTCTTCACCACTACAATCTTCCATAAACCAATAAAACCTCCTCGGTCTGGTATTTGACCTTCTGAAGAAAGTGTTTGCAAAGTGACCTCATCCATAAACATAACGAAGCAAACGTTCTTCCTAGACAAACGAGTGACCTGAAAGAAAAAAGACTGCATGATCAAAATGTGTCACAAGCACAACACCAGATCCCAATAACATTTCCAAGGAAAACACAGAAAGAAAAATGATAAAATATCAGAGTTAATGTGTGAATAGAGATAGAGAAGAAAATATAGGCAGTACTATAAAAAGTAACTAAAGAATCTATCATAGAATGTCCGACACAATGGAAGAGTAGGTACAGAAGAGAAGATTGGCAGTACCATCTAAGAAGGTATTCTCAAGTGATGAGCTCAAATGATGAATTCTAAAAAAGATAATTTCATATCTTTAAGAATGCTATTTTAGCCCTCATATGTGCTTTCTTGTATAGTTAATTAATTATCTAGGCTACCTTTGTTACAACGAAGAAACAATAAAAGGGAAAATTATGACTTTAAGAAGAAACAATAAAAGGAAAAGTTACAACTTTACGGTCTTGTCTTATGGGCTTACCTGTGATCAGTTTGTATTGGATACAATCCATGATACATTTAAGTCACCTCATTGGATGTTAGAGATTAGATGTTCGACACCAGGATGTGGGCTCAGAAACTTGAAAGTAAGAATAAGTTACCATATTAATGGAGCCAAGATCTTGATTATCAGAAGTTGTAATCTTACTACAACCAGCGGCTTTACATGTCAATTATCAAAAAGCTTTACAGGAATATGATAAGGACTTTAGGAGAACCACACCCCAAAAGCTAGCTTATGAGGGTGGAGAGCCCAAAGTCCTTATAAATCCCATATCAATTTTGTATTTAACCAATATGGGATTCAAGTCTCATACCTTGAAATTAGATCAGACCGTAACAAATGATTCCCCAAACACTCAGCTTAGATATGGCCTTTAGAATTTTTAACACTCAGCTTCTTGTTTGGAAACACCACAACCTAATAGTCTCACGTCACACTGAATTCAATCACCAAGTTTTCTTTCCATTCTCATTTCTCGGGTAACATAACAAACACAATAAAAACATAGGAAATTGAAAAAAGAAGAGTACTCTGTTCTGGTCGACGGCATCGACAATGACAACAAGTTAGCCGTAGTCCTTGTCGTAGTTGATGAGAGCTACTCTCCCGATCTCCACGTATCTTTTGAAACGCTACCACCATCAGAAAGAACTTAACCCATCAAAAATTGAATACAAAAGATGAAAGAGATCAAAGAAGTGATACAGAAATGAAAGAGATACTCGCCATCTTCCCGCCGTGAGGTGTGTGACTATGCGAGCAGACGCTCAGGTTCAGAAGATAATCAAACGAGGCCCTTCCCGTGGCCTAGGCAGAACATTCACTTTCCAAGTTCTACATAAATAGAATTAGAATGCAAAAAGCCATCAATACTATGCATCGACAACATTTATTAACATCATTTGTACACCCTGAACACAATGTGACTTTTGTTCCTAAGAGCCCAAAACTGATTTGTCTCAAAAAGAAGGATATGGAATGGCTACGCAAGTTTTTGTCTCGATTTTAGTAATGGTGTCTTAGACAGAGCTCCTAGACCTAACTTTAAAAGAGACATGGTATGCTTGACCCACCTCATTTGCATCCAACGTTCTAGTACATAACTCAAAATATGAATTTATTGCCTTAACAATCATATGTTACTCAAAAGTTGCTAAAAAAATTCTAACATATAAAAATTAGCAAAAATAATTTTGAGTTGAAATTTTATTAACTCACAACTTCGTAAGTAAATCTGGTCAACAAATAGATTTGAAAAATCTATTTTACCCTTAGACTCAATGTATGTTGTAGTTTCTTTTTCAGTTTTTTAAATAGAAATTGACGTTCAAGCATGGATACGAGAGCGCAGGTTCAAGCAAAGAAACAAGTGATGTTGGAGTTGACATCAGACGAATCAAAGACGAGTCGTCCATGTCGCAAAATTTCTCCGAGCTCTCGGAGTACTCCTCTATGGACAGTGGACACACTATTTCCTGATGATATATTCGGTTTCCGGAGCTCCATGCCCAATATGTTTGACGAATCGGGTTTGTCTGGTGGATATTTGGCGGAGATATGAAATGAATCGGACCTTACTGGTGGATGTCTGGTGGATGCTTCTTTTTCTTATTCTTCTTCCTCCTCTGCCTCTTACTCCTGTTTTCTCATCTAAAAATGGCTCTGGTAACAAAAATTCTCTACTATTATCTATCTCTGGCATTACCCTGTTCTGGAAATCATGATGATGAAAAGATACTGGTCCCCTAGCTGAGGATTTGGAAAATATCTTGTATTTCGTAGAGTTCGTAAACTAGTTCCTACCTGCGGATTCGAAGATACTTGATGGTTAAATGGGATTGATCCAGATCTGGTTTTGGTCTTTTCGTGGTTGTTGATCGGAAAGTTTGAATCCTTTTGCCTTAGATTTCAGATCTGGTTTTCTTTTTTCTTCCGGGTTGTCCTGAATTCCATTGTTTGTTCAAATCCTTAATTTTTCGTTCTTACAATCTAATTGTGATGTCTGCGAAAATGGGTTTTGCTTTTCAATTAGTTCTCATTGTCTTTGTTCTCTGATATTATCTCCAAATCCCTGTCTCTGCGAATTTCTGTCTTTGTGTTGTACTAATCTCTGTAAATTTCTATTTCTGTTCTGTAATATTCTTATTTAATCTCTGTTTTCAGTTCTGTTATTAAACTCTCTAAACCTTTGTTTCTGTTCTGTTTAAACCTCCCTAAACCTCTGTTTCTGTTCTGTATTAATCTCTCTAAACCTCTGTAACTTGGTACAACACAAGTTTCTGTTTCTGTTTCTGTTATGTTCTGTACTAATTTCTTATTTATTAATAATAAATTTCACAATAATAATAGAAATTAAATTAATTATAATAATAAATTATAATAATAAATTATTATCAATTATTAATTATTTATTAATAATTAATTTCATAATAGAAATTAAATTAAATTTCATAATAATAATTTTCTTATTTATTAATGATAAGAAGAAAATAATTAATTATAATAAATTTCATAATAATAATAGAAATTATAATAAGC
>JANZLC010000003.1:20016664-20055401 GCA_026413385.1 Erythroxylum gracilipes
CTTATGAGGGTAGAGAGCCCAAAGTCCTTATAAATCCCATATCAATTTTGTATTTAACCAATATGGGATTCAAGTCCCATACCTTGCAATTAGATCAGACCGTAACAGAATACTTAGATTTGAACCCATCAATCACGAAAGCAAAGTGAAAAAATTGGGATTTTTCCTATGTGAAGCGCAAGTGATTCTGCTTCAGAGGCTAGAATCCTTGAAGTTCAGTTCAGTTGCATAATCTTCCTGGAAAAATACATCAAATGTTACCTCAAACTGTCAACTTATATTCCTAACATGAGCCTCGGATCAATACTGTTCACAACTGCTGGTCCTCTTATCCTCTTTATGCATGCTGTTTACACTTTTGGTCACTTATGCATCATGTTCGCATCCAAAAATAACTTCATTTACAACCAGATTGTTTCAATAGAAACTAACCAAATCTTGTTCTCCATTAACCTGAAGCTGTGTCGGTTATCATTACCTTGCTCCTACAGAAAATTTGGCTGTTCTACACCAGCAATAACATAGAAGAGATTTGGACCAAAAGAAAAGTTTCGAGATATCCTTAGCATAATCTAATTTGTATACCAGATATTGTCAGGTTCGTACATGTTAAAAGCCAATTTTATAACAATCGAAGACAATTGAAGCAGCATACAACAAAATACAAACTCCATTCAAAATAATGTCAAAACTAAAAACAATGACGGAGAGAAAGAATGCAAATCAGCACATGCACAGCATAGACAATAGACTAATTCTAACAAATGGACATAGCAACAATGGTCAGAATTAAGAAGAAAAAAAAAAAAGCAAGGCATCTAAAACCAGAAAGGCATCAAAAGCAAGGCCATCAACTGCAGTATCCATTGTTCTTCCTTTAAGATTATGCTAGTAAGTTTCGACTCAGAAACTGTTCACTAAACTACAACCTAGAATAGAGTTGTCTTTGAGCATTCATTTGTGCATATGCGTGCAGGATGGCACCTCTCTAATGTCAGAGTCAATTGACACAGCTCACATATTGAGTTGGAATGTATTACTTCGTTTACATAGATAGTATTTAAGGCCATTAATTAAGTACTATTAAAATATTATTTAAATAAATTTAACCATTAGATTTTCTACAATAAAACAACATACTTGACTCAAAATAAAAATAAAAAACAAATATATCCCACAAAAAATTTCAAATTTTCATATGTTCTAACTGTTGGTTTGGTTAAAATTCTAATTACAAGTCAAACTGGCTATTCACATCAGAGGTGAATTAACACCACATCCCCAAATTACAAGTGTAACAGCAAAATTGCTCAAATTTCTCAAAGTTGATACAAAATCCACATTACCGTTTTACCAGTAGGTGACCTTAGGCGATCTGAATTTCCAAAAATGCAAGAGACTACAGCAATGTGGCATCTACTGATATAATTTAAGTCATCTTCAGCCAAATCAAATCCTGTACTTTGGGATCCTTCAGGACCTCTGACAAAGCCGCAATGCATTTTTTGATCATGTACCAAGAATGTTTCTTCTCGATCCTGCAAGCTCTGGTGACCAGCAAATCTGGGTTTCCATTGTTCTTGTCCATTAGGCTTCTCCATTTCAATATACTGCAAGGAAAACCTAGCAAATTTTCGATTTTCAAAGGGTTCCACAAGCTGTGCAGTGGAGTTTAAGAACTTCATCTCACAAGAAGAGCCTGAAGAATTTGGGAGAAAAAGTCAGGAAAAACAAGGAAAGGAAACAAAAAGCCAGAAATTGTTGTAAACTATGGAGGTCGTAAAGAAAACTATTTGATATTCGTGAAAAAAGAAATTACAAACTGACCCTAATGCATCAACCTTGCATTTCACAGCAACTGAACGGTCAAATATCACATCTATAGACACAGGTATCGGCAAGTGCATAGATGTTCAATCTAGAAGATAAATGAAGTGTCTCATGGAAGCAAAAACTAAATTCTTAGACTACTAAACATTTCAAGAATTAACATACCTTATTAGTCCATTTACTTTGGAAAAAAGACATTCAAGCTAAAATTCATGCAACTAAAGTCATTTTGACTCCAACAGTTCAATAAATGAAGTCATTTAACTACCAAGAATATATCTGAAGGTAAACAAAAAAATCCATAGTTTTAAAGCACTTGGCTTCTCCACATGACTCTGTGAGAAAGAACAGCATCCCGCACGTCAAGCTTTTTACACCTTCTGCTCAAACAATGAGCAATCACAAAATTCACATGGCTCAAAACCATGCCTGCTCTCTTTTCTCCCTCTACTGCCCACTTGCTATTTCTCTCTCCTGTTCTTTTCTTTTCATGTGTCTTTCCACAAGCCTTAAAGATTACCACACGCGCACACACATATATACGTATATACCACAAGCATATTTGGACCACCCCAATACTATATCTCAGGAACCATAATTTTGGTGTTCTTAACATCGTATTCAAGTTTAGTGTTGGAGGGTATTAAAAATAGTTGAATTAGGCTTGTCAAGATTTGTCAGAGAACCATTGAATATAAGTCATTGCTTAGCAGGACAATTTTACACCATAATTAGGATAGATTTTCACGTCACAATTGTATAATCCTTAAATTCATAAATTCATCTCCTTTCTACAGTGTTAAACACATCAATTTTATACACTTTTTCTTATTTCTACATTAAGCAAACACATCAGTAGTATACACTTTCTCTTATTTATATATTAAGCTATCAACTTCGGAGATACAAATTATTTGGATGATAGTATTGTGAGAGTTGAAGTTTTCTTGGAAACCAAAATCTGAACTAGGTTGACCTTGTTAATCCAGTAACAAATTCTTTTGTTACTAAGTTCTAAGCTAGGTGACATTGTTAGGTTGAATAAATCATGTTCCTCTTATCCAAGTACCAATTTGTACTTTAGCTGCGTAGTTGTGGAGTAGTTAAGGCTGATCAAGTTTTTCTAATGGAGGTACTTGTTACTTGTTACACGAAACAAGTTTTAATGAAGGAATGAGGATGATCTTATCCTTTATAACTAAAATTTTGTTCTTATCTGCTCTCTACTACATCTGTTGTGGAGTTACTGCAACCGTATTTTGTGTTTTTTGCTTCTTGCAATAGAAAGCCAGCAGTTTTTGCACACTTCTTCTTCCTATTTGTTTATGACCAAATCAACATAGAATCATAGGTGCTAGAATTTGGACATGGTAACAGAGCTTTACATAATCTTTAAGGGCTCTTAAGATTGACTGGTAGAAGATTAGCATAACTTTTCCTAATCCACTGGTTTTTCAACTCCAACTCCTATTTCCAAGGGAGAAAACTATGATGTTTTGGTGGTCAAAATAAGAAAAAAAAATTAATTCACAATTTTAGGCAAATTAACAAAACTAATCCAAGCTCCATTTTTTATCACTTTAATACTTGGAACTCTCACTTTGTATCAGATATAATATGACATTAGTCATCTTGGAGACCATCATTAATTTAGCTAACATTGCATAGCACATGAACAATGTTTTTGATTCTTAAGACACGTGGAATTACCAAAGAGAAAAGAAGTTTTTGAAAAAGAAGAAATTTTCATTATTAACAAATTTACCCCTAGTATTATGTAAATCGAGGCGCAATGAATGAAAACATGTCATTTTTTCAAAAATTGAATTATTTCATCAACAACATTGGGATTATGAAAAATGAAATCAAAAAAATAAAAGCCATAAAGCTTCGAAGCTCATTACTTTGGTGAGATTATACTAATTTTTTATATAGTTGTAGTTATGCATGTGTTGGTGAATTTACATGGATGTAAGCATCATTTAAAGACTTCTGTGGACTTTTTTACGAAATTTTTGAGTTGCCTAGATGCCTTTTTAATGATGAAAGCTAGGTTTATATAGCAGCTTCTACTAGAGTCTTAATTGAATTCATTCGTCTCTGTTGTCATTTGTTTTTGGGTTCTTTTCATGAGTTATGTGATTGTTGGGACAAATTGGGGGGAAGTGAATAGACAAGATAAGAAACTAATTGTTTATTTATTATTTTCCCATATACCTATTAAGGTTAATTCTTTTGTTCGTGGGCGATGGATACATACTAGAGCTTTAAAGACGAGCATAAATATGAATAAAACTCCTAAACCCTAATCTAATGTTTTGAGAACTTTTCTTTTTGTTCTTTTGTTAATTTCATGTGGCATGTCACACCAACCAACTTAATGGTAGTTTCCAACAATTACTAACTTAGGAGTATATTTGATACAAAGCTAGAATTCATGTATCAAAGTGCAAAAATTAGAGCTTCAACTAGTTTTGACAATTGCCTAAGAGCTTTTGATCAGTAGGAAGTAGTAGAATCAAGAAGAGAACCAGCTCCCCACAACATAATCTAACAACCTATCAATGCAAGAATCACCATGAAGAGAGAAATAATTTTAGGACCTTGCCTACAAGTCATACTTTAGTGAGGTTGTTTAGTGCAAGATCAAGACCTGTGACACAAGTCAAGAAGCATGGATAAGATCAAGGTGGAATTCCAAGGAAGTGACAAAAACAAGCAAATCCAAGTACTCAAACTTACAAATGAGCTTGAAGTACACATGATGCTGAAGTTGTCAAAAAGCATGCAAACAGATTGATCAACTTATGCTGCTTATATAAGACTTGGTAGACAAGATAATTGTACCAAGTTTCTTGCGAGTGTCCAAGAGAAGTTTAACTCAAAAATCTCAGCCCTAAAAGAGTCCAAAATCTTGTCATAAGATGTCTTCAACAAAATTTAAAAGTCTTTGAAAGTTCAATAGTAAAACAAGGTTTAAGGCTAAGTTAAGCTCAAGCAAAAGAAACTTAGTAGTAGTTTTGGAGAAGGAAAGAAATAAGCTGGTGAGAAAATAGCAAAAGAAAAAAAACAACAGCAGCGGTGGCAAGACAAGGAAGCTTTCCTTCTGCACACACTACAAGAAAGACAGACACACCCACCAGATGTGAAGTCTAGGGGTTGTAACCAAACAGGTATGCAGAAAAGGATTGCAGAACAAAGGGAAAAAGCAAGCTTAACAAGCTCAAGTGGTTGAAATAGAAAAACATATTACAGAGAAGTTCATTGCCATTGCAGATTTAAGTAGTTGGCAACAGCTAGCATACATGGCCAAGCTATCTTCAAGGAGTTGGACAGAATCCCTGTCGCTAAAGTAAGAAAATTGGCTTTGTGATAGTTTACAAATCGCACAAGACATATTTAGTTACTAAACTGATTTCATTTTGTTTTGTTTGTGTCAGAACTCACTTACAACCTCTTTACCGTTGAACAACTTATAGAGAAAAACTATTCATTGTAATCTAAAAAGAATACTTGCACTATTCTTAATTCCTTTGGATGCGAAGTTGTGACAGTAGACATGATGGGAAGACTATTTTCAATCAGCTGGAAACAGACAGCTAAATGCATTCATTTTGCTTATGTTGATGTATCATCCTTATAGAATAAAAGGCTGTCATTTTAGTTAGTCAGCATTGAGGAATATGACAATAAGATGATTGTTTATAATCTACTAAGCACTGCAGAAACTTCAGGTGCTGTGATTCTTGTCAGTATGGCACAAGAAATGGCTTCTGAAGATATCTAATTTCCTTCCACTTCTTTAACTCGCATATGTCTGCAATTTGTACTATTTTATGAGCACTTACATACTTGTAGACGAGTTAATTAACCTTCACCCAACATCATCCTCAATTTTCATTACCATCTCAATCAATGTTAACCTAGTAATGATGTTGAATAGTCTTTGAAATGCTAACAAAATCATAAAGCAGTTGGTGATTAATCAGTATAAATGTACAATCAAGCATGAACAGTATAAAATGAAATTAAAAGCAAATAAAAACTCTATCTAGACAAAAAGATGCATAAACATAAACCAAAACAGAATATGTAAGTCAAAACTGTACGTATGCCCACCTTAAAGAATAATTGTTGAAGTTTAATAAATTAGTACAATAACACACCCAAGAATCTAGCCGAAAATAAAAGGAAATAATAATCAGCAAAGACGCCACCCAAAGATGAGAAATCATACCATGAATAAATAAGCATAATCAATCAAAATATTAAACAGAACACTCTAAGTTTAGATTAGGAGGCCAACACCCAATTTTTCTCCTTGAAAATTTTTAGCCCACCATGAGGGTCCACACCAAGCAAAGCCTAGTAATATAATGCACATGTCACCAACACCTACACAAATACCCCCATGCTCACAATATAAGTTTACAAGGATAGTTAAAGGCCTTCCACTACCAACATTCTTAAAGCAGTTTTCAACCACCTTCAAATTTTAAACAATTAGCCTAGATTTCAAATTGCACTTCTATAGTGTTAACAGCGCAAGCATAATTCAACCATGTATTATGAACATATGCAAAAGAAAATCTAGATACATGAAAATCATGTGTGTATATAATTTCTTCTTTCTCTTCATGTGGAGAAGTTCAAAATTATGAATTAACTACAGAGCAACAAGACTTGCAAACAGCACATTGTTAACACAAGCATCAGAATATAGTCATCAAAAACATCTCATAGAAATTTAAAATGAAAAAAAAAATGATATTGGAGGAAAGGCACTTCACACAAAGATATAGGCAAAAATGAGGCAAAAGTTTAACTACAAAAACCATTAGACTTCATGCTCATCACGATGTTTGTCACTTAATATGAGTATATTCAATAAAATCCAGTTCAACAACCTAGAATCTTATCATTTGGCATGTTTTGGTCTTATCATTTTATGGAAACCCTAAATTAGATAAAACCACTAACAATCATAAGAATACAAAAATCAGTACATCTTGTTTACACCAGATATTCTTATTGGAGTTTTAATCTTTTTGCCAAATACCAACAACCAAAACCAACCATTTTTGTAATTAAGGCCAGGCATCATCAGTAACATAAAGCTTGACAACTTAAAATGTCCTATGCATTCCATCATTTGCACATCTCAAATGGGAACGACCACAAGCATACAATGCAATAGGAACATTATCTTTCTTGGTAGGTGATATTCAGTTACATGTAATACATGCACATCCATATATTTACATGAGAAATAATAACACAAGCGAAAACATCACCTGAAAATTTTCGGCGTCTCCGTTTCCTTCCAAAATCTGGCCGCGATTTACTTGATGACAGACCACCAATGGTGCCAGCATATGGCAAGTTAGTATCAGTGGCATGCAAATGGGAATCTAAAATGGAATTTTTCTTCATGAAATTCATGGACACATGCCCATTACCCTTGGCAGTACTTTGATACTTAAAATGATCATCAATGAAATTATTAAACTCGTTACCATCACCATCATTATCATCATCGTCCTGAGATGTTCCTCCACCAGAGTTTTCACCATTGTCATGCTTAGTATCACCACGTTCTTCCAAATGAGGATCATGAGAATCTATACCATCATCATAATCATTATCACTATCAACTTCTTCATTCTGTTGGACATCATTCTCATCCTCAATAAGATTATATTTAACTCCACCATGATTTTCCAGCTGGCCAACATTTTGCAAAGAGGCCTCATACTCCTTTTCATACCTTTTTAATTCTTTACGCCCGTCCTCGTTGTACAAGCCAACTCCTCTCCGACTCAAATCCTCAAACTTATCATCTTGGAAGGTCTTCCCCTTAGGATTCTTCACTTTTTCAACCTGAATATGAGCACTATCAGTGGATTCATCCCTAGTATGGTCCATTTCATCCCCATTATAATCTTCATCTCTTCTCCTATCGTCCTGATCC
Source organism: Erythroxylum gracilipes (assembly GCA_026413385.1). Taxonomy (NCBI): domain Eukaryota; kingdom Viridiplantae; phylum Streptophyta; class Magnoliopsida; order Malpighiales; family Erythroxylaceae; genus Erythroxylum; species Erythroxylum gracilipes. Next base: position 20,024,466 of record JANZLC010000003.1, read on the forward strand.
CAATACCTAGAGTCTCTACCATGAGCTACAGAGCCCTTGCCAAACCCAACAACTTTGAATGTATCAGTCCTTGTAACATTGGTCAGAAAATCAAGATCATTGCTCATAACAATGTCGTTATCATCATCGTCACTAGGAACCTGATGGTCATCTCTTCCTGCGCCAAAATATCTATCTTTTCTCTTTGCTTACTTTTTCCAAACTTTCTCAACAACCAAGCAGAATATTAAAGAGAAAAAGAAAACAGGAAGTAGTTGACCAACCTCTATTATCAGTGGACAGGTAATAGTAAGCCAAGACAGTCGCAGAGAACACAAGGCACAGGATGAGAATGACGGAACCGATCGAGAACCCAGAGCGCCCCTTGTCGGATCGACCTGAACGGCGTGACCGACTCGGCTTCTGGTGCGACGAGGAGGAGGGTCGTATTCCGACAGAGACGTGATCCGACGTGCCGTTGGTAAAATGGAGGCCCGATTGCCTGTACTGAGCCATTCTCCCAATTCACTTACTCCCTCACTCTCCAATAAGCAAACGCATTCCTAATGATATGTCTCGCACTTTTCTCTGGACACTTTGAAATCGCTATATTTATTATATATCTACAACGGAGCGGTGAATGGGTGGTTTTAGAGTGCGAGATCAGATATTTGTTCAGACTATTTATTTATTCATATGGTTGATCTGAAGAGAGAATTTTAGTTGATTTGTTTTGAAGGCATCCTTGGCCGATGATAGACCCTCCTCTCCCATGAATACGATCCGCGCCACCCGACCCGATCCGTGTTTCTTTTTTGTTAGATTTCGCAGTATGCTTGGGGTTAATTAAAGGAGAATTGGGTTACAAGTAGGTTTGTTGTTAAGGAAGATAGATAAGTTAAATAAAATAGTCTAGGTGATCTAGTGCATTGCTAGGCATGAGGGGTGGTCTGTTGGATTCGAGTTTCTCGAACTCCCTATGACATCTCGCATTAGTTGGGCAAGGCAAGCATTATGTGATAAATTCACTGTAGAAGCGTTTTCGTTTCACTTAATTATATTATGCTAGGTATATGCAAGCAATTTACTAGGCTAACAAGACTCGTGAAGGCTTTCTCTAGTTGAAAGAAATATATATATTAAAAAAAAAGAAGAAGAAAGAGTCTACTGCCGCTAACCTGAAAATTAGTTGAAGAGTCTAATTCTATAACAAAAATGTTACACACTTGATTTGATCTGTCCAAAGTCTAAACAATTACCTGTTTATATTATAGATTTGCCAAATAAAACGAATTCATTGGAGAGAGCAAATAGGTAAAGATGTGAGAATTGAAACAATTATAATTTTTTAAATTTCATTATTAATAAAAGATTAAGATAACAACGACAACAACAACAAATTATTAATAAAAAAATTTAGAAAAAAAAAGACGAAGAAATAAAACTAAATCCAAATCTAAACCTATTATTAATAACAAAAGATTTGAATTTGGATTTTGGATAATAAGAGACTTGAATTTAGATTTTGGATAATAAGAATGTGGAGATTTGAAAAGACATTTTACCTTGGATAAATAAATATATTAATTAAAAAATATAATTTAATTTTAAAAGATAGAGTTTGATTTGGATAAAAATGTTGTTGGTCTACAAGTGATATAAAGGAGGAGGTGAATTGGGTGCAGATAATTTTTGGCTTATTTGGAAAATAATGAATGAATTATGATTATATGTCATGATGAGAGCATATGCTTGTTTGATTATGGAGTTTGTTCATGTTCTTACCATATTTAACACTGAGTCGTTTTGTTTCCTCGACCATTTTTCAATACGGCACTATGTTCTGTCCAGGTTCTACAGTAAGGAATCAACACGGTACCGCGTTTCTTCCTTTGAGACCTATAATCATAACATGGACTCTCAAACGCATGATAGAGAAGCTGATATGGGGCAATATAGAATTATGTTCGTGAACTCGTGTTAGTAGTGTTTGTTACGAAAAAGAAACTCAGAAACCATTGAAGCAGCACGAGCCTAATATAGGTTTGTGTTTGTACCTAATGGTCAAAATTTTAGAGTTCTCTTATGATAAAAACGAGAGGGATAAGGAAAACAAAGAGAGTCGTCGGGGAGGACTAGAGATCAAATGGAAGCCAATTAAAATAAACTGAGATTAAGAAGAGAGCAACCTTAGAAAAAAGGAAAAAGCTCATCAAGGTTGAGCAAGAATATCAAGATTTTAAGATCTATTAAAATGATTTATTATTTCTTGGGTTCTTTCTTGTTTATCATTTTTTTGAGTATGGACTAAATTAAGATATAGATCTAGATGGAATGAATCTTGTCCTATTTGTTTTAAATAGATTCTTTAATCTAATGTAAGATTATAATTTTCTTGAGAATTATTTATATGTACTTATTGTGTTGAATTGAAGAAGTGTATGTAGAAGATTCAATAGCGAATTTCATATACAGGAGGTTCAGAAATCATATATATAAATAAATCAAAGCATGAATAATGAGAGTTCTATAGAACCATAGAAATAGGGCAATATAAATCTTTTAGGTTAAAGTTAAATATATCAAAGAAATTTATAAGACAAATTAATACATTCTTAAGGTTTTCATTAAAAAGAAATTTCTGCTAATTAACTTAAGGATTGAGGCTATATGCCTTGAGAAAGAATATAATTATAACTTTAAATTTTTATCGATCTAAGGAACTAGGATTAATTATTAAATCATGATAAATTCATGTATAGAAACAATTCCAGGGAGATTCTTCGTCTGGATCTGGTTTATCTACTAGTTGTTTATTCTTATTTATTACTTTGATTTAGTGATTCTTATTTATTATTTTAGTTTATTTAATTATATCTTTTAAATTTTAGAAAACGATTAGTAGTAGTTATAGTCCCTGTGAGATTGAAACTCATAACTCATTAAAATTATACTATAGAAAATGATAAGTACACTTACCTTACTGATTTTTTTTAATTTTTTATGTTTCAAGATATATATAATCATATATCAAGTTTTTGGTGTTGTTTTCATTGACTAGAATATTAGGAAAACTTTAATTTTATTGATCTAATAATTTTCCTTTTCTTTTTTCTTTTTGGGTTATTTATTAAGAAAACTTTTTTTCATAATCATATATATTTTTTTAAATTTTAGAACACTATAAATTATGAGAATACAACTACCAAACACAATGGGATAATAGAGAGGACAATGTATAGGGGATTTGATTGCATCATTGCTTACGAAAGCATTGAAAGCATGGAACATAAGGTATAATAATATGTATATATTAGCTCGACTAGCATTGGTGATGCTTTGTGATACTTATAGTAGGGAACTAATACAAACATTAGGAACACTCTAATCATGAATATCAAGAGACTTAATGACTAGAAAGTTTATTTTATAGGGAATTAGCCTCAAAATAGCATATATAGTAATATATATATATATAACCATTATACCTTTTCATTGATCAATCAAGCTCAACTCGAATTTCAACAAAAATAAGAACAACAACCAGTTAAGATGAAACTTGAGGAGCTTATAACGAAATTCATTACTGTATCTTAGGCTCAGTTTGAGAGTGTTGAAAGGTCTCTTTAAATCAATAGGTCTACATTCATAACATTAAAAAAATCATTTTAGATAGCTTTTTGAACTTGTCTCTGAAGGGTAGCTAGATACTTTGCCTAGTAACACTAAGCCAAATTTAAGGGGGCAAGTAACATTTAAAAGTAGAAAGGAGTTGATAGTTAAAGAATCAAAGACAAAAAAAAAGAAGAAAAAAGCTATCGTGCAAGAGGAGAAGGAAGAAGAGAATGCTAAAGAGGAGGGTCCAAAGAAGGAAGTGACTATGGAGGATAAGCTAAAGATTCCATACCTGAGCTAGCTTTTACATGTTAAATTTTTTTAACTTTGATAAGTTTTTTTTAACTTTGATAAGATTTTTAGAACTTCTTAAGCAATTATATGTTAACATACCTTTAATTGAAACTTTTTTTACAGATGTCAAAGTATATCAAATACTTAAAAGATCTTATTTCTAATAAGAAGAAACTTAAGGAGTTATCGATGGTGACTTTAAATGAATAGTGCTCATCCATACTACAAAACAAGCTATTGCATGAGATCAAAGATCAAAGGATTTTTATTATTCCTTGTATTATTAGTCGCTTATTATTTAAAACATTGGAGAGTTTGGGAGCTTAAATTGATTTGATGACATATCCCTATTCTATTGGAACATATGTACTATAAGGAAGGTAATAAGCCTTAGATTATGAAGGAGAGTGGATTCAATCTTTAGATTGTGGATCTTTATAGGTGTAGATTACATTATATTTTTCTAGGTGTTTAAGTGTGTTTTTAAGTGTTTCTTAGATGATTATCATGTGTATATGTTTAGAATTGTATTATTGTTAATGTTTGTATGTACTCTAAGTGGGCTAGTTAGTCAATGCATTATCTAGAAGAAGTATGGGAAGCCTTCTGAGTAGTATAGAAGTAAATCCAAGATAGTAATTTAAGGATATCACACTTTGAAGTGGGAAAGAGCTAGAATACTAGTAGAAAAACAAGATAAACCCTACCTTAAAGAGAAGAAGAAAAATGATGAAGAAAAGAATGAGGATCCTCCCTATGTTCCTCCTACTCCATATCCACAAGAAAAACCATTCCTATAAAGACTCCATAAGAACAAATTGGATACACAATTCGCAATGTTTGAGGAAAAGCTAAAGAAATTACAAATTACCTTGCCCTTTATGGAAGCTTTGGAGGGCATACCTTAGTATGCGAAATTTCTCAAAGAAATCTTATCAAACAAGAAAACTTAAGATGATAATCAAACGATCTCCATGACAAAAAGCTATAACTCCATAATTACTAACCACATACCCTCAAAGTTGAAAGATTCAAGGAGTTTTACTATACCCTGTGTAGTTGGTAATTTAGAATTGTCTAAATGCTTGTGTGACCTAAGTATAAGTATTAATCTTACACCTTTATTAATTTTCAAGAAATATGGGCTGGGAGATGTGAAGTCAAATTCCATGTTTAGTTGACAAATCAATCGATAAAGAAACCGGTTGGTGTAGTGAAGGATGTCCCGTATAAGTGGACAATTTTATAATTCCCGTAGATTTCGTCACGCTAGATTTTGAAGAGGATCAAAATTGTCCACTAATTCTTGGTACCCTTTTTGAGAAATGGAAGGGCTTTAGTAGATTTCCATAAAGGCAACCATATCCTTTAAATTGGTAATGAACAAGTAGAATTCAATATGAATAAGGTATTAAAGAATCCGAAGGAGGTAGCTCGTTCATGAGAATTGATGTAGTTGAATCTTCAAATGAAGAAGAAGAGGAGATGAGGGTGAATGATAAAGAAAAAGAGCAGTTCACCTTCTTATAGGAAAAAGAGCAGTTCACCTTCTTATAGGACAATTTGATGGATTCAACTAAACATTTAGGGAGTTTCATCATTCCTTATATTACTAACAGTTTGTTACCGAAAAGGAAATTACTGAACTTACTTGGTTTTCTTAATTATATCAATTATGTCCTTCTTATTATATTGCAACATGTAGCTTATTTATAGGCTAGTAAATTGAAATTGGGCAAAACGGGTGAAGGCAAGCCACTTATAATGGACCCAAGTTGAGCATAAATGTTAAGAATACTTCAAGTTAATGACATTAAATAAGCACTACTTGGGAGGCAGCCCAAGAATTATGATATTTTTATTTTTAGTTTATTTTATTAGTACTTTTACGAGAGTGATTGAATAAGAAGAAATGAGATAGGATAAGAATGAAAATATAAATATAATTTGTATCCCCATGGCCCTTTTTTAGACAATTAGGTTAAGAATAGAGCTAGTAGCCAATTGAGAGTTGTGTCATAGCTGAGTAACCAGAGGCATTCATGTAGCACCCCACCCTTATAGGGCATATTCCTGAACAATCCATCGGTATTCGAGAACATACTCTATAAGGTGGCATGCTAGGATAGTCAGTCGATCCTACTCAAATCAAAAATTTAGAAAATATCACACGCATATGTGGAAAATCAATAATTGAACCTTTTTTGGCCCATTTTATTAAAAAAAAATTCAGACGCAAATGTTACAAACAGTTAACACATCATCATATATTCCAATAATCATCTGGGCCTAATACAAAACATTTCCAGTCATACAGTCAGTACACTTTTCAATTCGCATAAATGTTGTATAATAATTATGGAATACAATTTTTAAAATACAAAGAAAGACTGTAGACATATGCAGGTACAACTGATCAGGACCTCTAACTCTTATCCGTATGTAGTGTTTAGACTCTAGTTGGTCTAATAGGGTAACTCTTCTGAGCTTGAAAAATAATGTTACAATTTTGGGGTGAGTTTGGTAAACTCAGTGAGCGAACCATCCTTAATGGCTCACTCATATCACATAACACAACAGTTCATACTTCAATTTCACATACACTTCATGTCATCATATAATACACATCATTTCACCAATAATCATATAGCGTCACATAAAACTTTGATCACTTATTCCACATTTCACATTCAGAGTAGTCAAACAGTTCATTTCGATCATTTAAAACATATATATCAATTATATATGCAATGCACATGAGACTCACTTCCAATTGTTATTGTCGTGACCGAGTGCCTTTTTATTGGCCCATAATCCCTTGTGGATTCTGGGCTCATTTTATATATTTTCCCATATCCCTTTGAGGATACCGGGCACATTAACAACTGAGCATGTAGCTCTTGTGTCTATTCCGAGCTTTAAGCTCTTTCAGACTGGTCACTCTGATCACAACTGCCTTTATATTATCATGCATTTATGTAATGAAATGCATCAAATCACATAAGATCAATCAGTCACTTTATTTACTTTACACATTCACTTTCACATGTCATCAGACCTAAGCCCGACATTCAACAGTTATGTTGAGAATCTCTTATTCCTTGCTCATTCACATTCAATGAAGCACTTCTAATGTGTTCACATTTATCAAACTCCTCAGACTATTAATGTCCAGAATTAACACTTTCACATTCACATCAATAATAATTTAGTATATATGCTTAAATAAAACAATTAATTAAGAAGAGACCATCTAGGTTGACTCACAGTACGCTCCAGTTTAGAATTTGCTTTCAAGATCCGGAAGCGTCTAAATGCTAACGTTCTATCCTATGTGTCCACATAATGCAATACACACACTGAACACACATTACTAATTGCATAATCACATAAACATTCAATCGTACACATATGCATATGTGTTATGTATAATGCATGCTTAATTTGACTATTCTGGGTATGTTTCCTTTATTCACATCTCATGATCATTGATACTTCAAAACTTATATATGTCTAATTTGAACTTAGGTTTACACCTCAATGATACAAATTTATTTTAAGTTCGCCACTTAATCATGCACTAAGGTTGATTGCACAATATACTTGATTATTATAACATCATCAATCAATCATTTACCAATCCTTTCCTAGTGAATTCAGATGACAATGAATTCTGGTAGAGAGGAATGACAATGTGTGAGGAGCTTGTGGTTCAAATTTCAAGTCAATCGGAGGTCCGGAGAAGGAGTTATGGTCAAAAGAGTGAAGAGTGTTGAAAGTTGTCAAACAACAGTGCAAGCATGATCGTGCAACTTCCTGATGTTTCCTCTTTGTCACAATCATGCTTGTGCATGATCATGCACTACCTAATGATCCCTTATTCAAGCATCATTCCATCTTTTCTCAAAACAGATTTTCAGGTCAATTTTGCATGGCCATTTTGACAAGAAAAATGAAGTATTTAAGGAATACATTATTCTAAACAAATGTTCCCATATGTCTTAAGTTTCTAACGACACCAAGTTCACACAATTGGGTTCAGTATTCTGCAAGTTATATACAAAATACTTCAGACTATACTCACACCATGGCAGTACACAATACTCAACTTCAAGCCAAAATTTTAAACTCTTAGAGACAGAATTAAAATTTGATTCCTTCATGAAAAATATAACAATATGTCTCTAGTTTAATATAAAATTAAAATCATCCCATTTAGATATCTACAGAACACAATATGACTAAAATACAGATACATATCCAATAGAAACGTTACAGCTAACATACTCTAGAAATTCTTCTTTCACTTTTCCATTTTTTTAACTCCTACATGTTACATTCAAACCATCTTATGCATATATTATCTTTTCTACTTCATTTCTTAATATGTCAATTTTAACTTAGAATGTTAAAGGAATAAACTGGCCCTCTAAGCTTTCAGCCTTGAGGGACTTTGTAATAAGGGAAAAGCCTCTCATGGTAGGTTTACTTGAAAACAAAATAAGGTCAGAAAATCTTAGCAAGTTAAGTATTCTGGGCTCTCAATGGAAAATGTTCACCAACCACAATCACCAGGTTTATGAAAAAACCATCATTTGCTACAAAGATGATAAAATTAGAGTGGGTTTTCTGGATTCAAATGATCATGCAATGCATGTTAACATCTTCTTTTTGTAGTAGAGCATTGATATGAACATCTCCTTCATATATGCAAGCAACTTTGGATTTTAGAGAAGAATTTTATAGAATAATCTCATTTGTCAATAGTAACATCACTAAATCTTGGATGGTCTATGGGGATTTCAACTCTACCCTCTACATATCAGAAGCTTAGGGTCACTACAATTTAAGGAATTTCATAGTAGACTTCAAAGATTGTATGGAAGACTTATGAGTGATAAATCTTAAATATGTGGGACAAGTATTTACATGGTCTAACAAACAAAGATCAAATTGGTATTTTAGAAAGAAGTTTGATCGAGCATTTGTCAATGACATTTGGTTCGATCAATTTCCCAATAACATTGCCAAGTTCAAATATCCACTATTCTAGGATCACACTCCTATTATAGTAGAGTACTCGTTCCAAAAAATTGTTAAACATTATCCATTTAGGTTCAATAACTATCTTATTAATGAATCAGGTTTTTCTGAGGCGTGTAGGAAAGGAGCAAATTACTCTTTTGAGGGGACCAAACAGTTCAGTTATGTTTAAAAGTTGAACTTAAAGTGTTGAACTCATTGATGATATCCACTACATCTGCTATAAACTCAACTAGATTAGAACTTGAAGATATTCAAACCAAGATTGCCTCTAAACCAAATGATCAACTGCTGTTAGAAAAAGAAAAGCTAGCACTTTATAAATACATGCAAGGTGTTAAAAACACACTTCTCTACTTCAACAAAGGGTTAGAGTGAGTTGGCTTAAGGATGTTAACAATTACACAATTTTCTTTTTCAACATAATAATTGCTAGGAAAAACCATAAGAAAATCGATTCAATCACTTCTAAAGATGGATTAACACTTCTAAAACACCAGGGCATTCAAGATGAAGCTGTAAGGTATTTTGTTTATCTCTATAGCACTCCTAGCTCTTCAGCTGTTTCATTCACTGATCTTAGTAAAGTCGATCTTAGTAAAGTCAATCTGAAGCAAGTTTCTCCTCTGGATTTCGATTATTTAACTAGACATTTAGATGATAATGAGATTGAGAATGTAGTTTGGTATGGATGGTAGGAAGGCCCCAGGCCTGCTGATCTTAATGGTTATTTTTTTTCTAAAAATCTTAGAACATCACTAGGAATTTTGTTAAAAATGCAATCCATGAGTTTATCTCAAACGGGGTACTTCTCAAGGAGATTAACATAACCTTCCTTTACTTGATCCCTAAAGGTTCTAATCTCTCTAAATTTGGAGAATTTAGTTCCATAACATGCACCAATTTAAGATTGAAGAAAGCAATGGCCCCTCTTATCAGTGATAACTAGGGTGCATATTTGAGTGACAGACAAATTGGAGACAATGTTCTCATAGTCTAAGAACTCTTAAAGGGGTAATCCAGATCCAACTACTCTCCTAATTGCATTATGATAATTGATTTTCACAAGGCCTTCGACAGTGTAAGCTGGGACTTTTTATGGAAAATGCTACAAAATTATGGGTTTCTGGATGTTTTCATTCAATTTTTAAAAGGAATGAATCTCATCTGCTACATTTTCTGTAATGATTAATGGAAGCCCAACTAAGTTTTTCAAAGCCGCTAGAGGCCCCAAACAGGGGGATCCCCTATCCCTATCTCTTTATTCTTTACATGGAGACTCTCAATTCAATCATCAGGAAAGAAGTGACTCAAATCCAAATTCAAGTATCACATAAAATGCAAAGAAATTGGTTTAACTAACCTTTGTTTCGCAGATGATCTTCTCCTATTTTGCAGGGCCAATTTGGATTCTATCCAAACATTTACGAGGGCTCTTGGAAACTACTGGAATGCAATCCAAAGGCCCTCCATTCTTGTATCTGGGATTACCTATGTCAACTAAAAGACTCAATCTCATGGAATGCACATCTCTTATTTAAAAAATTAAAAAAATCAAGTCTTAGGTGAACAAATCTCTTCCCTATACAGGTAAGCTATAATTTATAAAATCAGTGCTCAATTCTCTGCACATATACTAGAGTTCCCACATATAACTATCCTAAAGCATCATCAAATTAATTGAAAGGTTGCTTAAGAACTTTCTATGGAGTCATCCAAATGGCATTTAAGGAGCAGCTAAAGTGAAATGGTTTGATCTATGCTCCCTCAAAGAAGAAGGTGGACAAAACATCTCTTCAATCATGACTACAAACCATGCACCAATCCTTAAAAGATTATGGTGGATATTAGTGGACAAAAAATCTCTATAGATTAAATGGTTACACTCATACTTCCTCAAAGGCATGCATATGGGAAATTAGTAAAAATACCTCAAACTCACACTTCCTAAACCAGTTATTAAAGCTGAGAGATATAGTACAACCTGATGTTTTATGCAGAATTGGAAATGGCAAGTTAGTATCACTTTGGTATGACAATTGGTCAAGCCAAAGGCAACTCTTTCGTTCTCTTTACAACTCAAGGACTTCACCAATCAAATCACTACACATCAGACTAAGCTTTGTGATTAATGAAAATTCCTGACAGTTTTCCCACAGATTGAGACATCTACAACCTATATACCCTCCTAATCCAAACTCACTAGACATCTTCTACTAGAAGGATCAACCTGTCCACAAATTAACCAACAAAACCATCAAGAACTTATTGAGAAGGAGAGGTTGTAAGGTTGATTGGTACAAGATTGTTTGGAGTAAGGCTTTAACTCCAAGAATCTCTTTTATCCTGTGCCTGACAATTAAAAAGAAGCTCAACACCACTAATAGAATGCCTTACCTGCAAGTTGATAAAACTTATCCAATGTTTTTAGTGTATGAGGAATCAAGAAACCATCTTCTCTTTAGATATCCATTCAATAACAACATACGGGAATATGTCACTCGAAAATGTCTATGGCATGATTGAGGGAATTCTCTTATAGATATTACACAAAGATTGTCAAACCAAAATGCTTACTTGAAACCTGAAAAGTTGATTCACAACCTTGCATTGGGGCTTTGTATATATACCTTACGGAGAGAAAGGACTTTCAAATGAGTTTGCAAACAAAAACTCTTCAATCGAATCCCTGAAATCTATGATCATCACTGAAGTCAAAGAGTTGATATTGGTAAAAAACCTTAACTAGAAGTGTAGTTTAAACATATTATCTTTCTCAGAACATCTAATGTAATGCTTACTTCATTTTGTCTCTGCTTCTTCCACATTTATGCAAGGATTGTATAAAGGTACATGCTTAAGCTTTTTACCTTGTTTGTAATACTTTATTTATTAATTAATTAATCACCATTTTCTTTTTTTTTAACAAAACAACTTACCAGTTAATAGATTGAGTCACTTTTAGTCTTAAGCTGCAATGTGTAATATGTTTGCAAATTTCACCTACAATTACTGTTATAATGTAAATTCCAATTACGTAGACGCAAAATTTCACTTATAAACACTATTTTGATACACGTGTAAGTCATTTAAATATGACTTTTCAGTTACAACTGTTATCTTTATATAATTTGTAATTATTTAATACAATGATTAATTATTTTATAATATTAATTCATCGACATAAGTGTTTGGTAAATCGGAGAAAAAGAGAAAATGATGAAAAAAAAGAGGACGAGAGATTAAAAGTAAATGAGGTACTTAGGAGACCTACCGCAAATTAAGGGGGGGTAAGTAAGTCATATGGTCAAAAGAGTAAAATGATGTGTACATGAAACGCGTCAAAGACTGAAAAGGTAAGAAATGCAGGAGCTAAATGGTAAACCGGAAACTAATACATGAAGTATGGTCCCCACCGACTTGTGTTACAAATTACAAGTCGGTTTTGTTGACTCTCCGTTTTTCTATATTTTATGTTAACTTTGTAAAACGAAGGTAAGAGAGAACAAAAATAAAACCAACTGTTGAAATGATTTTGGATTGGGTTTGACAGAGGAAAGAGACGCTTGCAGTAGGCTGAAGAGTCCTCTACCTTACCTCAACGTCACCTCCTTGCCCGATTACACCGCTTTTTTCCTTATAGCTGCTCTCTCTCTCTCTCTCTCCCCAACACATGTACTTTCTGTAAGTTTGTACATACATTTGAATCATATCTTTCTAGTTGTTGTACCTGTCTTTATCATAAGCATACACAAACCATATCTCAGATCTCTCCTCGCTTTTGTTTCAGGTGAGCTTTAATATTCGTCTTGTTTTCTCCTGTTCTAGGCTGTTATTATGATTTCAACCAATTTTTCTATGAATTTGTTCGTTTCTCATAAAGATTTCTGCTTTGCTCTTGATTCTGGTTTGTGGATTCTTCAGTTTTGTAGCTCATTAAGAAACTTGAACTCGGTTGGCTACATATTGACCTTTCACCCTCCCCCCTCTTTGTTGTTCATTGACATCTACCAATTTGTAGCTTGACTGCTTACTTGATTTGCAGTGTTTGTTACTTGGGGTTAATGGGTTGGAGCTCTATTGGTGATCGAAATTGGTATTATTCACATTTTTATGTAGTAAGCGACCGTGATTTCAGTTTTTATATGGTAATGCTAAATCCTGCAAGAAGCTGATAAAGGGTGAATTCAGCTCCTGAGAGTTATTCGATAGAAAGATTTCATTTTACAGTGGCTCTTAGAAGAACTTCCTGAATTTTGCATGGAAATTTGAGACAAACTGTAAGTTACGATTCATTGTCATCAGCACGATGGGGGGGCTTTGCTCGAGGAGCTCGACTGTGGATAATGCTCCCAGCAGAGACTTTCCTCATGTTAATGGTTATAACAACGACAGGTCTGGTCTGATTTATCAATCCCGTGAACTGAAAATAAACTGCAATGTGGCTCCATCTCCTGTTGAGGTGACTGTGGAAAGTAAGCAAATAAGAGAACCCTTCTCATTTCCAGAGATGAATGTGGATCCATTAGCTACAAGGATGGATGCTGCTGCTGATGGTATTCCTCACTTGTCAAGGGCTTCATCAAATAAATCTAGATCAACTAGGTCTAAGCAGGCAGCTGTTGCAAAGGTAATTCTAAATAATGTATTGCTTACTCGTTGTGTAGTTGGTCATCGAGTTATTTTTATTTAAATTTAGAATTTTATATCAACTACTGATTTTGGGATATGTAATCCCTATTTGCAATATTTTCTTCATTTTTATTTTGGTAATTATGTCTATGTTAATGCATCCTTGAGTAGATATTCAAAAGCTGCGATCAAGTGAAGGCAATGAATTTATATTTAAGTGGACACGTACTCAAAATGTTGAAATCTATATGTACATCGTGGAAAGAGTTAGTTGGACAATCATTTCAAGTTGTGAAAGGACAATTGATATCAAAATGCTATTGGGGTGGCTTCTTGTGGACACTTGTTTAGTTTAAGTTGTTATCTGTGGTCTTTACATTTGTTAAAATCATGATGCCTTATCTATCTTTTCTCTTTTATGTGTGCTAAATCTATTTTGCATGGAGTTTACGTGCTTTATACATATATTATAACGAATGTTTAGGAGGACAAGAGTATTCTTATTTTGTATTAAGAGGTTGCAATGGGATAACTTCATTGTAATAATATATATTTTATTTTGTACGTATCTTTGTGGTGAGCTAAATAGTGTGTTGAAAAGTTCTATAGATTCACTAGGTGCCCTTTTTATTGTGAATTAGTATCTCTTTAGTGCCTAAACATTGAGATTTAAATGGCAGTTTGTTGAAAAAAGGTTCTTGAACTATCATACTATTTTAATTGATAGAATTTATTTGGAAGGCTATTTGATGGTAATTGATACAAACAACTATAATCAGAACTTAAGCATGGCTAATTTATGGGGTAGTAAGCAAGTTAGAAATGGATGATGAAACAGTATCACTTGATGCATATGCCTTCAAATTGAGCCATAGTTTAAGATATTGCAACTTCAAATTTTTAAAGAAAAATGACATGTAGGTACATGTCTTATATAGCAACATCGATTCTTTCCTCCTCATAAATATGATTTGCAAATTTAGATAGGACAAATGGTAATAACTTTCTAAATAACTTGTAAATGACATTATGAGATGAGCTCCTAGTTGTAAAATAGAGAACTCTAGTAGGAATTTCTTCATATATGTTTTCCCTTATTAAATCCTTGTTCTTTGTTAAATCATATAGTAACATATTGACTAATTTGATCTTATTAACTATTACTATTATTAACCAAGTTTATAATATTCTTATATTTTTTTGTCATTGGATGTTTGCATCTGATTATCTACACTTGTGAATTGAGTAGGCATGTTGCATGCAATCGAAGTGTGCTTGGTTTTCCTTCTTTAAAATTATAAGAATGGACTTTTTAGTATGTGATATGAATTGATGGGTAGTTGGCTTGTTACTAGAGTACCAATTAGTAGCACAAGCATTCTTTATCCATGTTATAGTTCTTTTGATACAATTGAGTGTTTGACAATGAATTTTACTTCCTTTCATATTTGTTCTTCAATCTATTAAATTTTGGTGAAGGTAGTTTTCTTTAGGCATTTGGGTGGAGCTCACAATGAGAAGATATGATGATAATATTCAGTGACAAAAAAATTAAACATTAAGCTAAGATTTTTGGCCTTTGCACTTTGTTGTGCTATGCGTTTAAAGTTCTAATATGGTTGAGGAAGAGAATATTGTTCTTATGGAAGAACTAATATGTTGATTAATATGAGAGATTTTGTTTGCATGATTGAAAATGTAACTTACTTTGTATAGATTTGACAACTTCTGAACGAATAAGGTCTAAGGACTTTTTGTTTATCTTGGAATCTAAATATTTCGTGGCTTATGTTGACTAGTCATAATTTGCAATTCTTCTAAGATATTATGGCTTTGTGATCCTATTCTTAGACACTCTGAGGCATGCTTGTCCAGCTTGCTTCAATTTTCTTGTTTTTATCATCATTTCTTCATCTTGATTGTACTTCTTTCGCTCTTTTCTTTTATTTAATTTCCAAATCCCTTAACTTACCATCAAAATGCACAAATGAAGAGTGGAGTACGTTTATGAAAGAGTTGACTTGTTTGAGAGTAAAGGTGGGGAGTTGGCTAGAACATCGTAATGTTGAATTGGGTACTTGTTAAGAAATAGATTGACTTTGCCACTTCAAGCATACGGAGAGTTTATGTACTGATGAAAAGTGGAAAACCTTGTGCATTTACTGATTTTATATTTTCTAAGTTGTTATTTTGGGCTTAAAGAAATGATGGAAATGTTGCTAGATATTATTTCCAGCCTATGATGATGATTTAATAGGAAATTGTTGAGATATACATCAGCTGTAAATAGATTAGAAGAATAAGTTTAAAATCCCTTGATTTAAGGGATTTAGTTAGATAGTCTATCTAATCTAGGATCTGATCTAGTTTCCTATTTTATCTCTTGTAATTCCCTATATAATACTTTACACTATCTATTGAAAAGATATAGAATATACAGGTATTCTTTTCCACATGGCATCAGAGCTTTAGGGTTTCTCTTTTTGGAATTTTTTCGCGGCAGCCTTTATTGCTTCATAATCAAAACCCTTTCTTGGTTCTGTTCTTATGTGTGTTCCAGCCTTCATCGCTGCATTCCTCCTTGTCTTTCCCTCTTTGATTCTTGTTAAGACATCCTTAATTGCTGCGATTTTTTCATTCTTCATCATGTCAACCTCCCAAATTTCTGTTTTTAACCCTTCAGAAGAATTCAGTTCTAATAAAAAAATTGCAGATTTGCAAAATATTCAGGCTTCGTATGGGCTTCATGGGAAGAACTACCTCAAATGGTCTCAGTTTGTCCGTACATATCTCAAGGGCAAAGGGAAGTTTAGTCACCTTCTTGGAAAAGGGCCGACAAAGGATAACCCAATGTTTGAATCATGGGATGAGGAGGATTCTATGATAATGTCCTGGCTATGGGAGTCCATGGATCCTATGATCAGTGTCACTTGTATGTTTTTGGTCACTACAAAGGAGATTTGGGATTACATTTTTCGCACATACTTGAAGGCTCGTGATGCTGCTAAAGTGTACGAGATTAAGGTTAAAATTGGAGCTACTAAGGAGATAAATTTGTTACTGAGTATGCAAACCTGCTGCAGAATCTGTGGCAATAACTTGACCATTATTGAGTTTTTGAGATGAAATGCCCTGAGGATGCTGCCATCTTAAAGAAATTCATTGGGAAAGATTGTTTCTATGATTTTTTGGCCGGATTGAATCCTGAATTCGATCAGTTTAGGGTCCAGATCCTTGGCAAAGAGGACACATTGTCTTTAGAAGAGACAATTTCATTGATTCGAGTAGAAGAAAGCCGAAGGAGTGTTATGCTTGAACCACAAACCATGGATGGGTCAGCCTTAGTAGCAAAAACAAATCATCAGGTGAAAGGAAGTAGTGATTTGTCCAAAAATCCTGTAAGAGAAACTTTGCTACCCAAAACTAGAGTTGAAGGTACGGCGGAATCAAATTACTTAAATCCACCACGCTTCGCTGCTTCACAGGCTAGTTCGGAAGCAGTGGTTGTGCTGCAACTCGAACACGAGACGTGGGGCTAAGCCTCAGGCTTATACCTGAGCTCTGATACCACTTTGCTACCCAAAACTCGAGTTGAAGGTAGGGCGGAATCAAATTATTTAAACCATTCCGCAAAACCAGCCAAACCAGCCCAAAGTGGTATCAGGGCTAGTCATAACAACCAAACCATGGAGGATCTAATCCCAACACAAGAATGTAGCGTCCTAGCATCAAGCTTCTCATGAACTAAATAAACAATCACTTGTTTGCTCATCTTTCCTCTCGCGTTTTAGCCTAAGGTTTGGCGTTCAAGCGGCAACGGAAACGGTATGCAGTTAATAAGTGTTTTGTTATCTAGTTTCATCACATTTCATTCATAGTAATTATTTCAAATCTTCATTTGATTCATCTCAGTTCTTTAGCATTCATCATGGAAAACAATTATTTCGAATGTAGACAAACACTTAAAAGACTCATCTCAGACACATGTTAGAGAAAACGAATTAGAGTCACTTCTCATCAAGTATACGGCTTGTAATAAGCATGCTCATGCAACCTATCAAGATCCAATTTATTAAGAAGAAATCAAACAAGTCGCACTTAGTATCATGCAGGATACAGCTAGACTCATTGAATTAGTCAATGAACTTAAGACAATATTGTATCAAACTAGACAATTTTGATTAATGTAATCATTTACATCTTATATCTGATCTAATTGATTAATGTAATCATGTATTTTGAAATAAAACGTATGCTTAAACAATTAATTCATGTTTACTATCAAATTGAGGAAGAACAGATTAGTTGGAATGCTAGGTGTATTTGTGAGTACTGTCTTGTATTGTGGTCTAAGTAGTGGATGCTTGAATTCGGTTAATGCTTTTTCTGCTTCAGCTCGGATGGAGAAACTTTTATGCAAAATGGTTAAAGTAATTTGATTCCGCCCTACCTTTCACTCGAGTTTTGGGTAGCAAAGTGGTATCAAAGCTCAGGTATGGGCTTGAGGCTTAGCCCCACGTCTCATGTTTGAGTTGCATCACAACCACTGCTTATGAACTAGCCTGTGAAGCAGCGAAGCGTGGTGGGTATAAGTAATTTGATTCCGCCCTACCTTCAACTCGAGTTTTGGGTAGCAAATCCTATAAGAGAACCAGGAAAAGGAGAATACGGACAATCTCTGGTGCACCTAAAACAAGAAATCGAGGCACACAAAGGAAACTTGTTGGAAATTGCATGGTTAGCCACCAAGCCAAGAGTGGGGAAACTGTGGGGGACAACAGAGGTCTCAAGCTCATATGGCAGAACAACCCAAAATTGACTCATATGGCAGAATGACCTAGAACCGAGGAAAATTCAGCAACCGGGGGGGTTTCATAGTGAAGAAATTGAAAAGTTGAGAAGCTTGTTGGGGTTTATTGAACAACCTTCTAAAACTTTCTCTTTGGCTATTTCATGTAAACCCCTACTTCCTTTTTGCATGACTGCCACAAAAGCTTCTTATACTAACTCTTGGATAATAGACTCTGGTGCCACAGACCATATGACACCCACATCTCAATTCTTCCACACATATACCCCATGTCCAAGTAACATAACGATTGTAGTAGCCAATGTCTCTTTAGCTACTATTGCAGGGTTCGGAGATGTACACATCACACCTACCCTTATTCTTTAAAAAGTCCTCCATATACTAAAAATTTCAGCAAGCCTTCCTTCCATTCAAAAACTTACCCATGATCTTAAATGTTATGCTACTTTCTTTCCCTCTTATTGTGTTTTTCAGGATCAGGTCTTGGGGAGGAGGATTGGACGTGCTAAGGAAAGAAGTGGTCTTTACCACCTTGAATTTCCTCCAAAAATTCAAAGCAACTTGTCTTTGTCATTTCTTAGTTCCTCAAATAAAGATGCCATTTGGCTATATCACCTGCGCCTAGGTCATCCATCTTTTAAGGTTTTAAAGGTCATGTTCCCTCGTTTGTTCCAAGAATTAGATATTTCTGAATTTCATTGCGATGTTTGTGAATTGGCAAAACATAATCGAGTATCTATTCCTATTAGCAATAAAAGAAGTTCTCATCCTTTTCATTTGATTCATAGTGACATATGGGGTCCCTTTACTATACCTAATGTTTCTAGGGCTCGTTGGTTTGTATCCTTAATTGATGATTGCACTCGGGTTACATTGCCCTTTCTTAAACAAAAATATGATGTTAGTCTTGTTATTTCTAATTTCCACTCAATGGTTCAAAACCAATTTGGGGTGAAAATAAAAAACTTTCGTACAGACAATGCTAGAGACTACTTCAACCAAACTTTGTCATCTTTCGTTCAATCACAGGGCATTATACATGACTCATTGTGTGTTAACACACCTCAACAAAACGGGGTAGCTAAAAGGAAAAATGGACACTTAACACCACCTGAGCCCTACTCTTTCAAGGGAATGTCCCTAAATCCTATTGGGGAGAGGTAGTTCTTACTGCCAGATATTTGATAAATAGACTTCCCTAGCTTGTGTTAGACAACAAAAGTCCCATAGACATTCTCAATATTTTTATCCACACTTTAGAACATCACATGACCTTGCACCTAGGGTATTTGGGTGCACTGCCTTTGTTCATGTCCATAGCCAACACAGAGACAAACTAGAGCCTCGAGCCATCGAATGTGTTTTCCTCGGATACTCACCTACTCAAAAGGGGTACAAGTGTTATAATTCGTCATCTAGAAAATTTTATATCTATATAGATGTCACCTTCACAGAAAATACACCTTTTTTCTCCAAGTCTTCTCTTCAGGGGAGATTTCACTGATAGAAGATAGCACTTGTGAGTCCTTCAAACCACTTAAAACACTTGACCTTCCTTCTCCTACAGCTTGTATTGTTGAAACAACCAAGCCTTCTAGACCAATTACATCTGAGTTTCCTAATAATACTACTGAACTCGAGTCATCCCCTGTCCTGTTAGTGTTACTCAGGTGTATTCAAGGAGAAAGGCCGTTCCAAAACTGACATAGGTCTAAGAATCCAACTCAGACTAGATAAATGAAATCATGGTAAGATCTGACTCACCTTTACATATTCAATTTTTTGAACCCATTGTTGTTAGGAAAGGTGTAAGAGAATGCACTAAGCGACCACTGTATCCTTTATCTCACTATGTCTCTCTTGAGCGCCTATCACCAGCCTACTAAAAATTCATTGTGAGTTTAAACACCATTACTATCCTTAACACAGCTTTTGAGCCATTGTCAAAAAGGGAATGGAGGGATGCTATGAGGGAGGATATGGGTGCGTTAGAAAAGAATAGATCATGGGAGATTGTTGATAAATCGAAAGGGAAAAACATTGTTGCCTGTAAGTGGATTTTCACACCAAAATATAAGGCTGATAGGTCTCTTGAGAGATATAAAGCTAGATTAGTGGCCAAAGGGTACACTCAGACTTACGGGATTGACTATCAGGAGACTTTTGTTCCAGTTGCAAAAATGGAGAATTTTGTTATCAGTAGTTGCCTACTTTAATTGGCAGCTCTTACAATATGCTGTTAAGAATGCATTTCTCCATGGAGACTTAGATGAAGAAATCTATATGAACATTCCACCAAGATTTGAGTGGGACATCAACAACAAAGTATGCAAGTTGAGGAAGGCCCTTTATGGGTTAAAACAATCTCCTAGGGCTTGGTTTGGGAGATTTTCAAAAGTCATGAGGGAGTCTGGGTATAGACAAAGCCAAGGTGACCACACTCTTTTCATTAAACATTTAGCTGCAGGGGGAGTTACTGCTCTTCTAGTCTGTGTAGATGACATTATAGTGACTAGAAATGATGAGAAAGAGAAGCATGAATTGAAGCAAAGTTTATTATTTTCAGAAGTCTAATTTTTTTAAGGAAAATAAGTTAGCAGATTCATATTCTATTTTAGTTTCTAAACACACTATTTATTCAGCTTATTTGAAGTACATTTGGATGAATAAGAATGCAGTCAAAATTTTCTTTATAAAAAGTTGATAGAAAGTTTATTAGAGACGAGTTTTCTAAGCAACAACCATAGGTCGTAGGAAGGGGAAGAACTCCAACAAACAAAAAGAGGATTTCTCTGTGAGTCATCCCTTGACTAGATCATATACAAACCATATCAAAAAATTAGGAAAAATGGACAGTTACTTAAATTGTTTATTTTTATTTTACATTTTTGAAAATATATATTAAAGTCAACACTTTGATAACATATTTATGAATATTGAATTTATAAGACTAGTTACAAGTACGTGCAAAGAAGTATATAGAAAATATTAATCTATGCAAGTTGCTTGTATGTTTTATCATATTAACCGAATTAGTTATTTTATATGAAAATTTTATTTATACCTTTGTTTTATCTTGTAGGTACAAAAAATAATTTTCAGTGTGAATCAGCTTATAATGTTTAGTAATCGAGAAGTCAAACGCAACTCCTTTTCTGATTTTCCTAAGTGTTATGTGAGGTGGTGGGACTTTGGTAGAAGCTATTGTTTGTTAGACTATGGCATTGCTAACTGGCCTTGAAATTCATTAGATGTCACTAAAATGAAATTGTTGGATCATCTTCAATTTCTCATTAGGATTGCAAGTTAATGTCCCTACAAGAATAGATCCTTCTGAGTTTAAACCTCCTAAACACTATTGCCATAGGAAACAATTGTTTGATGGGAGAAGGTTACCCTGCATGTTGTAGCTCGTGTGGACTAGTCCTATTTATGAACCCAAAATGGGGAAAATTATGATCTTATGATTTGCATGTCTGTGTTATATAATCTTTTTGAGCTTCAATAAATACTGGAATAATAAGATGTTATTCTATACCAAGTTATAGAACTTCACATTTTTGAGACCCCAAAATTATTTTTGATAGTCATAGGTAATACAAATTTATCATGTTTGGTAGCTTCAGTCCATTTGGTTATGCAAATTGGCAATTTGAGGTTAACCAAACTTGTTTTTTTATTAAAAAATGATTTTTTTGTAATTTTTCTCATTGTAGGTTACTGAAGTGAGCACAATGCTTGGTAGAGCTAGTAATGTCGGGTTTGGAAAGGCTATAGAAGTATTGGACACGCTTGGTAGCAGCATGACAAACTTAAATCTTAGCGGTGGTTTTACTTCAGGAGTAACAACAAAAGGGATTAAAATTTCAATTTTGGCTTTTGAAGTTGCAAACACAATTGTTAAGGGTGCCAATCTAATGCAGTCTCTTTCAAAGGAAAATATTACATATTTAAAAGAGGTAGTGCTTCACTCAGAAGGGGTGCAAAGTTTAATTTCAAGAGATATGGATGAGCTCTTGAGAATTTCAGCAGTTGATAAGAGGTAGTTCTTGCATATATTTCTTAAAAAGTTTGTCTTTTCATTTTACTTATGTAGGGTTGTTGTAGGTCATTTATTGCATGGATGATAGTAATAAACGTGCTACGTATTATATATAGAGATGAGCTGAAAGTTTTTAATGGAGAGGTGGTACGATTTGGTAATCGATGCAAGGATCCCCAATGGCACAACTTGGATCGCTACTTTGAAAAGTGAGTCCTATGTTATCTCATGATTGTAATATCTTTTTTATTTTTCCATTGTAATATCCTAAGGTATAATTTTCTCATTTATACTTGATGATTTTTTAGATTGGGTGCAGAAGTAACTCCTGAAAAGCAGTTGATGGAAGAAGTAAAAAATGACATGCAAGACTTAATGAATTTGGTTCAATATACGGCTGTAAGTATTTAAATGTGAATTATCCTTCATTTGTTGCTTTTAATTTTCAACGTGCATTGCCATGTCTCACTGCCATCAATGTTCAATTTGTTGCAATTGTGTAAAGTTATTCTATATGTTGATGGAAAGTATCTAGTTATATAAAAGACCTTGAACTAAATCATATACATTTGAATTGAGAATTGCATATTAGATGGGACTTAAAGCAAGCGGGAAAGGTAGTAGTAGTTATGTCTTGACATAGACCAACTAGCACTAGATGCTTGACTTTTTGTGTTGGAAGTGATTTTTAACCAATTTTTTTTGTGGCATCTCTATTGTTGCTATTAAAATTACATTTGCATGATTGCTGTTTCTTCTTATACTTTAGTTGTTTAAAGTGAAAAAGATTTTGGTTGTGATGAAATATTGTAAAGCTAAGTGAGGAGCAAACATCTTTATAGGCTAGTGAAAGCTTAAAAGGATGTTGACATAATTGTTTCTAGCACCTAAAACTTGTGGTTGCACCTTCATTAACAAATCTTTGGAGAACTAAAGACCTTGTTCTAGTGAGTGGAGTGAAATTTTTATTGTGTTTGGAGTAAGTATCCTATTAGTCTTAAAACTTTCAACTTTTTATGATCTTTTAATCTATTTTGTCTTTTTGTGAACAATTGAGTCCTAAAGTTAATTCAAAGGAAACAAATTGGTGAAATGTTAGGAATCCATTTTAAATTAGTTTTGCCCTGTTGATTGTCTATAAATTGCTCCTAATCCTTTTGTAGTCCCATTTCTCGCTTAGGTTTTAATTAGTTTATTCCAAACTGTTGGTATTCTTAGGCAAATTTCTCCATTATGTTGGATGTTGAAAAAAGAAAACATAATTAAATAGAAGATGTTTTGCTAAGAATTTTAAGTGTCCTCCTCTTTGGAGTTACATACTAGTCCACTAAGCAACTTGCGTTCTTTATTAAATTTTACTTTCTAGTTTTTATTTTTACTTGTGTGCCTTGAGTGAGAATTACAATAGAGACCATAAATAATTTTACAACATGCCCACGAGCTTCACCTGTTTAATTTAAATAAGGGTTAATTACAAAAGAAATCCTAAACTTTTCTCATAGCTAAAACCTTAAAAAGTGATAATTAAATCCTTGAACTTTCAATTTTTCTCAAATATAGCCCGGTTTTAGGATGTGCTAAGCCATGTCAAACCTGTTTATTTGTGAGATGCCAAGTGTTATGGATTTATAGGTCTAGTATTGTAAATTTTAATTAAATATTATTAATTAAAACAATTTAAAAAATGAAAAAAATTCCAAACCCTAACCTATATGTTTGTGGCCACCCATTGTTGAAGTAAGCCATTAACAAATGGGTTAGCGTATTGACAAAATCTACATAAATATATCACGAGTAATCATCGTAGACCACAAAAGTAGTTTACAATTGTGTGGATTATGGCGATTTGGTTAGTTGCGCTTACGCTAACCAATTAAGAATACTCTCTCTCTCTTTATTGTCCAACCTCATTTTCGTAACAATTCTTGGGAAATTGAGAAATGGACAGAGACTTCAAAGGAAAATGAAAATGAAAAAAAGTTTAGTGAATAAGTGAGTGGGTGATAAGCGTAGAAACTTGAAATTGATCTTAAAGCATTCCAAAGTTTTTGGGTATAAACTCCAACTGCCCATTTCAGAGCTTTGTAATTCATTTCTTATTGCTTTGTGAGGGAGAGTGAAGGTTTCAGACCCTCGTCGACTTGAATCTTTATCAGAGATGGGTTGTGTGAGCTCGAAGTAGACAGTTTCAGTGATGTAGGCTGTTGAACAGTCATGCGAGCTCAACTCGAGTTTGAACTATATCGGGTCAGAGTTTTTGTGGAAATATTGACAAAAACAACAACAATAAGATGAAAAAGAAGAAAAAGGGAGAGCTCAGTTGGGAAAGTGAGTTGGGTGAGTCAAGAAGTGCGAGTTCGGACGGCGACTTGTTGAGCTTTAGCTTGAGGAATTTACACAAGTATTTAGAGGGTGAGCGGGTTGTCGTCAATTGCCCTGTTTGGCTCAATGCCGTAGTCGCCAAGGCCATTCAAGGATGTATTCCTCATAAAGCCAATGCATACAATAAATTGGAGAAGGTTGTTCATTGCATTCTTTTTCAAATATTCTTAAGAAAAATAATGATTAATATCAATGAGCGGCCGCAAACAGATGGGCTAGGGTTAGGAATTTTTTTCATCTTTCAATTTTTTTTAATTAATAATAATTAATTACAATTTACAAAATTATGACATATAAGTCCATAACACTTGGCATCCTGTGTGTCATTAAATATGTTTGACGTGGCTTACCGTTTCAGTTCCATTAATGGAGACACAAACTTCGGGTTATATTTGAGAAAAATTGAAAGTTCGGGTATTGAATTGTCACGTTTAAAAGTTTGGGCTATAATTGAAAATTTGTGAAAAGTTTGAGATTTTTTTGTAATTAACCCTTTAATTAATCATTTTAGACTATTTGATTAACTTCAATGTTTCTACCTATCCTCATTTCTTACATATCATCACGAGGAAGAAGTTTGGTAAGATCGCAATCTTGAATGTTTGTTGTTAAAGAATTTGATCTAGTACAGAAAAGACATTCAAACAATTTGATAAAACACACTGATAAATTGTAAATAGGGGTTGCTGAAAAATTGAATCTATAATTGGATATTAAAAAAAATATGGACATTGAAATAAAGGATAGGTCTAGGAATTACTCCTAGGGTTTGTATAAAGAACTAGGAATTGAAGCAAACAAAATTATTGAAAACACACCAATAGATTTCTAAAACTCAGTGTAAATGTTAGGATTCACTCATCGGTGTATAAGAATCACTCATTGAGAGATAAGTTTTACACTTGATAAGCAAGTTTACTCTTCTTATTGCTTGAATGTTGAATAGTAATGTCAAAAATGACTCGAGTTGCAAAGCTTCAGGTTGGGCTCAGGCTCAGGCTCAGGCTCAGGCTTAGGCTGCCATGTGAATAAAAAAAATATGAAAACACCTAATTTCTCTTCTTCCTCTCCTTATCACTTATTGCCACCATAGTTTCACAAGACTTGAATTCACTTTCTCTTCCCCCTATCCCAACATTAGATTCCCAACTGGAATCAATTTAATATTCATTTTGTATTAGAATATAAGAACCACAAATATAAAGGGAAGGGCTACCCGTTCATAGTCAACATAATCCATACTCTCATTTAATTTGTATGGCATTGCCCTAAAGAATATCTTGAAAACTGATATCTTCTTTGTGTTAGTCTATAATTTAATGAAAATACAAAAAAATTGCATCAGACACTATAATAATGAGATGCTTGCTTTGTATTATAAAACTTGCTTTTATCTCCCCTCGGTTAAAGTAAAAGCAGACAAAAACCATAAAACTAGAAAAACTACACTATAATAATAAGATATTTGTTTTATATGTATTTGGTGTTGGAAGAGGGGAAAGAAAAAGTGGTTTCAACTTTTGTTATGATGGCAAGAAGTGTTGAGGAGAGGAAGAAGAGAAAATTAGGTATTTTAATGTTTGTTTTCTATTTAAAAATTATAATTTGCTGGCGTGGAAATTAAAGTCCACACGTCATTCACGTGACAATGATGCTAGCTGACGTGGATGTTAGGCTAATTTTTGCAGAAGATTAAAAGTTTGAATATTTTATTGTTATTTTTTGAAGTTCGGGCTAGAATTACAAAATTCTATAAATTACGATTTTTTTGTGATTAACCCAATTTTAATGCATAAGATATTTTTAAAAATAGTTATTATGTTTAAAAAATAAAATATTTTTATGTTAATTACGATAAATGGAGTTATTGTATCAAATTTGAAATATTTTTGTTTTAATCATTGTAGGACACTAAATCTTAATTATATAAAAATTAAGGAATTATTTTATAATTTGTAAAAATAATCCAAAATAGTATTTAGCATTTACAAGTATTAATATTGTATAGTACTAGTACCAAAACTAGTACAAGTTATATTTGCAACTTTATTTGAAACTCAATCTCTATGTTAAATGCTCATGGCTACTTTCATCTCGTAAGCATGGTTTTTATTTTTATTTTTTAATTTTAATATTTGTGTTTAATTTATTTTCAAGTTTTTCATTTTTATCAGTTAGTATCTATTTGTTTTAAATATATAACATAGGCATTTAGATTGAATTTAGGCATAATAAACAAATAGAATAAAATAGTGGTATAATTATTGAGACCTATCCTTATTTTTAAAATTTAAAATAAAATTATTTAATTTATTTATATTTTTAGAACATATGAAAAATTTTTAGTTTCCTATTTTATTTTTAAATCTAATTTTATTATTGACTATTAAATATTATTGACTAATAAGAATTAGAATTAATATAATTTAATTATTGAACTTGTTAATTTTAATGTCTCTAAAAGAATTTCACGAGTTGTACCTTTTAAAAGAGATTTTATAATGAGAGATTGGATTTTAATGATATAAAATTGAGGGACTATTTTGTAATTTTAAAATTTGTTATCCTATATTGACTAATATTAGTACTATATCGTACAAGTTTCGATATGATATTTGCAACTTTGCTACTAAGGTCAAAATAAAAATTGAAATATCCTTTCCAATTAACAAAAGATAAATTAGTCTTTTTTTAACTATATGATTCTCCAAAATTTGAACAGTCACCTTGACAATCAATCATTGTCAAACATGTCTTTTTTCCATTCCTTCGGATACTTCCTTTTTCTAAATTGATCTTCATAAACTTAACTTCTATGTCTATCTTTTGAACTTCCTCTTTCGTTGACACTTCAAATTTGCTTGTTTGTCATGTTTAACACT
Organism: Erythroxylum gracilipes; assembly: GCA_026413385.1. Classification (NCBI taxonomy): domain Eukaryota; kingdom Viridiplantae; phylum Streptophyta; class Magnoliopsida; order Malpighiales; family Erythroxylaceae; genus Erythroxylum; species Erythroxylum gracilipes. The sequence goes on from JANZLC010000003.1 coordinate 20,052,145, forward strand.
ATGTCTATCATGCAAACATAAAATTTCCTCAACTATTGTGACAGATTTCTACTCCATAACCTCATCTGTATTCATCCTGATTATTCATCTTGTCACATTCATACGATATAGACTAAACCTTTCTTAGCAAAAACTTTTGCTCTAGCTTGCTCCAAAAACCATAGTACTTGTTGGTTAACCTCTTCAGCTTCCTGTTTAGTTGTTTTAGCAAGCTTTTCAAGTGTCTTGCAGAGCTATGCGGGTATTTCAACTTGCTGTCCAGTTTTTTCAGTTTGTTGTTCAGGTGTTTCTACTTCTTGTTTAGTTGTTTCAGCTTGTCATTTTTCCATCTTTCCCATCTTCACTGTCAAGTTTAGGTTGCTGGTTTGCTGTATTCTTTTTTACGGGAGTTGTCACTTGTTGAAGATGCGCTTCAATGTTTTCCATCCACTCCAAAATTCATAAGATTAGTTAATCCCTCCCTTGCTTATTGAACAATCCCTTACACATCCTTCCACTATGTGTCACTGCTGTTGGGACAACACTTAGTCCTATGCCCTTTTGCTTTGCATAGACATTATTGGACCTAAGCTCTACAACTAAATTGGTGTGGGACGGATAGAAGACATTGTAACAATTTGATAAAAACATGTCTAAACTGAAAGTAGGGGCTCTTGAAATATTGAATTTAGGGCTGGAAATTAGAAAAATAAGGGAATGGGATAAAGGATAGATCTAAGAGTTTCCTAAGTTTTTGTATCAAGAATTAAAAATCACACCAAAGGATTGAAATAAACAAAATTGTTTGAATCAGACCAATAGTTTTCTAGAGCTTACTTATAGACTTTAGGAATCACTCCCAAGTATTTAAGAATCATTCTTAGAAAAGTTATAACACTTAGATAATAATTCTTTTCTTATTATTTGAATATTAAATCTTGAAATCCTAATCCTAATGGAATAAGAAAACCTAATGAACTTCCAAAATAAGAACATCATCTTATTTAATAAGGATTCTTATTATTCCCTAATGAACTTAAATCTCTACAATGAGAAGGACAACATAAAAAATAGAAATATTTTCCTTTTCTAGCTATAATAGAACCGAAGAATTAGAACATTGGTGAAGTAATTATATTATCAAATGTATGTTTTCAATAGATTCTAAACTTTACTATTTTCCTTGTTTGGATTTATTGGCCCTAGCTGTTAAATGCTACAATTTAGTAGAATTTACTGTTGATTTTGGATGGATAATGTGATTTCCTGACACCGAGCTTCAGCAAAAGAATTGGAATATGTTGACATTTTGTGAAACAATCCTATATCATATCTAAGGTGCCATTGCACTGATTAATCTATTAATTATTATCAGTCCTTAAAAAATGCACTGATATCTAAGTAATACAAAGAAATATAGCAGTAATGCTACTTTTTATGACAAAATGTTAAAAATAGATAAATCTTGTTTCCTCTTTTTTTTGATTGCAGGAATTATATCATGAAATGCATGCTTTGGACAGATTTGAACAAGATTACAAGCGGAAGCTTGAAGAAGATGATGGTTCCAATGTTGCACAAAGAGGTAGGTTTATGGCTTGATTTAGTTTCCACATTGTTGTTTCTTGATGGTTCTGCTTATTATAAATGTTCCTTCTATTTATACATATTTTTATAATCATTAGCTTGTTATGGGTATTTTTGTTTTACTTAAAAATAACCATAAGGAAGAAGATTGATGCTTTTTTTTGTTTTCTCAATTTCTAATGATAATCTTAAAAATAAATCTTATGCATAGGCCTTCAATTTGTTTTTTTAAGATTTAAATTTATGTAATGGCTCTTCTATTTGCTAGCTGTCTGATACTTCCTTGGTTCAAATTTGAAGAATTAAAAAATGTTAATACATATAGCAAAATATTATGAATGACTTTGAATGGGTTTGGTTTTGAAATTTGTATGGTAAAAGTCTGAAATTGTGATCTTCCTACTGAAAAAATTTAGGTTTGACTTATTTTAAAGCATGTATTTATCTTATTAAGATGATCTAGATATGGGTACATGAACTTCTTGAGCTGCGATGCATGGAATGTTAGGCGTATAGAGGTGTTGGTAAATTAGAAAAACTGATATCTAGTAGATAATGATCCCAATAAAATAGGGAAATCTTATCCTAGATTCAGGATAAGATAAATCAGCACCTAAGTAGTTAAGATGTTGCAGATTAGTAGAGATAAGTAGTTAGAATACTCATTATATACTAGCTGTATTTTAGTTAGGATACTGTTTCTATATTGGCTGTATTTTTCCTATTTAAGATGCATCAGTCAAGGAATAAAGTTCTAGTTTTCCTATTCAGTTCATCAACATGGTATCAGAGCAGGGGTAACTAGCTTCTGTTTTCTCATCAGTCTTTGTTTGAAGTTCTGCCCAGATTGCAGAACCTCACGCTTCTCTTACTGGCGACCACCACCTGATGCCTGGCCATCAAAATCCGTGCATGTGAGTCTAGAGCTTTTAGCTTTCCTTCCACCCATTGACACATGCAGGCGCTTGTGGCAATGTCCTTACCTTTGACCAAGTTCTCCAGCATCGCATCCTATCCTCCGTTGATCTTAAAGGCCTGGTTTTTTAGACCATTGCTGCCCTCCTCCTGCAACTGCTATCCTAATCTGTTCTCCGCTGTTGTTGTCCTCTAGTATTTTGTTTTTCAAGTCTGTGATTTTGGCACAGGTGGGATTTTTGTTAATTCCTGTTAGTTTTGGTGTTGAGCTGTCACTTTTTGTTCTCTGTTAGATCATGAATTTCAAGGAAGCCATGGTGGGTTCTGGTTCGACTTATTCAGATGGCGGTAGTGGGCTGACTTCAGGAGGAGGAATTAGCATACCTGCACCGATTTCTGTCTTGGAAAACTCTCTCGAAATGTGCTTTCATAAGCTGAGTGGCAAAAACTACCTTGAATGGTCCCAGTTTATACATTGAGTGATCGATGGCAAGGGAAAACTCAGATATTTAAACGGTGAGGTCAAACAACTAGCTGCAAACAACCCTTGATATCAACAGTGGCATTCGAAAAACTCAATGGTTACTGCATGTGATAGGAATATCAGTAGAGAATTGTATTATTTACGTAGATGTAGGGTACAGTAGCAGTATAACTCCTGGAAGATAGCTCCCAGGCCAATACAAAATCTGTATTTCAAGAATATGAATGATAATGTCTCCCTCTCTATACCGAATCCTATATATCCTCTGTACCTTCTCATTCTCACTCTCTCT
>JANZLC010000003.1:20055501-20067268 GCA_026413385.1 Erythroxylum gracilipes
CTCTCTATACCGAATCCTATATATCCTCTGTACCTTCTCATTCTCACTCTCTCTCTGTAACTAACTCCTAACCACCAACCTATGTGGCATTTGTATTTGTCCCCTTCACCATCTTACCCCTACAGATGTAGGATTTGGATGGGCTTAGTAGGCTGTTTACTAATACTAATACTAGCACTAGCAGACTGATCAGCACTAACAAGCTGATTACTAGGAGGAATGCTAACAGCATGGTTGATCAATTATGTGGAATTAGCTATTGGGGAGCCCTTCATGTTCATGCCAACAACTCATGATATTTGGGAAGCAGTTAGGGAAACATTCAGATTTGGACAACAACTCACAATTATTTGAATTAAACACTAGAATGTGGAAAATGCAGCAAAGTGAGAGGAATGGAACAACATATTATAATGAAATGATGTCTGTATGATAGGAATTAGATTTGTTTCATGAAGAAAACTAGGTAAATCCAAGTGACAACGCTCAGTACAAGAAATTTGTCTTCTTGGCTGGACTGAATAGAGACTTGGATGAAGTTAGAGGCCGTATTTTAAGGAGAAATCTTCTACCGACCATAAGAGAAGTCTTCTCAGAGGTAAGGAGAGAAGTAAGAAGACAAGTGATGATGAAGAATGCTGGTGAAACTAGAATAGAGAGTGAAGGCTCAACACTTGTGATTCGAGGAGGTGACTAGTAGGGAAAAAAACGTAGTTGAAAACAGAAGCCTTGGTGTGACCATTATAAAAAATCGTGGCATAATAGGGAAACCTGCTGGAAGCTGAACAAAAAACTAGCTAATTGGAAAAAGAAATCAATCAATGACACAAAGGGAGGGGAAGAGGTCAGAGCATTCCAAGTGAGCAATTCTGATTCAGGGCAGCAATCATCATCAGAATCTCTTACTTTCATTAAGGAACAGATAGAACATCTACACCAAAATTTTAAATCTCAAAATAATCCTAATTCGTTATGTTCTCTAGCTCATTCAGGTAATACTTTCCATGTGTCTTTGGCCTGTAGCAACACTAATGGCCCCTAGATATTAGATTTGGGGTGTCATAGATCACATGATTGGTATTCCGCATTTTTTGCATCATATACTCCATGTGCAGGAAATTAAAAGGTCAAAATTGTTAATGGTTCCCTTGCTTCCATTGCTGGAAAAGGAACAATGTTATCTCTCCTTCCTTAAAACTCAAAGATGTCCTTCATGTTCCTAACCTATCATATAACCTCTTGTCTGTGAGCAAGCTTACTCTTAATTATAATTGTCAACTAAATTTTTGGTCTTATCATTGTGAATTTTAGGATTTAACCTCCTACGAGATGATTGGGGATGCTAAATAGAATAGTGGCCTCTATGTTTTTCACAAAGGACGGACCTTTGGAAGGCAAGACTAACAAACTTGTTTCAATTCTACTTTAGTTTCTAGTAATAATGAAGTCATGTTATGGCATTGTCGACTAGGATATCCATGTTTTCACTATTTAAAGTATTTGTTTCCGAAGTTATTCCTAAATAAAAACCCTTTCAATGTTTCTGTGTGAGTCTTGTGAATTAGCAAAACATCATCGTGCATTTTTCCCACCATAACCTTACAAAACTTAACAACCATTTACCATGATTCATAGTGATGTTTGGGGGCCTTCTAGAGTTGCTACATTGCCTAGGAAATGTTGGTTTATTACATTTATTGATGATCATACTAGGGTCACTTGGGTCTTTCTCCTAAAAGAAAAATCTGACGCTGAAAGAGTCTTTAAAAACTTTTATAACATGATTCAAACACAATTTCATAGTAAGATTAAAATATTTCGAAGTAATAATGGGAAAGAATTCTTTAACAATATGTTGGGAAATATTTTTGCTAACAAAGGAATAGCTTATCAGAGCCCTTGTAATAATACACCACAACAGAATGAGGTGGCTGAGAGAAAAAACAAACACAATAGCAACCTAGTTGATAAAAAGATTACCTACTCGGATCTTTAACTACCAAACACCAATTCTGGCTTTTACTAAGTATTTTCCAACTACTAGATTCATCATAGACATTCCCCTGAAAATTTTTGGTAGCTTGACTTTTGTTCATAATCATGATTCCAAACGTTCAAAACTGGATCCTAGAGCACATAAATGCATATTTATAGGTTATCCCACTAATCAAAGGGGGTACAAATGTTTTAATCCAATTTCAAAAAGGATGTTTGTGTCTATGAATATTACTTTGAACAAAATATCAGTGATGATGAGTTCTTAGATGGTTCGAATCTCAGGTTTGAATTTATTCAAAGTTGATATCTCTCATGATCATTCACAAAAGGACAACACAAATTTATTAGAAGCAAATGAAGTAAATATTGACAATGTTGGATCGGTTAATAAACAACCTGTGACAATGCCATCACAAAATGATAGTACTGGAAACATGAAGATAAATGAGAAATGGTACAAAGGTTTATTCAAAGGAACATCTAGCACAAAAACAGAAGGCCAACATTTCGCAACATCCTCATGAGTCTAACCAAAGGTCGGATCAAGAAAATTATGATGTTTCCACAAATGTCCATGTTCCTAAAAGTATTCATGTAAGTGATTCTAAGCTAAACTCTTCTTCTCATATTGATCTCCCTATAGCTCTTAGGATAGATATTAGGTCTTGTACACAACATCCTCTCTCCATCTTTGTTTCTTACAAAAATATGTCACTCATGTATTATACCTTTATTTCACAAGCATCTAGTATTCCTATTCCTAACAGTATTTAGGAGGCTCTAAAAGTTCTTGAGTGGAAAGAAGCTGTTCTTGAAGAGATGAAAGCCTTGGAAAAAAATGCAACCTGGGAAGAAATCAATCTACCAAATGGAAAAAAAGGTTGTTGGGTGTAAATGGGTAAAATTCAATTATGATGGATCTTTAGAGAGGTACAAGGCTCAACTCGTTGCTAAAGGCTTTTCTCAGACATATAAAATAGATTATTATGAGACTTTTTCATCAGTGGCAAAATTAAACACGATTCGAGTCCTCCTTTCAATTGTTGTTAATCTTGATTGGCCTTTAAATTAGTTAGATGTAAAGAATTCTTTCTTGAATGGAGATCTAGATAAAGTGTATATGGAGCCTCCCCCTAGATTCTCTAAAATGTTTGGAGCCAAGGTATGAAAATTTTAAAAATCCTTGTATGGTCTTAAGCAGTCTCCTAGAGCCTGGTTTGAAAGATTGACAAAGTTTGTTAAAGTTCATGGCCTAGTTGGGAAAATTAATCTGCCGGGGCTTGGCCTAAGGTTTGTGGCTGGGGTCGAGACCCAGGGCTGAGCCTCTGAAACCTACCCAAATTTTTTTAATTTTAAATTTAATTTTAGCTTTTTTTTTTAATTTTAACATAAAATGGTTAGATGGAATTTTTATTTTATAATTATTTTAACAACTTATTTTATGATGATATTGACCGAAATATAAGTACTTTACTAAATGTTATACCCCGTAATTAGTTACAAATATAAAAAATTAAATATTAAAATAAACATGATTTCTTATAAACAGAATTCAAGTCAATTTCTTATATATATATATATATATTAATTGTAATTCATGAAATTAATAGGTAACTAGTATTGATTTTTGATCAAATGATTGATAAATGTGGTGTATGATAAAAGGCAAAAGTTACTAAATTAAGATTTTTAATTTTCGCGGTCTAAACTTACTTTGCGCTCACTAAGAAAGTCTTCAATTTAGCTGCTATACGTCATGTTTAATACATTATACATGATTCCAAGTACTATAACTAATAAAATAGGATAAATATATAAATTATCTCATTATTACTAAAGAAATTTATAAATATATGTTATTTTTATATCAAAAAATTATAATTATTATTTTTAATTATATATCAAATAAAACTTTTAATGCATGTAATAATTAACAAAATATTAATGTACAGAAAATTTAAATTTAAATGACATTTAAATCAAATAATTATTAAATGTTTGATAGGGCCTAGCTCATTGACCATGGGCCTGGTCAGGCCGGACAAATTTTGCCACCCCTAGTCAAGGTTATTGTCGAGGACAATCTGATCATACTTTGTTCACTCTGAGATCCATCAAAGACAAATTCCAGTTCTGATTGTCCATTTGGATGGTATAATTTTACCTGGAGATGATGATATAGAAGAAATGAGGAAGTCTAGCCAAGGTGTTCAAAATTAAGGACTTGGGTCAGCTAAGATATTTTCTTGGGATTGAAGTAGCAAGATCAAAAAAGAGAATTGTGGTTTCATAACGGAAGTATATTTTAGATCTCTTAAAGAAGACTGGAATTAGTGGATGCAGCCTTTAGACACTCTAGTAGAGTCTAATGTCAAAGTTGGAGATGTTAAAGGTGGAATCCCAATCGATATAGGAAGGTACTAGAGATTGGTATGGAGACTGATCTACTTGTCTCATACACGACCTAATATTGCCTTTGCTATAAGTATGGTTAGTCAGTTTATGCATTCCCTATACGAGGAGCTTCTAGAAGTTGTGTACAGAATCCTTTGATATTTAAAGAGCACTCCCGAAAAGGGCCTTTGTTTTAAAAAAAAAAAGGGTGGAGTGGCAGAGGTCTATACTGATGCAGACTGGGCAAGATCAACTACTGATAAAATATCAACGTTTGGATATTGTACATTCCTTTGGGGCAACATAGTCACATAGAAATGCCAGAAACAAAGTGTAGCTGCTAGAAGCAATGCTAAAACAAAATTTAGATCAATGACTCAAGGTATATGTGAAGTTCTATGACTCAAAGAGTTCTAGAAAATCTTAAAAGTCCAGTAAGCTTTCCTGTGAGATTGTATTGTGACAATAAGGTAGTCATAAGTATCGCGCATAACCCAGTACTTCATGATAGGACAAAACACGTTGAGATTGGTAAGCCCTTCATTAAGGAAAAACTTGAAGTAGGAATAATCTGTACTCCACTCATTCCAGCCACACACAAGTTACAGACATATTCACTAAAAGGTTAAGACAACTACTCGAACATGAAGTTAGCAAGTTGGGCATGATAGACATATTTGCACCAACTTGAGGGAGAGTGTTGCTAAATTAGGAAAACTGATATCTAGTAGATAATGAATACTTGAGGGAGAGTGTTGCACAACGAATACTTAACAAGAAGGGAAACAACTGTTACATGGCAGATACGAGCCTCGGGTTTTTATGCCCAAATGTTTAAATAAAACAATGTATATAGTAAAAGGAGCTCTAAATGAAACGGTGTCATTGTTCATATGCTTGATTTGTTTCTCTGGCGATTGCCATTACTTTTGTCTGCAACAATAACTAACATTTGCTACTGTAGAAAATACTTTTTAGCAGAGAAGGAGCTCTAGAAATGATTTTCAATATCTCTTATATTTGTAAGTGATACATGCAGGAGACAGCCTTGCAATTTTGAAGGCGGAGTTAAAGAGTCAAAGGAAGCATGTGAAAAATTTGAAAAAGAAATCACTCTGGTCCAAGATTTTGGAAGAGGTAGAAGTTTCTATTATATGCAATTTCTTTGGTGGATACTGTTAGATGGTCTAATGTCATGCTTGTTAACTTCAGTCACCAAAATTTCTCGACATTCAACTTCATGATTTTCCTACAAATAGACGCCCATGCATTTCTGAGACTGGCAGCGTTATGCCCAGCTTTCATGATTCCCTTATAGTTAAATTCAACAATTCCATTCTTCATCATCCCCATCTATTCTTTTCCCTTGAAGTCCAAATATAATTGTAGTTTGTTCTCACAGGTGATGGAGAAGCTTGTAGATATTGTACATTTCTTGCACTTGGAGATTCATGAAGCCTTTGGTGCTGCAGGTAAGTTTTCTGCATTTCGTTTTACAACTTTATTAAGAGCTGTCTTTTGATTCTTTTGCCAGCTGACACACTGTATCTTCACACTAGGTGGAATTAAGGTCATAATAGAAAAATAATTTTGGTCTGTTCTGGTGATACTTCATGCAAATCAATTGAATGTCAACGATTGAAGATTAGCAACTAAAGAAGCTTCAGTAAGTCTATCTTGATCGTAGGTACACGATAGAAGATGTGTTTCTATATAGAGTATGGTGGTAAGTCTATCTTGACAGTAGGTGCATGATAGAAGATGTGTTTCTATGTAGAAGATGGTAGTAAGTCTTCTTGATGGTTGGTACATGATAGAAGATGTGTTTCTGTATAGAAGATGGTAGTCTATCTTGACTTCATATGGCTAATTGCAGGCCTAGGTGCTTATGAAACCAACAGTTCGCATTCTTTCATTGACAAAATGGAAAATGAATGCAAATAAATTAGCTGCATCGTGGAGACTCTTCAGTCTCTCCATGGACTGAAGAGAGAATTCGATCTGAAGTCTTTCTTTTTGAGTAACAGTACTTATTCTGTCTATTGATAAATATGTTTAAACTTACTTTTTGTATGATGGTCACATCATGATGCGTTGGATCTATGCATGTGTCCCTCTCTCTCTATCTAGCACACTTCCGTGCCCACATGTGCTCTAACATCCTATTAGTAAAAGATTGCTGCATTTTATACATATTCTTGTTTCGCACTTCAATCACTCCATTAATTGGAGGGCGCCTATGCAAGCTTTTTTTTTTTCTTTCTTTCTTTCTTATATTCCAATTTCTGTGATATGCAGATGGTGATGGACCAATAAGGGGTTCTATGAGCAATCATATGAAGTTGGGGTCTGCTGGTCTTGCATTACATTATGCTAATATTATCACTCAAATTGACACACTTGTGAGTTTGTGATTTCATCTAGATGGGATGTTCTTTATCTGTTCGGTCATTTGCTTTGATGTGAGCAAACTTAGGGTCTCTACTGTTAATAGGTACTAATGATTGCTAATAGATTGTCACTGAGTTGACTTTGATATATTTAGGTGTCCCGATCAAGTTCTGTGCCTCCAAATACAAGGGATGCTTTATACCAGGGGCTGCCTCCACATATCAAATCTGCATTGCGCGCCAAATTACTGTCATTCCAAGTTAAAGAAGAGGTAAACTCATTTAGATTTTCATCAAAAACTAGAATTAAAAGATTACTCATACAGAATCTTTTTCAGTTAGTATTTATTTCCTACTGGGTTGATGGCAAAAAGAAAATCCTGAGAATTAAGCTCTTATTATCAGTTGTCAGCTTAATGATTGATACTTTGTTGTGTTTGGTTCTCTTGCAGCTTATGGTCACACAAATCAAGGCTGAAATGGAGAAAACTTTGCAGTGGCTTGTTCCTATTGCGACTAACACAACCAAGTAAATTTGCTAGCCTTTCCAATTAAAATTCTTTCCACAGTTTGACTCTACTTTCTTCTGCTGTCAACTAATGAATAATCTCATCATCCAAGGATAATTAGTAGTTACAATCTGCTTACTGTTTTCTGGTTACTCTTTTACAACCATAATGAACTGTAGTCTCTGCAACATTAAGGTGATAAGAAACGGAAGCATGATCATGCAAAGCTGTAGTACGCAGCTCCTGATAAACACGCTAAAAGTTCATGACTTATGATAACATCTTTAGTTAGTAGTCCATGTGGAATGTTAGAACTGTAAATTGTAAGTTGTATTGATATGAAGAGAAACTATAGAGTTGAGAGGACGTGAGAGCTTTCAATATCAGTTTCCTACATCACTCTTTTGTCACCTTGATTCCAATTACTTATCCTTTTTTTTTTTTTTTTTTTCCTTTTTTGGCTATTAATGACTAGAGCTCATCATGGATTTGGCTGGGTTGGAGAATGGGCAAATACAGGGTAAGATAAAAGTCAACGTTAGTTATCCACTTCTTTTACTATGGTATATCTTTGCCAAACTTTTCTAGCTAAAGCATTTCAGTTCTGAGATGAATCGGAAGCCTGTTGGACAAACGGACTTGCTTAGAATAGAGACACTACACCATGCAGATAAAGAGAGGACTGAAGCATACATTCTTGAATTGGTGGTTTGGCTTCACCAACTTGTCATCCAAGCAAGGTCTGGTAATGGTGGAATCAGATCTCCTGTGAAATCTCCTATTTGTTCTCCCAACCAGAAGATGATTCAGCTATGTTCGGGAAAGCCGAGCTCTCCATCTCCCATGTTGACTGTTGAAGATCAAGAGATGCTAAGAGGTGTGAGTAAGAGGAGAAAAATACCTGGGATAAGCAAGAGTCAGGAATTTGATACTGCAAAAACGAGGCTAAGCAAGCACCACAGGCTTAGCAAGAGTAGTAGCCACTCACCAATATATGAAAGCAAGAAAGATCCTTTCCCAGTTCGGAGGCCGTCTTCAGTTCCAGTTATTGATTTTGACATAGACAGGATCAAAGCTTTGGATGTTATTGATCGAGTTAACACGATTCGAGGTTTATAATATAGTCACCTAAATGGTAGGTCAGGAGGCAGGCGGGGCTCATCCACGTGAATTCCAAATTTCATGTGGTATGGGAAGAGGTTTCCGTTTAAGTCTGGCCATTACCTTTTTGAACTGCATGTAATTTATGAAATGTACGAGGGGGGGAATTTCAACGTATTAGGCCACAAGTTTTTCTTAGTCGTGTGTACAGAACACATGAAAATCGGTTTATATGAATCTACATTTTCTGTGTACATTTCAGGCCTTGTGAATTGAAATCGTCGTAAAAGCATGCCATTATAGGTGGATAATAGAGGAAGCTAAAACACTGGACCTACTTTGTTAGAATTCAATTTCTGAAGGGCGCTTATATAACTTTGATTAGCTATCTTGTACTTAATTTAGTTTAGCTACTAAGGATTGAGTAATGGATTTTGTACTCTGCTAAACTACTAATTTTGATATGTGCTGTACTGGCCTGGCAAAATAAGGGGAATGGACAACTTTAATATAAGTTTGCAAAAGTTTAAAGTCAATTGATGCAAGTATAATTTATTTCCATTTCCCTTGTATTATTTAACTCTCACTTTCGTTGTTCTTTTTCACAAGCACTCTTTTCTAACGTCTCACTTTCGGTGTTATATCCATTGTATGTTTCAATTTGCTCATTGAAGGGTAAGACACCGGAACAAAGGACAACTGTTGATCTGGACACACTGCACATCGGTATCAAGGATCTAAACATAAAAATGGAGAATATTTATTCATCAAAGCGTTTTTGTATCATCATGGAAAGTCTTCTTCCAAGTTATCATCCTGATCAATTCAATCCTGACTCTATACAACAAGAGCTACACTAGTCCAAATTATTCATAGCAGATTCGTGTGAAAGGTTATTATTGGGATCCCTTGACAAGTTCCAATATCACATATTTATTTGGGATTCAAAAATAGTACCAGCTCATTCCTTTATACTGTTGTGGCAACACGGCTGAGGTTAGAAACAATAGACAAGTTAAAATTCAGGTGTCTGATTCAATGTGTACTATGTGGAAGTACATTGGAGACACAATATCGCCTGTTATTTAAATGTACTATCATTAACCAAATGTGGTGACAATTTCTCCTAATGTTCAACCTGATTAAGAACAACCAGATGTGGATAGGCACACTTAGATGGGTAACCAAGGTGAAATTCTACTTGAAGGGAGATTAGAAGCCGTTCGGAGCTGGTTTTGCTATGCTGGTTCACTACATTTGGAGAATGAGAATGCCAAATTGTTTGGTTGTGCTAAGAATGTCTTGAAGCATAACTTACAAGCAGGGCCGTTCTTATCGTTTTATAGGCCCTGGGTGAAATAAAAAAAGAGCCTCAATAAATTGACAATATACTTAATTTTATATGTTTGGAATCGGAAGAAATATGCAGGTACAACCAAACTTCAACAACTTCTCAATATATCGCAAAGATATATAAATGATATTATATCTGTGATAGAGGAAAAAATAAATAGCAAAATTTAATATCTAATATTAAAAATAAATAAAAAATAAAGAGAAAAAATATATTAAAAAAACAGAAACTTTACTTTTAAATTATACTCAGAACTCAAAAGATAGAAGCGTAAAATTTTTTGCTACTAATTTTTGAGTTGGAGTACTTTAAATACATATATTGATGAAAATAAATAAATTAGAAAATAAAAGTACACTTAAATATTTCAAAACTATTTATAAGCATAAGATGTTAACTTATAACGTTAATTTATAACGTTAACTTAACTTATAATGTTAAATAAACTTGCCTAACGTTAACTTATAACGTCAAAAATTACCAACGTTAAAATTATTTATTACCACTTCTACCTACAGCCTACATAACCTGCAATCTTGGAGCTTGCAATCTTGGACTACTTACTACCTGTAATCTTGAAAATTGCCTAATGTTTACTCTTGGAAATATTAGCAACGTTAAACCAATTTTGAGTGAATTATTTATATGTTGTGGGAGACAAAAGCTAAAATATGAGATTAGGGGGCCCCTTTTCATCGCGTGCTTCTTCTGTACTGTGATTCGAAAGCACTTTTTCTGAACTCGTTTGAGGTTTCTCTTTGAATGGAAACGTAAGAGCAGGAGTCGAAGAAAATTAGAACGGAGAGCGAGGGCATTGTGGGAAACTTGAAAGGTTGGAAGTACGAAAGGATGTTCAAGATTCAATAATTGGGTGGGGTAGCCAAGAAAAGTAGAGGCCATAGTCATGTTTAACGATCTATAACATTGAATAGTAATCAACAGGGCCCTTTTCATCGTAAGCCCTGGTCAGGGGCAGTACAAGGTTACATGACTAAACGCAGACTTATTGCTCTGACAAGCTCTTATAAAGACTCGATCACAATAAGGCTGAAAATGGGGTTGAACTTATAAACCATGGTTGATACTCTTTTTAAGTGTTCTTTAATTTCTATAACTACAGCTAGCTTACCCATAATTGCTTGGAGTTGTCTCTGTAATGATTCTATTATTCTATTAATAAATTCATTAATTACTTAAAAAAAACTATTTCTACTTTATAAGCTAGACAAAAATGTGCATTTTATATAACAGTGCGTGATTTTAGTAAGATCATCCGCGATGTACTAAAATGCCAATGAAGAGAGTTTTTTTGGGAGCACGTACTCTTGACTTTCCAGATATTAGTTTCCATTTTTATATGCTTTATTTGTACATATTAGAATCGTTTAATGATTCTAAGTTCATTAATTATAAGCCTAATATGTGTGGGTTTATCGTTTTGAATTTCTACCGACTCTAAGCCTGTTCCCTCTGGTAATTTCAATCTTCACAAAAATAAATTTTATTTGACTAAAAGTACACATTACAATAAAGTCTAGATTTTGGCTATGTTTTATTTGACGATGATTTCAGAGTCGTTGCTAAAAGTTAGCTTTTAGCAACGATTTTTAAAAACGTCACCAAAGGCTTACTGTATCGCAATGTTTTACAAAATTGCTGCTAAATGCAAGTCTTAGGCAATGCTTTATGGATACCGTCGCAAAAATACGAGCCTTTGGTGACGACCTTATATATCATTGCAGAAAGCTAGACATTTGACAACGAATTTTTTAATCGTCACCAAAAGCTTAGGGCCCGTTTGTTTTAATTTTTTTTGAAATTTTTGGTTGTGGTTTTTATTAAAAAAGAAACCTTCTATTAAATCTCGTTTGGTTAGATTTGTTGTATCACGGCGTTTTAAAAATTAAAAAAACTGCAACAAATTTACGGAAACAAGAAAATTACGTTTCCCTAATTTTCACAACAGGTTTCTTCTACTCTAAAACAGATTTTTCTCCTCGCCGCGCCGCATCTTCGTCTTC
>JANZLC010000003.1:20070633-20088057 GCA_026413385.1 Erythroxylum gracilipes
AGCTCTACAGCTCAAGATATACTTAAAAAGCTAAAGCATGTACATACCCCAATCATGCTCTCCCAACCGACCCCTCACTTTCTCTCTATCAAAATCATTCAAATTAACTCCAAAAGATACAAATGTTCGTGTGGAGATAGGAAAAGATGTTAGGAATCCATTGCTTCAAGAATCACTTCATTTGAAGGTCAGATGAGGAAGTTATGACCAAAAGAATCCAACATGTTTATGCCCTTACTTGTATTGTACATGTCTTGGAGCAAATGCCATAACTTTTGCTACAGATGTTGGATTGATATCATGTTTTAACGGTTTGAAAGAGGACTTCGAGATTTACAAATGTCATGAAGAACTCAAAGTGAGATTCATCCTATAAAAGGATAAAAAATGGAACAGAAGATAACAATATAAACTAAGACGATGCAGAAGGTCAAACTAAGACGAAGCAAAACTAAGACGAAGTAGAGGTCAAACTAAGACGAAGCAAAACTAAGATGAAGCAGAGGTCAAACTAGGACGAAGCAAAACTAAGACGAAGCATAGGTTAAACTAAGACGGTCAAGCTAAGACAAAGCAAAACTAAGACGAAGCAAAACTAAGATGAAGCAGAGGTCAAACTAAGATGAAGCCAAACAAAGATGAAGCAGAGCTCAAACTAAGACGAAGCAGAGGTCAAACTAAGACAATTATAAATCACTTTCTACACTCTCCAGAGCATCTTCCCTCATAAGGACCATAACTTTCGACTTAGATGTCCAAAAGTTTCAAGCCCCCAATACATTAATGTTTCAAAAGAAATCGCAAAATACAAAAGATACATGAACAATAAATTGTTCAAAATGCAACTAAAGCCTTGGTTTACAAGATTAGCTTAAAATACAACAATATTTCAAAAGTGGAGTGATGCCTTGGCCCTTAACTACTCAAATCTCTTGCTCATCACTTGCTTATGGGGAGAAAAGTGGGGGTGAGCTTAAAGCTCGTGGGTAACAATTTTACAATCGGTAACAAGCAAAATTATTGTAATAATCATTTTCATTGTAAAACTCAGATGAATGCATAACATGTGTACATCACTATTTTTAACATATCACAAACACATAGGTACATCCAATTTGGTTCGGGTAGATCCAAATCAGAACGTACTACGTATTTTCACATAATGGTCTCGTGTAGCCGTGACCTTATGGGAGTCCATAAAGGAGCTCCATGCCACTAGCGGGTAGGCGGGAGAAGCCTTTTTGTCAAAGTGCACTTGATTTAACTTAGGCGACCACCACAAACCCACATAACAAGTATTTCATGACTTGTAAAACATGATGCCCATAGGGGCATATTTTGGAAACTTGTTTTCTTAGGCTTGATACCTTTTTTAAATCATTTTCATAATGCACAAATATGCAGCACATTTTCAAAACACTCAAAGAACAATACATGCACATTTAAAAGTAGTTAAAAGTCATTTATTTCCACTTCTTGAAAGAGTCATTAATGACTTATTACTAAATCATAAAAATGTAATCCACCTTGAATTTCTTGATTATGGCTTACTCAAAAATGCCTCTCCTCTTGCTCCTCTTGCCTTTCTTGATTTTCTTCAACATTGACAAAAATCTCAAATCAAAAGAATTCAAATTGGAAAACCAAAAGAACCAAGTGCATGAAATTGATCCTGGAATACTTAGACCCATACCTTTCCTAAGCTCTTTGAACCAAAAACTTTTCAAAAATCCAAAAGATTAAAATCCACTTAGCTTAAATCTTCACCAACAATGATTTTCTTGACTCTAATGGAGCTCTAATCTTCCTCTTCCTTTTTCCCTTCTTGCTTACTCTTAAAATCCCTCTTAAAGGTTAAGAAAAATCAAAACCTATATTGCTCTTCTTTCTTTCCTTAAACTTACGAAACTCTCTCCATTCTTTCTTCAATTTCATTTTTCTCTCTCTTCCAAATGCAAGACACCCCATTTTCTTCTCGTTTACACCATTAATGATTGCATAAGGTCCCTTTTGTCCTTACTTTAATGCTTTAGGGTTTTTTAAACTTAAGTGACTTGCCAAAATTGGCCTTACACTCTCCCACTACTTTAATAGTTCAAAGCCCTTAGCCCATGTCATATTATCTTACCCACATAAACAAGCTAATTGATTCCAACATGACTAATCTAGCAAGACCTCAAAATTAATCTAATCATGCTTATAAACAAAAAAGTTAAGGGGCCAACAATTTATTGCAATATATTTAAAAATAATTGTAATATAGTAAAAAAAATGGAAATCAATATTAAATATTAATATCATATTCTTAAAAATCAAATTTAATATTATAGATAATGATTGTAAATCTAAAAATAAATTTAGCTAACAACAATGTCATTTCAAAATTTTATAAAACTAAAAACACAAAATTAATTTATATTACATAAAATTATACTTTTTATTTATCTCTTCGAAAATATATGATTTGACAATTTTATACGGTGTCACAAAACTCTATTTCTTATATACTATTTTATAGAGATTATATATTAAAAAATTTATTAAATATATAAACATATATGAAAAGAATTGACGACGATTTATAAAATCATTGCTAAATACATCCTTTAGCGATGCTTCTACTAAAACATCACCAAAAGATTAGCGCTTTGGCGACAGTTTTAGTTAATCATCATAAAAGGTTAACCATCTAGCGACATTTTTATTATTTATTCATCAGTGGTCTACCTCTAGCAATGATTCTGTGAGGATGTCACCAAAGGGTAGGCTATGCCCGAATTTGTGTAAGTGTAGAGCTCTCCAGGAACTTCCAGCTGTGATTCCAATTATGAGACTTGGTGAGGGGAAGGTACTTCAAGAGGACAACATTGCAGTTTCATATCAGTGGAAACCCCATCCTAAAATCCAAGGGAAAGTGTGGAAGGCTATGGGAAGAATATTTCAAACAGGGACTTATTAAGCACTTATAGGGATGGATACAACTCATGTTACAGATGCCACTGGAAATGCAGACCAAGAGTTCCTTCCAAATAGTGAGAACCATCATCCTACTGAGAACACTGATGCTCTTCCCTTGAATAGTATGGACAATCCTGTTCTCTTCAATACTTTCGAGAGTGAATCCACCCTAACTTCACTTGATGCTCCGAAGAAACCTCCTTTTGAACTTACTACAGACCCCATTTTTCACTCAATTGATCGTGGGGACCTCTTCAGTGAACACGCCAAGAGCACATAACCACTTCCTCAAAATCTTTCTGAAATTCCTAGTTACTCACCTTCCACTCAAGCTACACAAAAAGTTGGGATAGACAATGCAGAGCAAAATATGAAATTTTAAATAGTAGAAAGGCAAAGATATTAAAGGAGCACGAAGGTCTCCAATAACAAATATCTTTAATATGTCAATTATCATCTGAAATGTCTGAGGTTTAAATTACCTTACAAAGCAAGTTACTTTAAGGGATTTTTTTTTGGAGGGAAAGTCATCTCATTATAGGATTACTAGAAACCAAAATAAAATTAGAGAATGTTGGTAAGTTAAATATGGGTTTAGGTCGGCAAAAGCTTACAAACGATTCCCACCATTTTCTTGGTCGCATTATAGTCTGGTATAATGCTGATGAAGTTACAGTTGAGCTTCTCCATTACTCTAAGCAGATGTTGCAACTTAAACTATCCTTTTTGAATGATAACACTGATATGATTTCATCCATCATCTATGCTAGTAATTTTGGCTTCCAAAGAGCACCATTATGGTCTGATTTAATCACTCTCAACAGAGACATCCGTCTACCTTAAATCTTATATAGTGATTTCAACTCTATAGTGTATCCATCCGAGGCCCATGGTAACTATAATCTCCCCCATTTCTCTGATGATTTCAAGACGTGTGTTAATCAGCTGGGAGTGATAGATTTGAAGTCCGTTGGCCATAAGTACTTATGGTCCAATAAACAAAGCTCCCATTGGTTCATACAAAAGAAACTTGATCGTGCCTTGGTAAATGGCAACTATCTTGCTCAATTTCCTAACAACAGTGCCACATTCCTTGATCCTCTATTCTCAGATCATACCCCAATCAGGCTGGAGTGTTTTATCTCATCGGTTGCTAGGAAGTTCCCTTTCAAGTTTAACAATTACTTGGCCGGCGCACCAGAATTTCTTGAAGCTTGCAAGATAGGATCTGATTGCTATTTTCAAAGAGCCAAACAGTTCATTTGCGTCTAAAAACTAAAGGTAATTAAAAAAGAACTTAAATCACTGCATTCCTTGAGAGGCTCCACTGCCCAATCTCTTTCTAAAGCCATCGAAGCACTTACGGGCATCCAACATTGTCTTACAATAAATCAGCGTGATCCACAACTTCTTGATAATGAAAAATAGGCCATCTCTCACTACCTGTCCACAGTTCAAAATCACAACTCATTCCTTCAATAAAAAGCTAGAGTAAATTGGCTTAGGGAGGGCGATAAATGCACCAAATTCTTTTCAACTCCATCTTAGCTAAAAAAATAGAAATAGAATCTGCTCCATTTCTACTGGTGAGGGAGTTTAGCTTCAGAACTATCAGGACATTCAAGAAGAGGCTATCATGTTTTTCAATACCTTGCTAGGTATTTCAAATTGTCACTAATGCAGATCTCTTGGCATTTATTTCTAAGAGGCTTAAACCCTACAGATTTCGACATGTTGACTATGGCAATTGATGATAGGGAAATTGATGAAACTCTTACTCGCTTGAATGGTATGAAAACCCCAGGTCTAGATGGACTTAATGGCTACTTCTACCAGAAATTGTGGGAAATCATAAGTCCCTTTGTCAAAAAGGCTGTAAAGGAAATTTTCTCTAACAGAGTACTTCTCAAAAAAATAAATCACACTTTTCTTTGCTTGATTACAAAAAGTGATCACTCCTCCATCTTTAGTGATTTCCGACCAATCTCCTATACAAACTTCCTCTATAAAATTATCTCAAAGATCCTCGTAACTAGGCTAAGGAAAGCACTTATCCCTCTCATCAGTGAAAATCAGGGAGCTTTCATTTGTAATAGGAAAATTGGCGATAATATATTGATGGTGCAAAAGCTTCTCAAGGGTTACTCACGTGTGACCTCCACTCCTAATTGCACCATTAAGATTGATTTTTATAAAGCCTTTGTCAGCGTTCGATGGAGTTTCCTATGGAAAATGATGCAGGCTTATGGATTCCAAGATATATTCATCTAGTGGATTAAAGAATGTGTCACCACTGTGTCTTACTCAGTCCTCATTAATGGCATCCCCTCAAAGTCATTTAGGGTAGGGAAAGATTTAAGGTAGGGTGATCCTCTTTCCCCTACCTTTTCATCATGTGCATGGTAGTTCTTAACTCCATCATACAATATGAAGTGACTTTGAATCCTAAGTTTAAACGCCATTTTAAGTGTAGGAAACTTGGTTTAACTAACCTTTCCTTTACAGATGATCTATTATTATTTTGTAGTGCCAAGCTTAAATCTATACAAAGCTTTGTAAAGGCTCTTGACAGATTTAAGGCAATTTCGGGCTTGCGCATTAACATCCATAAGAGTCATTTTACCATTTCCAAAGGAGCTGTTTCAATGGCTACCTAAATAGTGTCACTCACTGGTATGGTTTAGAAAGGCCCACCTTTAATCTATTTGGGTCTTCTGGTTTCAATAAGAAGACTTACCTTCCTAGAATTTACTCCAATCATAGAGAAAATTCATAGAAGAATAGGATCTTGGGTGAATAAATTCTTATCTTTTGTTGGAAGACTTCAACTTATCAAATCAGTGTTGAGTTCCTTGCATATCTACTAATGCTCACATATTTTCCTTGCCAAAGGTGTCATCAAGGCAATAGAAAGAATATTCAAAGACTTCTTGTGGAATCAGTCGATGGGAGTTAAAGGAACTGTAAAAATCAAATGGACTGATATTTGTTATCCAAAGGAAGAAGGAGGGTTGAATATTACCTCTATTAAACTTACAAACTAGTCACTATTATTGAAGAGGTTATGGTGGATTATCAAATATAAAACATGTTTATGGCAATGGTGGATACATTCCTTTTTTCTTAAAGGGTGAAAGCATTTGGTCTGTCTCTATATCTCCAAATAACTATTATTTTTTGAATCAATTACTGCACTTGAGAAATCTTGTACAGGACCATATGACTTGTACCATCAGCAACGGGAAACTAATTTCCCTATGGTTTGATAATTGGACAAACTAAGGAAATCTCTACCATACACAACAGTTACACAAAGCTCTTATTGATATCCCTCTAGATACTAAAATGGAATCTTTCATCAATGGTGATAGATGGCATTTTCCAGATCACCTCACTCACTTGTAACCTTCGTATGCTCCCTCTCTTCATCCTGATACGTTCTAATGGTATAATACGCCTATCCATCTCCTCTTAAATAAACAAATCAGGGACCTGTTATGGGTGAGGAAACCTGAAGTGGGATGGAATCGAATCATCTGGCACATGATTATCCCCCCTTCAAACCTCCTTTCTCTTGTGGCTCACTATACAAAATAGATTAAATACAACTAATCGACTCAATAACTTAAACATCAATACATGTTGTCCTTTTTGCTTAACTCAAGAAGAAACATGAGACCACTTATTCTTCATATGCGAGGAGACTCATCGGGTTTGGAAAGCAATGTAACTCAGTTGCCAATGGCCAAATCATTTTTCTACTTTCTCCAGTATAGTCCAATGGCTAGCTACTCAAAGAACTCCCTTGCAAGTACCCTATATTGTAGCTATTAGTATGTGTGTTCAGACAATATGGAAAGAATGCAATGCCAGGTGGTTTGAACTCAAGTCCAAACAAATAGATATTCTCATCTCCAAAACCTTTGAGAACATTAAAGAGCTCGATTTATAAACTGATTACTCAGCAGCTCCAACCTTCTCCAGTTATTACTAGAGTTTTCTCTCTATGTTTTAAGTAGTTAAAAACTTTACACCTCTCTTGCTTTAAAGGGTATCTCCCTAAACCCTTTGTAAGATTTAACTTTCATTCTTTATTAATGCATTTTCTTCTTTCCTTTTTCAAAAAAATCTTAAAACATGTCAACTTGTATTGATTTACCATTATGTTATTTACTTAAATTTCATTTAGTAATTTAGTAATTTATTTTAAATTGTATAGCTAGATGGATAAAGTTGGATGTCTCATCAAAAATGTCCCTTAAATACTTAGAAGAAGTTAAGAGTTTTATTTAATTAGTAAAAGATCAAATGGGTGTAGAATGTTGTATTTGTTGTCCATGCATAGATTACTTAAATGTGAACATTCAAAGTCAAGATGTGGTATATAATCACTTACTAATCCAAGGCATAGATAAATTCTATACTCCATGGATTTATCATGGTGAATGTTAAGAAGCAAGTTGTGGTAGAAGGGTTGATGGTTGTTACAATAATGATGTAGAAGATTATAATATTAATGACGATGGTGTTGATAAAATTGGCAAGATGTTAAAGGATTACGGGAATTATATGGAGACTATAAATGTAACGGGTTTGCCTAACATAATTGGTAGTATTATAAAAGATAATTGTGGAAAGTTATTGAAAATTGCTCAAGGAGAATTATATCCAGGGCACTCGAAATTCTCATAACTATCTTTTATTGTGAATTTGTTGCATTTAGAGGTCTATAATAAATGGAGTAACAAATATTTTGACGTGATAATTGACTTGCTCAATGATACATTACCTGTTGGACACAAATTGCCCAAATCTTACTATGAAGCAAATAAATTGTTAAGGGACCTTAGATTAGGATATATATCAATACATGCTTGTAAGTATGATTGTTATATATTTTAGAAGGACAATAAAGATCTTAAAGAATGTCCTATTTGTAATAGTTATAAAGATTCAAATCATAATGCAATTAATGATGATAATTTTCAAGATTGTGATTATGATAATTGAATGTAATAAAAGTGTTCTTTATATTGTTTGAAATGTAACGCTAGTAACATTAATGTTAATGCATATTATTGATGTTTAAGTTATGTTAATACAAATTATTGATGATTGAGTTATGTTCATGTGGATTGTTGATGTTTGAGTTATGTTAATGCATATTGTTGATGTTTAAGTTATGTTAATGCAGGTTGTTGATGATTGAGTTATGTTAATGCCGATTATTGATGATTGAGTAATATTAATATGAATTATTTTTGTTTGAGTTATGTTAATGCATATTGTTGATAATTAACTTATATTAATACGAATTATTGATGACTAAGTTATGTTAATATATATTGTTAATGTTTGAGTTATCTTAATATGGATTGTTGATGATTGAGTTATGTTCATACGGATTGTTGATGATTGAATGTACATTTGTAATGATGATTGGATGTATTGTAATGTTAATAAAATTTATGTTTGTTTTTATAGATATCCAATATAATGGAACCTGGTAGAAACAAAGGGAAGACGGTGGCAGGTATCAAAATTGTTCCTACCCAACAATAACCAGATCAATCAATTCCTTGCCAACAACAACAATTGCCCTCATACATTAATGAAGCAAGTCAGTAACAATCTCATTCTACATCAACTAGTACAACGAGATTTGTAGTTTTGTTAATCTTTAACACATTCAAATAGACTTATGCTCAAATATATATTTACATGTTTAATGCATATTTTGTTATCATTATTCATTTATTGTTAGGTTCTAATGTTAACATAAAAAACAAAGGTAGAGGTACAACTAGAAGTTGTGAGTTTCAACGAATGACTGTTGTAATGAACAACAAATTATTAGTACATATTGATACTTCACAAGGTCATCCTTTAGACATGATTCAATCAGCAAAAATTGTCTAATGAGTTGGGATAATTTCCAGAACAACTTACCTTGCCTAAAACATGCTAAGGAGTTGAAGGAAGACAACTTGCTTGAGAATACTTTGGATAAAGTTTAGGTAAATTTTCTATTTATTTAACTATATGCAATATTGTTTCACTTATTTTAAGAATAATTACACTTTTACTTATTGTTCACAGATGAAATTGAATGTCGTCGATATCGACAACCTTAGTGTTTCAAGTTGTGTCACTTCAATGTTGAAACAAAATACTAGGGATCATCGTTATAGGCTACATCAGTATTATAAATCTTTTCCTTTTGATACAAAGGTAAGCAGACATGTTCTAGCACGTATGTTTCTAAAAAATTGGAACAATTTGTGTGATTATTGGGCCTTTCCAAAGTTCAGGTTTGTTTTCTTTCCCTTCACATTTGTTTCCATTAATCTTGTTAAATGATTTAACAACTATCTTTTCTCTTTATTTAGGAAAAATGTGAGAAGGCCAAGATGAACAGAGGAAAAATAAAAGACCTCATAGCCAAGGCTCTAAATCATTTGTTATTGTGCAAAAATGAATATGTAAGATCTTTGTTTACAGGTTTTAATTAGATCAATAAACATTATATTATTTATTGTGCATTTTTTGATAAAATAGAATAAGAAGGAACTAATAAATAGAATTTTACCTATCCTTAATGATAGCCTAATTGATTATGAATTTACTGGTTATTGGTTCTAGATAGTCCTAGGGTTCATTACTCTCTCTTGAGTTATAACCATTAACGCTAATTTATAAACCCTAATAGAATTATGGGAATTGCAATCTCTCGATTAACAATCTGTCCAAAACCCTAATTAGATCTGAAGTTGTCTAATAAACTATCGAAAACCATTGCAAGATCTCTCTTCGTACAATTTACCGATTTGATTTAATTCTCGTTCTATTAAATTGCCTAACTCTCGTTGCCAAATTTAATTATTTTTCACTCGATTCACCTTCTCAGTCTATCACCGAACTATGCAATTGTAGAAATGAAATCACAAAACATCAACTAAAAACACAAACAATCAAATTTCAGTAATTCAAAACTAAATCCCTGAAGGTGAGTTTAGGCATCCTCAAGATTCACAAAATCCTATCATCAATGACTATTCCAATTCTATATAATAATAAAATTGAAAATACACTAGAAACTAGATTTGAACGGATGATGTAGGCAACAAAGTTGGGAAACCTCCTATTCCGGGAAGTACTTCGAGTCAGGTTCTTCTCCACGTCCCTCTTCCTTCGTCTCTTTCTCAATCTCTTGCCAATTCTCTTTAGGGTTTTCCAATGGTGGCTGATGCAAAAAGCTCCTTCTTTCTTTTTGTCTCATTCTTTATATACTTGATGTGTTCTAGGCAGCCCTATGGTTTTTTAGGGGTCAAAAGATCCAAAAAATCCCTCAAAACTTGACTTTTCTATGTGTCTATGTGTCTGCTCGATGCAGGCCACGATCGTGGGCCATTTGTATGCTTTATGTCATCATCGTGGCAGGGATGCCACGATCATGGGCCAAGTGATAAGCTTGGCGATTTGGGGACGATCCTGGGTCATTGCTTCGGTCAAAGTCTCTCCGAAATTTCTCTGTTCTTCGTTGTTGACCCTAAAACACTAACAAACACATTAAGGTATCTCAAAGACATAATAATTAAGCTCAAATGCTTCTACTAACCCATAAAAACACTTAAACACAAATAGTTCACAAACTAACACAATTCTACCGAAAACACATACTAAACAATCGAATAAATAGATAAACACACATCAAACTATACCCTAAAACACAATGCATTTCACACTTATCAACATCCCCACACTTAAATGGTTGCTTGTCCTCGAGCAAACAAAACAACAAACACACAAAAATTCACACAACATACAATGAAGTAATGAAACAATGACTTCAACGTCATGAAATAAATTTAATTTAAAACATAATCATTCAAGTCATTTCAAATCATTAACATGAAAAATCTATGTCTTGGGGCTTTGAACTAAATATACATATTAAACCAGACTAAAGAGTTAAATTGTTTACTCTTTTCAATTACACACACTCATTAATAATTCTTTGGTCGTTCAACTCTGTAACTAATCCTACGTATGTTTTCATGAAAAGTCAAACTATTACAAGTTTGGTAGGTTTTATTCGAAAACACATTTTTATTTTTATTTACTTTTTATGAACATGAACTTAGTCTTTTTACGCGAAGGCAAAGATTGGTAATGAATATCGATCCGGTTACTCAACTAAATCATGTTTTTTATTAAACTGCTTAGTTGGGATGTCATTATAGCCTTTTTACATGAAGGCACACATTTGTGATGCGTGTCGATCCATTTACTTAGCTATATCATGTTCTCAACTGGCTACTAGCTCTATCCATAACCCGAAGGCCAGCGGAATAGTTACTTATTGTTAAAAATAAGAACTTTTTTATATTTTTTATTGCCTACCTTGTTGTTTAGCCATTCATTTCCATGAAAAAATACTAGTAAAGCTACTTAGGTTAAAAGGCCTCAAATTATAAATGAATATGACAATTTGGAGGGCCACACTTAAACACTAAATCCTAATTAAGCTGTATATTTAATTAAAAAAAACCCCAGTTCACTAATTCTGCAAGCTAATAATTCTCTACAACCCAATAAATCATGTTCAAAATTAAATCAATTTCAATTCGTCTAAGCCATGGACACATTTAGACGATTAATAGAATGTAACCTAATAACTATAATATGCAAAATTTACATTCAAATAAAACATATAACCCTCCCCACACTTGAAGAAAACATTGTCCTCAATATGAGAAGGTGATAATAAACACATAAAGGCAGAAGAAATACAAATTAAAGTAAAACAAAAATAACAACAAAAATAGAAATAAAATTGAAGACTAAAATTTTAAAAAGAAAGGGGTTAGAAGAAAGCCTCATGGTGATGGAGGCAGGATGGTGTTGGAAGTGGCAATTGTACGCCCTGAGCTTCGAAATAGCGATGAATACGACGTATGTCTCAGCTCCGGCATCATTGGGTTTGGGACATCTCCTTCATCCTTTTGTAGTTCTCCGCAAGTGTATATGTAATTAGCTTGGTATTTGCAGAGATTGTGTCTAGTACCTTCTTCCAACCTAATTCTTCTGCATCTTCTTCCAAAGTCCTCTTCGGATTCCTCACTGGTCGAATCCTCTTCTTGTTAATGTTGGGCACTTGAACTTACGTAACCAGTCCTGCCCTTGACATGTGTCTTGGCACTAATATCCCGAAGTTCCATATTATGAGACTTCAAGATTTCAGCCCGCCATAGATGATGGTGGTTTATGAACTCAGGACGGTAGACTGTAAGTCCGTTGCACTCAACTCTATAGTAGTTAGTTATGGCTGAAACCAAGTAACCCATTCCTAAATTATTGCTCCTCTTCTTTCGAGCAACAATAATTGCATTAAAAAAAGTGGGTGGTTCTATAAACTGGGATGCTATGATCCATGCACCATAACATAAACAGTTCTTTCGTCGAAAACTTGTTGGTTTCTGTTTTGTCAAAAACTGTTTGGCACATGAATTTGTGCATCAACAAGTGTTCGTGATTCCTAATAATGTTGTTGTGTGCATTCTTAGTGTCGAAATTCTCTAATCCAGTTAGTTCTGTCTAGTAGGGAGTAACATGAAAATCATCGTGCTGGTCCACTATGGAAGACTCGGGGAAACTAAAAATTTCATACATGGTGTCATAATAAAGCACATAGGGTTGTCCCCACAACCTAAACCACAGTTCCATAGGTTTGTTGGATTCATATTGAAGAGAAGTAAAAATATCTAAGGTCAGTTCTTCATAAACTAGGAATTGAATTTGAATGAACTGACCCTATTGAATTTTCTCAGCTAAGCTCTCGACCTTGTCTCGCAGTTCTAATCGATCTAAAGTTTAAAAGTGAAAATATTTTGGAACCATAATTTGTTTACTATGAAGGGAATGGAAACGAGTATCTTTCTCATCCTAGAAGATCAGGAAAGGTGCTTCAGTATCAGTTGCTCTGTTCCTCTTCCCTCGTCCCAAGACTTGTGTTCACCCTGCCGATTGATCACACTTTACTATTTGCATAATGTGCGGCATATTGGCTTATGAGTTAGTGGAAGTCAAAAGAAATTTGGAGGTTTGAAATTTTGTAAAGAAAAGTGAGAGTAATTAGAGAGATAAAATGAAAATGAAAGTGAGTGCAAAAAGTGAAGTTAGAAATGTATTTATAGGTGATTGGATGGTAAAATGGTAAAAATTTTAAGTGAAATGTGCATGTCTGTCATTTTTACCCTACCGCAGGCCATAATCGTGGCCTGCAATTTTTTTCACCAATTTTAATTTTTCTTTTTCTTTTGTCCTTCTCCACTTTTCCGAAATCCCTTCTTAACTCCTTGTGGGTCTTTACCTCTCTTCACTTACTTCATCGATCATAGAATTCACGTTGACGTCCTATGCCTTCCAATTTTATTTGAAAATGGAATAACCTAACTACAAAATTCAAACTTTCTAAAGACAATTTAATGAAATTAAAATTTCATAAGTTGCCTCCTATGTAGCATTTCTTTTAATGTCAATAGCTTGATGCTTTTCTTTTGCTCATGTTGGTTCAAATAAGTGGTGCAATGGCAGTGCAGTCATTAATCTAACAATTTGCACATGAGCTACCATGCCCTTGATTCCATCTTCCTTATAGCTCTCCTTCTTTCGCCTTCTTCTACGCGATCGCTTCTTTCTAAAGGCATTTTCAGGATCCACAATATCTTCCTTTTTCCCTCGAGGTTTGTGTTCCTTGACATTAGTTGGAGGTAAAGGAGGACTATTGTCTTTCTTTGACACTTTGAAGGTTACTTGTTGCTTTCCTATCCTCCTCCCCCCCCATTAACATCAATGATTGAGCGAGCAATGTCCAGGAATGGTTTTCCAAGGACCATAGGGGTTTCTACATCTTCTCCAATATCCAGTATGTAGAAGTTTGTAGGAAAAGTAAAATTATCAACTTTTACTTGCACATCCTTAATAATCCCCTTCAATTGATGGACTGTTATGTCGGTCGTCTTTACTAACATCTTTGTAGGTACTAACTCTCCTAACCCCAACTTTTGACTAAAGGTGTAGGGCATCATATTGATACTTGCTTTGAAATCCACGAATGCCATGTCTATGTTGACTCCATTTATACTGCAAGGAATTTAAAAATCCCTTAAATCCTCTTTCTTCTGTGCTATGTTGGGGTTTTCTTCTGCTTTGTGCTCCTTAACCTTCTTCTTAACCGATTCCGTTAATGTGAGCCTCGTTTGTAGATGTTCTGTTATGTTCTCAACCTTGTTTAAGTCAACCTCCTCAAAATTCCTCATTACCCTACTTGACAATGATTTTCACCGCACTATAATAGGGTATGGTATTTTAGGTCGAGATTCCTTAATTGGCTAAATTCTGAGCTCACTTGGAAGGATTTCCACAATTACTTACCCTTTCCTTTATCTCCATTCTCCTTTGTATGAGCAAGTTCCTTTTCCTGGGTCTGAGTGATGGCTATGATCCTTTCCTTTGGAATAGGCTCGGTATTGTTTGGAAGGGTTTCTGCATTTGGAGTAGATATTGTTTCAGCTAGTTGACCTATTTAGACCTCTAGATTATGAATCAAAGAGGCGTGGTACTTGGTAACTTTCTCAAATTTGCTCTCAAGACTCCTATGTGCATCCTCCATGTCTTCAATCTTGTATAAAATCTTATCCAACTTAGATTCTATTGAGCTTAGTTTATCTTGTTGGAAGCCCGATTATCCTTGAGGTCTAAACTGCCCTTCCGCATTGTTCGTCCAGGAGAAATTCAAGTGATTCTTCCACCTATGGTTGTAAGTGTTGGAGTAGGGGATGTTCCCCCCTCCTCGTCCATATTGGGCTCCCATGTAATTCACTTGCTCTGGATCACCTTCCTTTATTAAGAAACAGTCCACTGTGTCTTGGTCCAATTGTCCATAGAGTTCACACTTAAGTTGTACGACCTTCACTGGAGTTGAAGACGAAGCCTTCAAATTGTTGAGCTGTCGAGTCAAGTTATCAATTCTTACTTGCATTTCCATCATTTGGTCAATAGCCACAATTCCTTTTTGTTCACAGAATGGAGTAGTTTGTCTGCTGCTCATTCGTCTATAAACGACTATTACTTGCCATCTCCTTTATTAATTCTTTTAATTCATCAACTGTCTTCCTCATCAATGATCCTCCTAAAGCTACATCGATTATGCCTCCTGCATGCAGGGTAGCTCCATTATAGAACGTTTGCAACAAAAATTCCTTGGGTAAGTTGTGATGTGGGCATTTCCGTTACAAATCCTTGTATCATTTCCACACTTCGTAAATCAATTCACAGTCACCTTGTTGGAAGTTGGTAATTTTCTTAATGATCTTAGTGGTCTTCGTTAGGGGAAAATATTTATCTAAAATGACACAGACTAACTGATCCCAAGTGGTGACATTGGCTGGGTTAAGGGAGTGATACCAAGCCTTTTCTCTATATCTAAGGGTAAAGGGAAAGAGCCTAATTCTAACTGCATCTTCCGACATCTGATGATACCTAAAGGTTTCACAGATTTCTAAGAAGTTCACTATGTGTGTGTTGGGGTCTTTATTTGCTAGCCCATAAAATTGCACGTTCTGTTGAAGCATGTTCAAGATAGTTGGTTTAATTTCAAATGATGTGGCTTGTACTGGTGGTCTAGCTACTCCTTGGTTAGCGGCATTAAACCTTAGTGAAGAACTCATATTTTCTTATCTTCTTATACTCTTACACTTAGTTTTTATTCTAATTTGATGTCTAAATCACGTGACTTACATTGATTTTATCATTTCAAGTTTTTTAGGTATCAAGTGAGGAAATTATGCTAAGGAGGGAGATTTAGGACTTTTGGATGTCATTTTCAAAATAAGGAGGTCGAAATACCCCAAGGTGACCAAAGTTGCATAAATCCTAATCCTATTAGGATTAGGATTCCTCAAATCATAATGTAACTAGGATTTCCTGTTTTGGAGAATATCTAGCAAACCGAGAATCAGGAGCTAAACCTAGCAAGGGATGGTGAAATCCTAATCCTAAAAGGATTAGGAATCTCACTTGAACAAGGAATCCTGCTTTAACTAGGATTTCTACGTTTCGGAAGATTTTTGTTCGCCAATGCGAGAAATGGATCCAGGAACAACCCAAACAGTCAGGGGACATGTATATTGGAAGAAATGAAGATCCCTACTTTTTAGGAGAATTGATGAGCTGGTAGCACTTGATTGGTATACGTGGACGATACTTAGAGTCTGGTCAGCATGCCACGTCAACATTTTGGGACATATGGCACCTACATGAAAGCACGCATGGACTACCACTTAAGCCCTAGGACGCGTGTTTGACCAGAGGGAAGCTTCCAGAAGATACTAATTCTACAAGTAAAGAAAAGACCTACTTCTACTTGGAAAAGAAATCCTCTTCTATAAGGAAAGAAAGACTTATTTCTACTTGGAAAGGAAATCTTCTTCTATAAGGAAAGAAAGACCTACTTCTACTTGGAAAAGAAATTGTTGGACCCCGAACTTTTATAATAAATGAGAAATTGCTGGAGATAATCATGTGTAAAGAAAAGGAGAATTCTTGAATTTGAAATGAAATAGAAAAGATGGTTTAGGTACAAGATAGGTTATATGTGATATGTTGGAAGTTAAAAGTTGGAAAATGTAATTGAAACATGTTCATTAAGTATGCTTCGGTGTTTTAGCCATAACTTTTTCTCTAGTTATCCAAACAACATGATTATTAATTTGGATTAAATTAGAGAGTTAGGGCTACAAATTGTTTAATGAAATCAAGTTCTAATTCAGTCTATAAGAATATCAATTTTCAGATGGAATTTGAGCACAGAATATTGTTTTAGCATAATAACTGTTCGGAAATATTTGGGGTATAACTTTCAGATTATCAAACCAAATTGAATGATTTTAGTGTCATTAGAAAATTGAGACAATGAGGAACATTTTTCTAGAAGGAAGTGCTATCAAATTCCTTCAATCACATGATTAAAAAAAGGTCTTAATTTTTTGGAAAGAGTTAAGCATGATTTTAAATAATTTTGAGGTCTTGCTAGATTAATTATTTTTATTAGGAGTTAATTTCTATGTTAATGTTTGTAGAATTTTAAAATATAGATTAGTAGAATTAAGTAGCAAGAGCATGTATGTATGAGGGCATTTTGGAAAGACCACTTAAGCATTTAAGTTACAAGGCTTATATGTAAAGGTAAATTGGTCATTGTTCACTCATTAATGGCAAAATTGTAATAAGAAGGTTGTTTGGCTTTTTAAGGAAGAAGCAAAGAGAAGAGAGAAGAGGAAAGAGTTCGGTGGAGAGAGGAGAGAGAGAAGAAAGAAAAAGATTGGTTTTGATTTTTCTAAGCTTTTAAGAGGGATTTTGAAGTTTATTCATGAAGGAAAAAGGAAGAGGAGGATGAGAGCTTCC
>JANZLC010000003.1:20095877-20143897 GCA_026413385.1 Erythroxylum gracilipes
AATTATTGCAATGCCATGAGGATTATTAGTAGAAATGTTCTGGTGGTGCACCTTTATCGTGGGATACTCGTCGGAGTGACCTTCGGGTTTCCCGTTGTGTACCCTACGGTGAGGGGGCGCTACAATAACAAATACCACCTGTCATACACAACAAAACCTAATTCTGACACCACTCCGGGTCTCCCTCTTTTTAGGTTCACCTCAATAGATGCAAGAGTTGCTATGAACTCAGGCGCTTTATCTTTGGCAGAAGAGGATGTAGGTTAAGCTTTTAGTGGAGATGAAGGTGGTGCTTTAATCTGCAGTGATTTATTCCAAAGATTATATGAAGAAGAAGAAGATGGATCCCTCTTCTTAAGCTCTGAATAATCTTTGCCAGAGGGTTTAAGCATCTCACGAAGAGATTTAGGTATAAGCTGTACCGTTTTAAGATCAATAGATTTGCTAGAATCATCATCATGATCATCCTGACAATAATGATATTGCTGAGAAGACATACAACGAGTGTGTGACTTTTTTTTCTTCATATCCACCATTGTATTGCTCATCACCATCAGAGTTCAGATAGACTTCACAATTTGGTTTACACATAGAGGGATCTGTATCAAGATGAAATATCCACGAAGATGACTTTTATAAACAGGATCTCCATCAGTTACAATATAATATCAAAGTCATAACCAATGTGTAAAACAGGTGGTATATGTTATTCTTAATAAGAATGAGTAAAGAGACTGGAAAACATGAGTAAACCTATAAAGAGTGACCCGGTTCTTCTTTCATCTACTCTTTCAGTTAGCAATCTTCCTTCTAGTGTTAAACGTACTTTGTCTAATATGATAGAAAACCTTGTAGAAATTACCTATATTCTTGTAGAAAATCATATTTGTGAGTCTTCTCTTCCTTTGCTTAGTTCGTACAGTAGATATTCTAGAGATCATTATTGGACTTGTAGTATTCGTACTATTCTCTATACAAATTGTTTAAAAGTAAAAGAAATCATCCAGAGTTCTCGTCTTGAATAGTGTGGTTTACAAGCTACTTCTGTAGAGCAGTATATGAAGTTGGAGTTACCTAAGGAACTCATCTCTCTTTGGAGAAAGTATAACCATACTCATCTACATGCTGGAGCAATCCGACTTTTTCTCACCCTCCATGAAAGAAAGGGAATACTTGCTATAACCAGGATATCTCCTCTTGACATTGCTTACACAACATAACAAATGCTCTAATTGGTATTTTGTTTACAACTCTCAACAATGGAAGTGTCATCCTCACCATAGGACATAATTTCAACATCAGGCTGGATGATCCAACGTTATTTAAAAGACTCCAGGTCCAGATCCAGATCACTGGAGTAGATCAAGACCCTGGGGAAATTATGGCTACCTTACATCATCAGATGATCTATCGCCTTCAGAATCATGTTGTAGATCTGAACTTTCCAAACTCTACTCTGGATGCTCTTTCCCAAATCAATTACCTCCAAAAGAGCTAGAAAATTGATGCCTATAGAATGGATCACAAACTAACAGAAAGTGTTCCATACTCATCACAGGCACTCATTTCACACGACCACTCCTCCAATTCTTCATACTTTTTAAGATGGATTGGTGAAATCTATCTACACTAGGCCTACTAATGATCAACTAGGTACTTCCAACACTTCTGGCCTGGTTTTGATGCTACAACCTATAATGTCTCATACAAAAGGCAAAGACCCTTCGATTCATTATGTTAAATATGATGGAGATGCTATCTATATAAGTTATCATAGTGGACATTTCATCTGGGATATAGATCCCTCTATGAGTGAACCAAATTGTGAAGTTTGTCTGAGCCCACTCTGGGATACCCAAGAGGCACACAGGGCAAAAGACACCAAAAACCAGAGGTACGTGGCGTACCAATTAAACAGACCTCATCGAAAACCAAAGACTAACAAAGATCAACTGTAGTTTAGGTTTACCCGTCAGAGGCCCCAAAAATGATCACTAGCATTTGTCTGGAGGATACTTTTTCCTTTTTCAAGAATCTTTAAAGCTGGTTGATTTTGATAGATGTGCTTTAAATGATGAATGGCCTTGGTTTGTTCTGAACTCTAGGGTAGTGGATTCCTTTTCAGCAGCTTGGATAAGGACGATGTATAGTCGGCCACATATAGAATGAAATCTCTATTGTAATAACAATCCCAAGGAATTGTTGTATCTATTTAACACTGAGATTATCATCTAGAAAATGTAATAGCTCTTGAGCTATATGTGGAGCTGGATGATAAAATCCATCCTTGAACTGCATACCCAAAAACTCAATTACATTGGTTCTAATGAGACTCTTTTTTTCCAAAAGCATAATGGCATACTGTTTAGTAAGATCCAAGAACTTTTGAAGTAGAGCCTTATGTTCTTTATGGGTATTTGAGTATAGTAGTATGTCATTGATGTAGATTAGAGCGTTGTGAAGAATAGGCTCAAAGATCTTGGTCATTACCCTTTGGAATAGTAATGGGGAAACTTTAAGACCAAATGTCATAATAGTCCATTGGTACTGTACAGTAGGAATGCATTTGCTTTGCTTAGTTCGTACAATATATATTTTAGAGATCTTTCTTGGACTCGTACTATTCGTACTATTCTCTCTACAAATCATCCAAAAGTAAAAGAAATCATCCAGAGTTCTCTTCTTGAACAATATAGTTTACAAGCTACTTTTGCATAACAGCATGTAAAGTTGGAGATCCCAAAGGAGCTTATCTCTCTTTGGAGAGAGAAAAACCATACTCATCTACATATTGGAGCAATTCAACTTGTGCTTACTCTTCATGGAAGAAAGGAAATACCTGCTACAACCAAGATATCTATTCTTGACACTGCCTACACAACGTACCAAAATGCTCTTATTGGTATTTTGTTTACAGCTCTCAACAATGGAAGTGTCATCCTCACCATAGCACCTGATTTGACATCAGGCTAGATGATCTAATGTTATATGAAAGACTCCAGGTCCAAATCTAGATCCAGACCCAGATCACTGGAGCAGATCAAGACCCTACAACAATTATGGCTATTCTACATCATCAAATGATCTATCCCCTCCAAAATCATGTTGTAGATCTGAACTTTCCAAACTCTACTTCAAATGCTCTTTATATGGTTTTTGATTGATCTAATGATCAAACCACAATCATCTAGATCTCGAAGCAATTGCCTCCGAAAGAGCTGGAAAAATTGATGCCTACAAAATGGATCACAAACTACTAGAAAGCGTTCCATACTCATCACAAGCACTCATTTCACATGACCACCCCTCCAATTCTTCAGACTCTTCAAGATGGATCGGTGAAATCTATCTACTCCAGAGCTACTGATGACCAACTAGGTATTTCAAACACTTATGGCCTAGTTTTGATGTTACAACCTGTAATGTCTCATACAGAACACAAAGATCCTCTTATTCATCATGTCAAATCTGATAGAGATCTTGTCTACATAAGTCATCATCATAGACATTTCATTTGGGATATAGATCCCTCTATGTGTGAACCAAATTGTGAAGTTTTTCTGAACTTTAAATCAAACAGTGATAAGGATGATGAGATGTACAATCGACGAAAACGACGAAAGAAAAAGATACAAACTCGTTGTATGCCTTCTCAGCAATATCATCCTCGTCAGGATAATCATGATGATGATTCCAACAAACCTATTGATCTCAAAGAACAACAGTTCAGACCTAAATCTCTTCGTGAGATGCTCAAGTCTACTGGCAAAGACTATCAAAAGTTAATCTCCAAACCGCAGCCAGTAATTCCTCCTATTCTTGTTATAACTCCTACTCTCATACCTTGTATGATGGTTTAATCGTATGAGGAAGATTTTCATCCTTTACAACGGAGCACTGATGAAGCTGATAGGGTTATCTATAGCCCTTATGTTCAAGCTACATGAATAACTTCCCAAGGAACTATTGTTTCTAATCCTACTGATGAAGTTCTCAATTGGCATACCAACAACGCAGTAGCACAGAGCAAAGTTCTAAGAATGATTGATTCTAAGGTGGATAGAATAAGTCAACAGAATCACTCTACTCATCAAAAATTAGATGTTATTTTTTCACAAATCCAAAAGTTGTATAAATTTGATTTTGATCTTCGCCACTACTTGATGTTGATGTTCGTCACTATATTGCAACATAATATTTTGGACCAGACTTTACAGTCAAGGAGCAAGAACTTAGACAGGTAAAAGAAGTTCTTTAACATATCGTGCAAATTATACAGTCTAAAATTGTTTAAAGAGCTTATCCTCCTACTTATCCAATTGTTTAACCTATCTATACTTCTCCTACTTACCATATATATCCAGACGCTGTTGATTATGAAAAAGTCTTCAAGATGAATTATCCTTTGATCAGATAACACATTCACCCTCTTTCGAGTAAACCCAAAAAATATGCAAAACCAAAGCTCCAAGTTAAAGAACCTAAGAAGAGGGATCCATCTTCTTCTTCTTCATATAATATGTGGAATAAACCACTGCAGATTAAAACACCACCTTCATCTCCACTAAAAGCTCAGCCTACATCCTCTTCAGCCAAAGATAAATCAACTGACTTTATAGCACCTATTAAGGTTCGAGAAGTTCCCAAACCCATAACAAAAGTTACTCTTGAACTCTCTAAGCATTCTGAGCAAACTCCTCTAAACTATCTAAGCATTCTGAGCAATCTTCTAAAATTTTAGAATCATATATGAATTCATCTACACAGTTTTCTAATTTATCTGATCTAGCTCAGGTCATGATGACCTTGCCTCAACATACTGAAGTCAATCCATATATCAGTAATGTTGATTCTACAAGATCTGTAGAACCTAAACCATTCAAACCATGACCACTAGAAGTTCCAGTACAACCAACCAAACCTACTTCAAATCTATTGTTTACATTTGACGATCTTCCTCCTAAAAAAATTGAGAGAACGCCTTCATGAATTTGGAGCATGGCTAGATTTGTAAATGAATCGACTAGATACTCCTTTACGGGATATTTTGTCCGAGCTCACTTCTCAATTTACTGGTACTCCACAAGAATGGTGGCAAAGTCTTGACGACTACAGACGACTTCAGTACATCTAAGTCACTTCTGCAAGTATTCTTCTTGGTATTATCCACAAAGAATTCATTGGTGACTTCCAACTCATTGACAAGCAAATTCATCAAAAGTACTTTGAAATGAAATGTTGTTCACTTGAACGATGTGATCTTCATAAGCATTTTCAATGTATGACGGAAAGAGATTATCATCTCAACGGATAAAATGACGTAAATCTCCATTATACATTCATCTCATCCTTGCCAGATGAATTATAGCTAGAATTGCAACGGACCATTATAGCCTTGCGAAGAACTATGAGTGATATTTCTCTTAGAGAAATTTATCAGCTTGCTTTATCTTCTCTTGATAAATTATATGATAAATAAGCTTTCTTTAATGATATGATAAAAGGCAGTCCTATCCTTCAAAAATCTTCTTAGAAGTTGTATATGAAAATCAAATGCAAGGAAAACAAAGACTATGATTGTCGTATCAAGAAAAAACATCATTATGGGAAATTGTCCTATAAATAGTCTTAGAAATCTTCCATATTATAAGGATATCATCAGCCTTACAAACATAAGAAGAAAAAGAGATTTGTTTAATTCTTTAAACACAAACGTCCTCGATCTTAAAAGGATGATCGATGCTTTGTTTACGACAAGCCAGGACATTTTGCACGCCAGTTTCCTAACCAGACAAAAATCAATATCAGGTTATTCGAATCAATTCTACCTATTCATTCCTCTGATAACCTTGCAGATCTTATTAAGGAACAGAAAAGAGAAGACAATGATACAAAGTTTGTTATTTCAGTTACTTCCTCTGATGACGACTCCTCTGATTATTCAGTTTCTTCTGAGGATGATTCTATGTACATGTTACAACAAACATGCTTAAAATTGGATCCTTAACTAGTTAAAGTTTCTCGCCCATATTTCCAGATCCAACTTCTTCGACAAGATAAATATCATAGACCCATCAAAGCTATTGGGTTTATGGATACTAGATCCAGTATAACTATAAAGAAGCCCAGTATTTTATCTCCTGAAGCGTAGACTTCTCATGAAGAATATTTCACTGCTGCTGATGGCAACTTGTTTAAGATTGTGCTTATCACCAAGAGAAAGATCGGGATTCGATTCTTTCCACAGTGTATAGTGTGGACTAAAGTTATTGGAAGCCATCTACCTGGCTCAGACTTTCTAATTGGGATGGATGTTTATAGTAAAGTCTCTCCTTTACAGATCCTACCCACAGGCCTCAGGTATTAAGCATATTTGAGTTCATAAACAGAAATTAATAATGTGTTTGAGCTTACACAAGTTCCTCTACCATATGAAGCTATAAGAGATCAATTGTTGAATTGTTGTCCTAAATCTCATGAACAATTCTCTTATCCTAAGCCTCTATGGAAGAATGTTGAATTCTTCATCCATCTTCCTTTTAAGAAGAATGAGGATATCAATCCGACAAAGGCGGCACATTCGAGTATGAACCTTAAAGATTCACGTTGTAGATCTGAACTTTCCAATCTTTACTTAAAGGTAATTGCTTCGGGATCTGGATGACAGTGGTTTGGAGTCATTTCTACAAGGTTTTCTATCCTATTAGACAAGTACATTTAACATTATAAGGAAGATCGACATCTAAAAGAGTAGATGAAAGATGAACATGGTCACTATTCATAGGTTCACTCATATTTTCCAATCTCTTTACTCACTCTTATCAAGAATAACATATACCTGGCTCTGATACCACTCTAGGACCCCCAAGGCGCGTACAGGGAAAAAAAACAAAAACCAGAGGTATGTGACGCACCAGTTAAACAGACCTCATTGAAAACAAAAGACTGACAAAGATTAATTGTAGTTTAGGTTTCAAGTATGCTGGTTGAGAACACTATCCTTTTCTCTCTGTAGGCACAAAAAATTAACGCTTTCCTCTTAGAAACCTTAAACTGACCAATCTTTCCCTGTTAGACTGTGATCTTAAACAGGATCTATTCTACAGTCTCAGATTGTCTAAAACGTTCTGATACACAGGATCCTCATGAGGAGGAAAGTGTAGAGAATACTTGTCTCTATGTATGACATATAAGCTTAAGACTTAAGCTTTCAAGAGAAAAGGAGTTTAGAGAGAAGCCATGAAAGCAAACACACTTAAACTTTCATTTATATTTTTCAAAGGTCTTTTCAACGTGATTACAACGAGAGATAAACCTTGCTTTTACAGACAAAGCAAAGGAATACAAACAAACAATTTTAGATAGGGAATATATTCCCTAGGTACAATCATGACAACTTTAAAAAAGAAGATGCCCTAAGTACAATTATTACACATCTTTAAGAAAGAAAACAGTAAAAATATTTCTAATAGATAAGAAAGAATCTTTTTAAAGAGGATGTGGTCCCCAAAGATTCTCCTATCAATATAATGACGACTAACAAAGAGAGTCCCACATTTGAGAGTGGAGTCTAACTCATCATTTATCACGAATTGGTTTGTGCCATGATTGAAGATTGGATGGAGAGTCTGGATCACTTGAAATGTCAGTGTCAAAATGAGCTTTGTAGGTCTTTTATCTTTTGCTAGGACTGGCATTGTCTGTGCAGAGTCTTTGCAGAAATTGATTCAACTCTTCTTCATTAGGGATGAAAATATCATCAATAGGGTTATGCATCTTGGAATAGAGAGGTTGGAGGTTGTGAAGATCTTGCAGTATCTAAGGCATCTTGGATTTGGGTTGTTTCATCAGTTTCATAATACATTAGGTTGTTTGGGCCTGGTATGTCAACTTCTAGTGCTTAAGGTTCACCAGAAATAAATTCTCCTAGGTAAGGTCCAGGAGAAATAGAACTGACAAATGTTTGTTGAGGAAAATGATTAATCTCTTAAGAAAATCCCTAAGAGATTTAAGAAACATTTCCTTTATACCTAGGCTAACAAAGTGAAGCATGATGAAAACAGACATGATTGTCAGAATAAATTGCACCAGTCCTTGAGGTAAGATATGGACAATGGAGGATGAAGAAACATTGTGTAGATTGTATCTTATAAGAAGCTTCCGATAATCGATATTGTTTAATGACTATAGAAAGTTGTTTCTTCCATTGTTTCAGTGGTTGATACCACTCAAGGAATGTCCATAATAGAGATCTTTCATTGTCACAATCACAAAGATATTGGTAGACCTATAGATGAGGTAAGGTGATAGCACATGAATAAAGGGCTGAGAGTGCCCAAAGATACCATAATGCATTCTCAGAAAGAGTGCCATTAAGAAAGAATACATTAAGGTAGGGTGCTTTGAGGTTAAACAAAGTGGTGCTGCAGGGTGAGTTGGTTTCACTGAGGAAAAGGTGTAGATAGTATAAAAAGCTCATGCGAGCAAGGGATGTAACTTAAACAACATTAGTGGGGGCATTAGCAATAGGAGGAAAGAATTTCTTTGTTTATGCTGTAAGAGGTAGGTTAGCCATGGAAAGAAGGAAAATGATTGCACTGAAAGGAAGATATAAGAAATCAGCTAAAATGATACTTTTAGTAAGGTGGATAGTGTATTTATAGCGGGAAATCTTCTTAGGAAAGATTCCTGAAGGATGTAAGCAGATTTGTTTTAAGTGTTGAGCGGCCTTGGTTTGGTTCGAGCTCTAAGTAGGTGGATTCTTTCTCACAGCTTGGATAAGGACAATGTATAGTCAACCACATGTGGAATGAAATCTTTAATGTAATTAACAATCCCGAAAAATTGTTGCATCTGTTTAACACTGAGATTATCATCCGAAAAATGTAATAACTCTTGAGCTATATATATGTGGACCTGGCTGATAAAATCTATCCTGGAACTACATACCTAAAAACTCAATTTCATTGGTTCCAATGAGACTATTTTTTACCGAAAGTATAATGTCATACTGTTTAGTAAAATCCAAGAACTTTTGAAGTAGAGCCTTATGTTCTTCATGGGTCTTTGAGTATAGTAGTATGTCATCGATGTAGATCAATGCACTGTGGAGAATAGGCTCAAAGATCTTTGTCATAGCTCTTTGGAATAGTGATAGGGCAACTTTAAATCCAAATGGCATAATAGTCCATTAGTACTGTGCATTAGGAATGCAAAACACCTTCTTATATCGCTCTTTTAGGTCAATACCTAATTGCCAAAAACCTGCTTTCAAATTAAACTTTAACAAGATAACATCTTCCTTAAAGAATAATAATTGTTTACTGATCTTTGGTAGAGGAAACTTATCATCTTGCAAGAACGCATTAAGAGGTTTGTAATCAATAACTAACCTCTTTTTACCCCGCTTTTTATCAAACCTTTTATTAACGAAAAAAGCCTGAGAAGCCCAATCAAATTTTGTAATCTTGACAAGTCCTTGTTGAAGTAGGATAGCACACTCTTCTTATGCGAGTTTAAGATC
This sequence comes from Erythroxylum gracilipes, assembly GCA_026413385.1. NCBI lineage: Eukaryota > Viridiplantae > Streptophyta > Magnoliopsida > Malpighiales > Erythroxylaceae > Erythroxylum > Erythroxylum gracilipes. The sequence goes on from JANZLC010000003.1 coordinate 20,105,401, forward strand.
ATCAGGGTTCATCCCTGGATGTGTCACATTTGTTAGATTGATATCCTCATTCTTCTTAAAAGGAGGATGGATGAAAAATTCAACATTCTTCCATAAAGGCTTAAAATGAGAGAAATGTGCATAAAATTCAGGATAGTATTCTAACAACTGATCTCTCACATCTTCATATGGCAGAAGGACTTATGTAAGCTCAAACACATTTTTAATCTTTGTGTACGGACTGAAATAAGCTTCATACCTAAGGCCTATGGGTAGGATCTATAAAGAAGAGCCTTTACTATAATCATCCATCCTAATGAGAATGTATGGGTCAGGTAGATAGCTTTCAGGAACTTTACTCCATACTGTACATCAAGGAAAGAATTGAATCATGATCTTTCTTTTGGTAATAAGCCCAATCTTAAACGAGATGCCATCAACAGTAATGAAATATTTGTCATAAGAAGTCCATGCTTCAGGAGGTAAAATATTGGGCTTCATGATAGTTCTATTGGATCCAGAATCCACAAATCCAATAGCCTTTACGGGTCTATTATATTTATCTTATCGAAGGAGTTGGATCTGGATAAACGAACGAGAAACCTGAACTAGTTTATGATCCAGTTTCAAGCATTTCTGCTATAACATGTACAGAGAATCATCCTTAGAAGAGATAAATAGTCAGAGGAGTCATTATCAGAGGAAGTAACTGAAATAACAAACTTTGTATCATTGTCTTCACTTGTCTGTTCCTCAATAAGATCTTCAAGGTTATCAAAGGAATGAATAGGCATAATTGACTGAATCGATTCCAATAACCTGATATTCTTTTTGGATTTGTTAGGACACTATCCTGCAAAATTTCTTGGCTTGCCATAAACAAAACATTGATCAACTTTTTGAGATTGAGGAGGTTTGCGTTTAAAGAAAAGAACAAATCTCTTTCGCTTCTTGCGTTTGTACGGCCGATGATATCCTTTTATCTTGGAAGATTTCCAAGATTGCTTATGGGAAAATTTCCTATGATGATGTTTTTTCTTGATACAGCAATCACAGTCTTTGTTTTCCTTGCACTTGATTTTCAAATTAGGCTTCTTGCAAGCTTTTTGAAGGATTAGATTCATATTCTTGAAGAAAGCTTGTTAATCACAAAGTTTATTAAGAGAAGATAAAGCAAGCTAATAAATTTCTCCGAGAGAAATATCACTCATATTTCTTTGCAAGGCTGTAATGGTTCGTTGCAATTATGGCTGCAATTCATCTGGCAAGGATGAGATGAATATATAATGGAGATTCACATCATTTGATCCACTAAGAAGATAATATATAAGTTGAAAATGCTTCTGAATATCACATCGATCAAGTGAACAATATTTCATTTTAAAATACTTTTGATGAATTTGCTTGTCAATGAGTTAGAAGTCACCCATAAATTCTTTTTGGATAATACTAAAAAGAATAATTGCAGAAGTGACTTAGATGTATTGTAGTTTTTTGTAGTCTTTACGACTTTTCCACCATTCTCGTAAAGTACCAATAAATTGATAAGTGAACTCAGAAAATATCTCGTAAGGAGTATTTAGTCGAGTCATTTTCAAATCTAGTTAAGCTCCAAATTCATGAAGGCGTTCTCTCTATTTTTTAGGAGGAAGATAATCAAATGTAAACCATAGACTTGAAGTAGGTTTGGTTGGTTGTAATAGAACTTCTGGTGGTGATGGTATGAATAGTTTAGGTTCTACAGTACTTGTAAAATCAACATCACTGATATCTGGATTAGCTTCAGTATGTTGAGGCATGGACATCATGACCTAAGCTAGACCAGATAGATCAGCAAACTGTGCAGATGAATATGAAATTTCAAAAGATTGTTCAGAATGCTTAAATAGCTCAGGAGTTAGCTCCGAATGCTGAGAGGGTTCAGGAGTAACTTTTGTTATGGGTTTGGGAACCTCTGGAACCTCAATAGGTGCAAGAGGTGTTATAAACTCAAGTGCTTTATCTTTGGTTGTAGAGGATGTAGGCTAAGCTTTTGGTGGAGATGAAGGTGGTGTTTAGATTTGTAATGGTTTATTCCACGGATTATATGAAGAAGAAGAAGAAGAAGACGAATCCCTTTTCTTAGGTTCTTCAACTTGGGGTTTTAGTTTTGCATATTTTTTAGGTTTACTCAAAAGAGGGTAAATGTGTTATATGATCAAATGATAATTCATCTTGAATACTTTTTCATAATCAATAGCGTCTGGATAGGTAGGGTAACTAAGAGAAGCACACATGAGCTGAGCAACTGGAAAAGTGGGAGGATAAGCTCTGTAATAGTTTTTGACTGTTCAGTTTGCATGTCAACTTCCATATGTTAAAGAACTTCTTTTACCTGTGTAAGTTCTTGCTTCTTGACTGTAAAGTCTGGTCCAAAATACTATGTTGCAATGTAGTGCCGAAGATCAGCTTCAAGTTGTCGCATCTGATCTTTGTAAGATTTGTACAACTTTTAGATCTGTGAAGAAACAACATCTACTCGTTAATGAGTAGTGTGATTCTATGGACTGATTCCATCCAACTTAGAATCAATCCTTCTTAGAACTTGGTTTTGTGCTACTGCGTTATTGGTAACTTCATCAATAGATTAGAAACAATAGTTCCGTGAGGAGTTATTCCTATAGCTCGAACATAAAGGTTAGAGATAACCCTTTTTGTTTCATTAGTGCTTCGTTGTAGAGGAGGAAAGTCTTCCTCATACGGTTGAACCATCATACAAGGTATGAAAGCAAGAGATCCAACAGGAATAAGAGGAATTACTGGTTGTGGTTTGGAGATTGACTCTGGATAATCTCTGTCAGAAGGTTTAAGCGTCTCACGAAGAGATTCAAGTCTGAGTCGTTCTGTTTTGAGACCACTAGATTTAAAAGGTACGCCACGTACCTCTAGTTTTTGGTGTCTTTTTCCCTGAGTGCCCCTTAAGGCCTCGGAGTGGTATCAGAGCCATAACCATCGTGTATGACAAGTGGTATATGTTATTCTTGATAAGAGTAAGTAAGGAGACTACAAAACATAAGTGAACCTATGAATAGTGACCTTGTTCATCTTTCATCTACTCTTTTAGTTATCGATCTTCCTTCTAGTGTTAAATGTACTTTGATTAATAGGATAGAAAATCTTGTAGAAATTACCCATGTTCCTATAGAAAATTGTATTTGTGAGTCTTCTCTTCCTTTGCTTAGTTCGTACAGTGTATATTCTAGAGATCGCTCTTGGATTCGTAATATTCATACTATTCTCTCTACAAATCGCCCAAAAGTCGAAGAAATCTTCTAAAGTTCTCGGCTTGAATAGTGTGGTTTGCAAGCTACTTCTACAAAGCAGTATGTAAAGTTAGAGATCCCCAAGGAGCTCGTCTCTCTTTAGGGAGAGCAGAACCATACTCATCTACATGTTGGAGCAATTCAACTTATTCTCACCCTCTATGGAAAAAAAGTGAATACCTTCTACAGCCAGGATATCTCTTCTTGATACTATCTACACAATGTACCAAAATGCTTTAATTGGTACTTTGCTTACAACTCTTAACAATGGAAGTGTCATCCTCACCATAACACCTGATTTCAATATTATGTTGGATGATCCAATGTTATCTTAAAGACTTCAAGTCCAGATCCAAATCACTAGAGTTGAACAAGATCCTGCAACAATTATGGCTACTTTACATCATTAGATAATCTATTGCCTCTAGAATCATGTTGTAGATTTGAACTTTACAAACTTTACTTCGGATGCTCTTTATATGGTTGCTAATCGTTCCAATGATCAGACCACAATCATCCAAATCCCAAAGCAATTACCTCTGAAAGAACTGGAAAAATTGGTGCCCATATAATGGATCACGAACTACCAGAAAGTGTTCCATACTCATCACAAGCACTCATTTCACACGACCACTCCTCCAATTCTTCAAACTCTTCGAGATGGATCGGTGAAATCTATCTACACTAGGCTTGTTGATAATCAACCAAGTACTTCCAACACTTTTGGCCTAGTTTTGATGCTACAACCTATAATGTCTCATACAGAAGGCAAAGACCTTCTAATTCATTATGTCACATATGATGGAGATCCTGTCTATTTAAGTCATCATCGTGGACATTTCATCTGAGATACAGATCCCTCTATGTATGAACTAAATTGTGAAGTTTGTTTGAACCCTAAATCAGACAATGATGATGATGATGAGCAATATAAACGACGGCGACAAAGAAAGAAAAAGTCATGTACTCGCTGTATGCCTTCTCAGCAATATCATCCTGGTCAGGATGATCATGAGGAGATGAACAAGGTCACTATTCACATGTTCACTCATGTTCCCTAATCCTCTCTTTTTTTTGGGATTCAAGGAAACCTCGTAAGCGGGTTAAGCGGACGCACCTCTCCGAGGGCCCAACTGGCGCACCACCCCAAAGGTGGGCCAAGCGGGCGCACCTCATCTTCAAGGAAACCTCGTAGGCGGATCAAGCGGGCGCACCTCTCCAAGGGCCCAACTGGCGTACCACCCTGCAGGTGGGCTAAGCGAGCGCACCTCATTATCGAGGGCCCAACTAATTCTCCACCTACAAGTAAAATCCCGACTGCCCCAGACTCTTGCAAGAGGGGCTAGTATGAAATTGAACCTAAGACCTAACCGAAGCCAAGTCTCGCTCTCAACCATCGAGCCACACTCGTTGAGGGCTCTCTAATCTTCTTACTCTTATCAAGAATAAAATATATTTAATCAATTAAAATTTTAATTTGGATAATTACTGTGGTCTAAAAAATGTTTCCATCTTCATGAAGGCAGACCGAATTATTCTTGTTGTTAATCATTCAATTGAGTCAATCATCTCTATTCTAATCAAAACTTTTATTCAATTGAAACATTTGGCGCCATTCAGTCCTGAATTGTTGGTTACGGAAAGATGCTGCTATTTTTCAATTGCCTAAAGATAAAAAGCTGTAGTTCCCAATCAAGAGCTTGGCCGCGCACAATGGGTTAATATTCCTCAGCATGGGGCAGCCCGGTATGTTTCCTAGACGAAGCAGTAGTCGCACTCCTTCCTATCCATTTTAAGACATTTTGGGTTTATAAAGCCATATTTATAAACTATGGTCCATAGCCAAAGACGACAGCAAGTATAATCCATTCCTCTAAACCATATATGCATATTACTACATACGGATTACATTTTCCATGAAAACAAACACGTCAAAAGCGTTGATGACATTCCGAGAGAGAGGTTCCAAATGGCAAGTCTCAAAAAAGATGAAGAAAAGCAGAATCCATTACAACTTAGTACTGTAAGAGTGAGTCAGATCATCCCAACCAAGCTCAACAAGGTAAGGTAGTCTCCTCCAAAAACGCCAGGTTCATCTCAAACTCCTTGTAACAAATTACCATTTTCAACCATTAACAACCCTTTACTCTCTTCTTGATGTTTTACAATTTTGTCGCCATGGCACGAACTCATTTCTACGCTAGTTAGCTTCTCAGCCTTCAAAGCCTCATGCTCCCAGTCTGTACGGACCAACACAACAAGAATAGAAAGAACACAAGCCACTTGGGCAGACAAGAGTCCAAACCAAAGCCCGGCAAACCCAACATTGTGCCCAAAGGCCAAGCCCACTGCTACCGGCGTACCAACACAATAAAAAGCCAACAAATTGATATTGGCCCCAACAGCAGGCCGAGCCGTCCCACGGAGTATGCCACACCCAGTTGTTTGAGGACAGTTCCCAAGCTCACAGAGTCCAATTATAGGCAAAACTGATGCAACTAGGCCCTTAACAAGATCATCTTTCGTGAACAATCCGGCCCATCTGTCCCTGAGGATCAATGTCCATGTCACATTGATGATTCCAATTAGCAAGGCAGAGCACAGAGCAACCAACGCTGCCAACCTGGCCTTGTATGGCTTACCAGCTCCTAGCTCATTGCCTACCTGCATTCCCCTTGTAACAATAAGCACATGACACATACTTGTGAGCTTTCCAGCTCAAGAAAATGAAGGAAAAAGGTGACATTGAGCTAAGGCCACTCGAGCTCACTTTAGTTGGGTAAATGGAATCATCAACACGTACGCTTTCACTTGAAAGTAAAGTAGTGGTTACATGTTCTTTATGCTAATTTTATGCAATAATATTACAAGTGCGACCGGAGGGTCCCTTGAAGTGATGTAGCCACCAAACAGATCAAAAGCATGTTTTTGGTCTGTATGGGATTGACTACTACTTCTGGCTTTAATTTGAGTTCCAAGCTTCAAATGTAAACTTTCTATATCCGAGACCTAAAAGGAACTGGGCAGAGCAGATATATCGACTTCAAAGCAGAACTTTTCCTTTTTAACATTTTATTCAAGAAGAAAAATGATTCCTATAGCATGTAATATAACCAGCTAGCCCTGCTTGACTATTAACTGATATGCCTCCCTCACATCAGAGACTTAGTTCTACATAACAACCTAAACATGTGTTTTCACTGTTACAAAATCCGTCACATAATTAAATAGGGGAAAGACCTAATCATTCGCTTAAATTAACAGAGGGATACAGGCAAGAAGTAAAGTTTTAAAGGACAATCCATAACAAGATAGTAATTTATACAGCAACCAATTATATAAATATTTTCGCTTAAGCAAGAAAACACACATGTTTTGGGAACACCAGGTTGAAAGGTCAATTACAAGTCCACAAGCAAACAAAAGAATACGGTTTCCATGTACTTCAGTTTCAAAAAGGCAACAATATTTCTTTCAGCATCCACCTAATTGTTCACAGCCATAGGTGTATGACACAACCTGAAAAGGATGCTTATATATACTGAATCACCTCATGAAATGTAACATCACCAGACCCAAAAAAAAAAACTGAAAAATACTGTTACACACCACTAAGAGCATTGAGGATCTATGACAAAGCGACCCATCAACAAATATATTATATGATAGTACACAAAAGCAAAGATAAAATTTGAGGAAGTGGTGGGGTTTTTGGACATACCTTGGCTGAAACACAACCAGCAAGGGCCATAGGTACAGTGTACATCATGCTAGTGGTCTGAATGAGTATCCCAGTGGCAGCCACAGCAAGTGTGGGATTTGGCAAATAACCTGCCATCACAGTCACTATCTCATACCACCACCACTCCAGGCAAATACCTAAACAACTAGGAACTGCCAACTTCAACAGTGGTCCCAACCCACCACAAACTTCTCCGATCTTAGCCGTCCATCTCATCTCCCACCGTTCGCTGGCCCTCCACACATACCCCACCATCAACAACACCATGTTCATGTTAGTTGCAACTGACGCCATTGCCACCCCGGGGACACCCAACCCCATCACTACCACAAGCACGTAGTTCAGGGGCACGTGGAAAGCAACAGCCAACAAGGAGCAGTACATTATGGGCTTCGTCACCCCCTGTGACCTTAAGAAAACTCTCAATGGCTGTAACAATGTGTTGGTTAAAAGATCTGGGAGAGAGTAAAAACAGTAAGTTGCAGCCATTGCTGTGATTTTTGGATCTTGGCCCAAAATGTTCATGATTGATTCCAGATTAACCCATAAGAGGCTTATGGGTATGGTTGCAACGAAGAGGATTAAGATCATACGTTGTAGAGAGAGAGAGAGGAGGTCCCAGTTCCTGCTGCCATAAGCTTGGCTGCACACTGGCTCTAGCCCAGAAGCTAAGCCCACAAGAACAGAGTAACCAGTAATGTTGGTGAATCCAATAGACAGTGCACCACCAGCTAGCTCAAGACTTCCAAGTCTGCCCAAGAAAATGACTGACACCACTGCTCGGAAAAAGGCCATCAGGTGGGCAGCTGTTATAGGCAAGGCCATGCCCCAAAGTTCCTTTAGCTCCTCAACAACCTTGATTTTAGGGGGGCGGGAAGGTTGTTCGTACACCAAGAAACTTTCATGTTAGTATCAGCAAGCTAACCATCATCATCAGAAGCATATGTGTGAGAGAGATAAGAGTTTGAGGGTTTTACCTGAGAAGAAGAGGGTAGTTTGTGAGAAAAGAAATCACGGTCTTTACCATCCATTGTTGTTTCGATACTGTTTCTGAGCATCGGCATGCAAGCTGTACAAATAGTTACTTCACCGGCTATGAGAACAAGGAATGTCAAGGAGATTGTCCCAAGAAAAAAGTTTTCTCGAGCTGCAAACAAAACCAAGGGGATAGATAAACCATAATCTTACCAATATTCTGAAAGAAATATGCAAACCCAAGTCACTCATCTTCTTTGACCGATTAATATAACAATAAACGAAAGAGAAATCATTATCATAGAAAGGAAACAAAACCGACCTGGGGGCTGAGGCTATACAACTCAATAGCTTAACAGAACAGAAATATAATGGGTGGAAAAAGTTCATTAAACGTAGGCCGCTACAGGTGTGGATGAATCAACCAGAAGGTTGAGAGGCAAGAGTGTAATTTCCAAGAGCAGTCTAAGAAAGCTAAGCTCTTAGAGGCATCATATCAGGCCTCCGAGTCCGAGGATGGTTAAAAGCTTCATGTATGGATCATTTAATTGTTTAAGCTTTTTGACAGGTATCATAATATGTTGGGTGGGAATTCAGGTATAAGATGCTCAGCACTTAATGTTTTAACCTTGTTTTGTCAATAAAATAACATCATTTTGTGTATAAATAAACATAAAATAATGTTATTTTTGGCACAAAATAAGTTTAAAGTAAGATATTAGGTACAGAAAATTTGATACCGATCGAAAAAACATTAGATCTTTTAACTCTCTTCTGCTTCTAAAATAATATGGTTTGGAATAAAAATAAACATAAAATAATACACGATTGTAACAGATAATGGAATTTATTACAGTAGGATAAACAAGAGAAAAGCAAAAGGATTTGCATTTGGCCCTGGCGGCGAAGATTATAAAGAAATGGAAAGGTGTGCAGATGTGTAGGGAGATAGAAGATGACGAGTAAAAGCTAAAGCTTTACAGATGATTTGTTGCGGAGAGGTGACAAATTTAAAAAAGTAAAAGCATTTGGACGGGGAAGTGCAAGTGCCTCGACCTAAAAGGTTGCTCCATTTTATCGGAGTTTGGAATTTCATCAGCCCTCAACTTTTTGTTCTGCTGCTTATGCCTAACTCTAGTTAATTTAGAGAAATGAAAATTTCACACTTTGACTTATGCGGTATTTCTACTTTGCATAATAATAGCACTATAATTTACGGACGACTTGTATTTCGCTTTGCATTCTACATGCAGTTTTCTTCTCGTCACCCAAGTATCTGTATACGTAAAGATACAGATATGCCGTGCATAATCTATCTTCCTTGTTTCCATCCTGACGTAGATGGGTGAGTAATTGTGTGCAGTGCAGTATTTATTGGCTCAAGTTCCCTTTCCAATGTAGTTGAAGTAAAAGATACGGACCTCAAATGTTCTTCAAAATAAAATTTAGAGTAGAATTTATGATTTTTAACCTATGGCCTAACTTTTAAAATTATTGAAGGACTGTTTGTTTTTAATATGATTCAATAAAAATTCTGTTTATTTTAAAATTTTTCAGTTTTTATAATTTTTGTTTTTTATTTCTATTTTTTGTAATTTTCTGATTTTTCGTTGATTGAATAAATATTATTTAATTATTTAATATTAATTACTGATAAGAACTATGAAGATTTTAACTTAATAATTAATTTCAAAATAAAATAATTTTAATTTGATAATTACTTAATAAGTACAATTTAAATTTAAGCTATTTTCAAAATGTACAATTTTATTTAAAATATTTATAAAAATTATTTTATTTTAACAAAATATAATATTTTATTCATAACTTTTATTATGTAATTATTATCAGTAATAAAAATATTATTATATTGACATTCACAACCAAATAAATTTATATTTATATTTAAAAATTATAATTATAATTATAATAAAAAATATAACTGAAACCAGAAAACTCTTAGCTTTTCCTTAAATGACCACTACATGATAATTAGGTTATTTTAACTACTTAATAACATAATGTCTTATAATATTTTAACATCTCGAATTAAGAGTATATATGACTTGGAAAACTCCAAGTTACCTATTTTAGTTTTAGGATTTAGTCGTATGATGGAGAATATAAATATTGGAAATTCTTAAAAAAAATAGTATGCCTACCAAATTGTATACTTTGCTAATTAATAATTAACTTAGTTAATGTATTGTAAATTGATCAATGTCATCTCGACTTTGAATTAGATGTAAAGATAGATTATTCATTAAAAAATTAGGTTATATACTAAAGTTTAAAATCAAGATCCTTTGAAATTTAATGAAAATTAAAGTGTAAGAACGTTCCTCAATTCTTTTATAAATCCATTATTTCTAGGGATGGTAGATGAAACATCTCTCGACTTAATTCTTAGGCTTGTATTTATTAAAAGGGTGACAATATTTAAACCTAAGTATCGCTCAAATAAGTCTTACTATCTGTTTGGTTCGGCTTTGAAGCTTCAAAAGTACTTTTTTCACTTTAGAAGTCATTTTAAGGAAAAAAGAAGTATTTGGCTGAAAACTTCAAAAAAGCTTTTACAGTAGAAATAGCTTTTTTTTATGGTCTTTGACCAGGGTATCCACCGGCGGACCCAGTGACTAATCCCCTCGCTGATGGGAAGGCACCTCACAGGGTGGGACAGCTGGCCCAAGGATTTAAAGCTACTCCATACCCAAAGCCAAGGATCGAACCCTGACCTTTGGTTAAGGGTGAATGAGTCCCTTGTCACTCAACCACACCCCTTGGGTTGCATTATTTTTTATTCATACAACTTCTTTTGTATCCAAAATATAATAATAAATAAATAAAGTTTTTCATAATTTCCGTGAATATCAAACTACTCGAATGAAACAGAATTTCCTATTTTTTGATAATATCAAACAAGCTCTAACATATATAGAAAAACATAAAAGTGAGTTATTTATGAAAAGTAAAATGAATTGAAACCAATGATGCATTCAAGATACATTTATTTACAATCAAAACTCTAAAACATAATGTTCTTATAAAGAATGAAAAATGTCATTGCCTTATTTCTGACAAGGTACTTGGAAAGTTGGAGTTGGTAATCTTAGACTTGGAAAATATTACGAATATGATGATGATTCCAACCTTTAAGTGTTACTCGAGCACTGACTCCTGGAGGAACCTCAAATGATATCTTCACTGGCATCATCTCTCCAGGTACAAGAGAAAAATAGTTATCAGAGTAATGAACTGGGAGAATCCTTGTGTCCTTTCCTTCCTTGCTCTGTGTTGATGCAGTAGTTACACCATGAACAGAGAAACGAAGAAAGAAAGCGACACCGACACCGTCTCCACCGACTTCGGCAACCTTCAAGCTGTTATTTTCTCCTGAAAAATGTCTGAAGAACCTCTTGAACAAACTGCCTTCGTGTTCGCCACCACCAGTATTTACAGGTTCTGCTGAGCTTGTGTCGTGATGTTCATCACCGATTCTAGTAACAAAGTTGTTCTGATATGTCAAACTTTTGGTGTTCGGTTTCTTGGATGTGTTGTGCACAAGTATCTCCAACTCATAGGTGGAACCTCTAATGGAAGTCTTTGATGTGATCTTGAGGGGAACTCTCTTCTGCTTATATGATTCCAACAACTTGTAATCTCCACCTGGCAAATGCAACCAATAGAAGTTCCTTGATATAATACCTTGATCAGACATCTTGTAGAGCTTGAGAAGTAGGAAGTAGACTGGCTTCGGCTTTTGACACTTTGGATACTTCATTTCAACAATGGAGATTGTTTTCTGAGGCGGGACTTGAAGATTTTCTTCAACTTTGAAATACGGACATGCCCCGTCTAAATCCCAAACTGATACTTCTATGGCCACATTAGATAGTTCTTCACACGAAGTATTAACAACCTGTGTATGGAAAGAGTAGTCAACCAACTATATAACCACAGAGTTGACGAGAAGCAGAAAATGATTCTATCAGTAAGATAAAGTTTAATCTTGTGAGTTATGGAACCATAAACTAACTTTTCATTTAATGGAAGATGAACTGGAGGTCCCACATACTTCAAATATCAAACAACTAAGATACATCTCCCAAGCAATCAATTCTGCATAGGCTAACTTATGACAGTACTGATGTGCTTACCTCAATAAAATAAGTTGCCAGATTCAATTGAACATGGATTGGTTCCGCAGCACACCGACTGCCGTAGAATCCAGCCGTTTGGTCAAGCAAATGGTCATAAAACTGACCTCTTAGACCTGTCCAAGGATTCTGATTCTTCCAAACCAAAACACCAGTATATTTGCTCCACATACGGGAAGCCCAGCCCTCCAACAAAGCTCTATACTGAATATAGTTCACAAGCTGAGCCTGGAATGATGTTTGAATAAAGTTTAGAAGCTTCACAGCATGTTGAGAGAATCCCAAGTAACCAGATAAAGAATTTAGCATACCTTCAAACAAAAATCATCAAGATCAGTTGGGGAGCCATACAAGAGGATCTGATTATGGACCTTGCCTGGTTTTGAGTAAGGAATGTATTTATGGTATTCCCATATTGGGTTAGGAACTTCTTCTACATAACCATTAGGAAGCTTCTTAAACAATGGGATTTGCCAGCCATCTGGTGGCATTGTTGCTCTGATGGTTTCAGCAACTGGCATTCCAACAGAGCCAAGCTCAGGGTTGAACCCATACTTGTAGAAATCATCCTTGAAGAAGCTTTCAGGGTATTGAATTTCATAAGGTCCATCTGTGAAATCTCCCTTCCCATTTGCAAAGCCATCCCATAAAGATCCTTGAATATAAAATCTTGTCCCGTCAAGGTACTGGCTAGGATCCTCGGACCCTAGTGACAAATCTTGAAGATCCTTGCCAGTTTCTTTGACATTTTGAAAATACGGATGGAGCTTCAGGTCATTCTTTAATGCATTGTTGATGTCATCTGGTGGAACCTGTTCGTTTCCACCTACCCACAGAGCAAGGCTAGGATGATTTCTCAGAAGCTTGATTGTGTCTCTTGCACATACCAAGAACAGATCGTGGTCAAGTGGACCATCAGGATTTGAGACTGGGACACCCCTTCCATCAACATCTCCTGTAATCCAAAACTCTTGCCACACCTACATAATCAAGCAGTCAGAAAACAGAAAATGAGATTAACTGCTTTTGCAACCCATAATTTCCAGCAGCATAAATGACAACAATAAAACTAGAAAAATAGTAGTACTGTAATCACAAAAAACAAAAAAGGAAAGGCTTAGCAAAATCTCAAAGATAGAAATAGAGAGAGAGAGAGAGACCAGCAAGCCATAAATGTCACAATAATGGTAGAAATCTGGTCTCTCAGCTAACCCTCCACCCCAACACCGAATCATATTGAAGTTCATATCTGCATGGAACTTGATATCTGTCTGGTAACGCTTTCTAGAAAGTCGTAGTAACCCATCTGACAAAATCCAGTTGCCACCACGAATAAAAATAGGCCGACCATTTACCTTGAATAATCTGTTGAGCAGAGATAGATTGATCTCATTACATTTTAATGTAACCCTGATAGCTACATTCCAGAATATCAATCTGATGTTAATTTGTTGATACCTGCCACCAGTTGCAGAATCGACGTAGCTCTCAATTTTACGAAATCCAAACAGTTGGCTCCATGAGTCTGACTCTCCATGTCCCTTTACATCGACGGTAATACTTACATTGTACAAGGATTGCTTTCCCATACCATTTGGCCACCATAATTTGGGTTTGTAGAAGAAGAGCTGCCAGCTCACATCGTTAGTACTCAAAAGGAGTATTGGAAGTAAAATTAAGGGAATGAAATACGTGGACATTAAGATATGGAGAAAGTCGTGATGTCATGAATTCATATTGTACAACTTAGAAAAAGAGAATTAATCTACTCTGTCCAAATATACATAAGCAGTAGCATACATCTATAATACCGCTAAGCATCAGAAAACACTACGATCAGCAGCTAAACAGCAGAACAATTATTTTTAAGTCAACAGAGGGGCCAAAGATATGATTTTTTTGGTTAAGATCATGACATAAATACTATAACTGACCGGAGGAAATGTGAAAGTTGTGCTCTCTCCAGCTGGGATTGACACATGTTGTGTTTGAAGGTGCTCCAACAAGCAAATGCCATTTTCAAGTTCCAGTGTCACTTGGATATTCAAACTACAATCAGCTACACTGGTACCTTTATTTTTCAACTCGGTTGTGGCATGTAAATATACCCTCTTATATCCATCATAAAATGTTGAAACCAAATGGGGATCCACAATTTTCACTGGCTGCACATAATGATTTCATCCACAAAAAGGACTCAAGCTGTGAGCAATATAAAAAGTGGTGAAGTCCAAAATCACATAGAATCAAGTATAAATGTTCTCATAATAGAGTAGAAGCTAGTTTTAAGAATTTCGAGACAAACACATTATCTGATCCAAAAATTAAGGCAATAAATGGAATAACACCAACATAGAAAGTTAAACCATCAGCTTATTTTAAGTTACTTCTCAAAAGTCTCATGGGCTGTCCAGAGTAAGTTTCCCCTAGGCACATATCAGCTGGCGTAGAGTACGAACAATCACATGCAAGATTACACCTTAAAGATCATCCATGGTATTGAATCACAAAACTTAATCTCACCCCTGTAACATAAGTTGATACTTCATCCCATATGCCAGTGTTTCTATCCCTGAGATGTTAAAGAGCACACTGTTGTTATTTATCTCAACAATAATAGTAAATGAATACTTACTATAGCAGCACCAAGATAAGGACCTGCAAAGACAATAAGCTTCAAACTAAAACTAGAAGGTAGAATATCAAAACCATAAAAAGAAAACTTATAGTCATACCCTTATTTCACTTTACCATTATGGCATTTCAAGAAAGTGCATCTTTTCCTTTATGAATATGGACCAACTTGCTAGGACCAGACAGAATAAAGAAAGAAAAAGAAATAATATAGTCAGTTTACTGATCAAGGGGTTCACCTTATAGGCGCTATCCAATCCCAGCCCTCGACATAATGGGCAGCAACATCTTTTCCAATCTGTCAAAAAAGCAAAATGGCTAATGTTTAAGACTTTATACCCATATAATCACCATAACTTTCAGCTATCAACCACATAGATGACATCATTTTATGTCTGTGGTTCTGCAAAAGAATAAGTAAAAGTGGAAAATTGATTTCAGAGGAGAGTTCTATATAGATAGTCATATACCTCATGGTCACCACCCTGTCCCCCGTCACAAGGAATCTTCCCAGGATGGTCAGGAGGATGAACCAGAACAGCCAAAAGGTTTTGACCACTAGGATTCAGAATATCGGTAACGTCTAGGCAATGCCTTCTAAACATCCCTTTTGGTAAAATCTTTTTATGCCCATTCAAGTACACTTCAGCTGAGTAATTGATTGCACGAAAATTCAGATCAAGGTGTTGATTTGCTGACTGAAAGATTCCCAAGTTGTCAATCAGAAACAAAAGTTAAAATGGGATACTTCAGAATCAAAACTCTTGCACATACAAATTGACCCAAAACAGCAATTTGGAGTTATAGAAACCAAAAAGCCGGTAACTGCATACCAGCTCAACTTCAAAAGTTGTGAAGAACCAGAATGTGTAGTAGTCCCTCCCAGAGTCAGCAATATCTATGATCACTTCATTTTCCAATCCGTAAAAAGGATCGGGTATCTTGTTGCTTTCTAACAGAGTTCCCAGAACACTGTCAAAGAGAAAACAAGAGTGTAAACAAAATATTCATGAGTTGGAAATCATTGTCATTTCAAATTCCAAAAGAAACACAGCTGCTACATTTGTAATCAAATGGAGACCACAAGAATTGGTTCTGTGGACCATCGACATTTTGAATTGAACAGCCAAAGAAACGAAATTTCAAAATCCCCACTTCAACAAAAACAGTGAAAAACTAACCCATTCCGAAGATTGAAACTTTTGCTTTGGAGAAAATAAGATGTTTGAAGAAATTGCACTTGCAAATTACAACTAACACCAAAGTCAACCACATTAAGCCCAAGTTCGATTTATTTTTGTGATGAGTGGCCTTCATTCTCCAATTCCAAGAATCACAAAACAAACAAAATTGAGAAATTCGAAGCCAATTCAGCCATCTCCCCCACTATAATAGCAAAATATGAAAACAAAAACAATTTGCAAAACCAAAAGAAAGAGAATGAAACAAGAGTTGGAGCAATGTCACTTACGTTCCAGGAACAACAGCTTTAATCCAAGGAGGAACAATACCAGTGGGAGGATGAGTGGTGGTGAGTTGGATGCCACTGTGTTGAACCTCTGTGGATCTCGCTGCTAACCATCCCGAGTTCAGTACTATCTTCCCCATGTCATCATCCATAACCATTTGCTTCAAACACAAAGAACAGCTCACATACTCATCCCAAAAGGAAAAAAGAAAAAAAAAACAGTTTAAAAAGAGAGCAGAAGTCGCATTAGTCAAGAAACAGCACAGAAAAGACTTGATCTTTTCAAAAAGATAAAAGAAAGATAATGAAAAAACCGAGGAAGAGAGAAGAAGACGGCTTACTTTGGCAAAAGTATATGCTTTTCTTCTCTCAAAGCTTATTAAACAAAGACGTGATCTGATCTGAGGCAGTAATTATTAAAGTACACGTGAGTTTCTGTTCTGTTTTGGATTTCGGAGTCTCCTATAAGATTTCCTAACGTAGATTGTTTTTACGGCGCCATATCTGCTAAGCACAAACGGTAGATATTTATCATATTCGATTCTCTGTTTTCCTCCTTTAATTATTATAATTAACCACTTTTCTAATAATACTTTATTTTAATGTTGAGATTCTTCCTTCTGTTTTTATTTTATTCTATAAAAAAATAAGAAAATATAAGAGATAATGCTTTGGTGGGTTTACTATGGTGATAATGCTGATCTCTTTGTTAGTTAAAGTTTAAATCTTTAGATAAGTGATATTATTATTATTATTATTATTATTATTATTATTATTATTATTAGATTAATGTGATCAATTATTAATTTAAATATATATCATTTAATATTTCTATAAAATTTGAAAGATTAGTTATGAAATTATTTTTTTTTGGTCATTTGAAAATAACTTTTGTATTAATTAAGGGTAAGGTTGCGTAATATTAAACCTCTACATATCCGTATCACTACATTTATACTTGATTTTGAATAGATTACTCTTCTATATTTTATTTATTAAAATAAATATAATTAACATAAATTCAAATATAGAAAAATATAGAAAATTTAAAATATGTCTTTTACTTCTCTAATAATTATCCATATCTATTTATTTGTCATATAATTTATAATTGTCCTCGTGACATATTATATGTGGATTTATCGAAAACAATCTTTTTATTATAATGGGGTAAAATTGCGTCGGACTTCTCCAAATCTTATAATTGACGACCATGATGATGACACAACAACGACGATAATTCATAATTGTGAATAAGATAAGATAAGATCTTATGTTTCGGTTATGGTGTTCCTATCTTGTTCTATTAAATCTCATCAATATATTTATATAGACTTCACATAAATAGATAGATGAGATTTATGCCTCGGTTGGTAGACAACCAATCAACTATTTTTTTAGTTGATTAGTTGTCATCAGCTATTTGGTGAGTAGCTCTTTCAATAGCTGATTTAACATTAATAGTCAGGAGCGTTTTCATCAGCCAAAATTTTAAGTATTAAAAGCCAATCTTATCCTTTATGCAGTTACAGGTTAAAAATAAAATGTTGCCTTTAAATGAAAATGAAAATAAAAAGAGTTATAAATTTTTCATAGATGATGAAACAGTACAAGTGAACATGACTTTTCTAAAATCTAAATTCTTATGAGAATATTTAACGAAATACTAAGATATATAATATTTATACACTTATATTTTTTTAAAAGCCACGTCTTAATAAGTCATTTTATACATAAACAACTAATTTTACTAAACATCTCTAATAAACAGTTAATATAATCTGCTGGTCAAATTAACTAATATAATTAAGTATCATCTAAGAGCTAATGCAATATACTAATGGTCAAATAGAATTTTAACGAATGAGAGTTGGAAGGGAGTGATTGAAATAGAAGATTTTGACGTAGAATAAGACAAAGGAAAAGACTAATTTGATAAGAGTAAGAAAACGACACCGAATAGGGACAGAGGAGGGAAGTGTATGGAGGAAGGGAAGGCGCAGGACAAGAAAGATGCGTAGGATATATAAAAGGGTCCTATCACCTTCCTGCGCAAATTAGGGCTACTCCTCTTACCAAATTCCACTTATTGTACCAAAGAGGAGGCGTAGGATAAGAAAGATGCGCAGGATATATAAAAGGGTCCTATCACCTCCCTGCGCAAATTAGGGCTACTCCTCTTACCAAACTCCACTTATTGCACCCCCTGATGCATGATATATTGGTACTTCTCAACCGTTCTCTCTCCTTGTATTTTTTGGAGACCTGTTGGTTGTATGTTCATTTGAGCGATTAAAGGGAAATGAATGTGAAAATATAATCCATGTTTAACGTTGATCCTTTTTTTTAAGAGTTTTTTTTAATCATGGGCAACATTCAAGTTTGAGACTTTGATTCTGGTGTGAATGTATTTAGCTTGAGATAATTATTGTGGGGTTTCTTTTTGGATTGTTCTCGTTTATGTTATTTTTCTTTTTTATAGGGCATTCGTTGCTGGGATGGGGGATTCAGAGGTGGGAATGTTGTGGGAAACAGTTTTGACAAAGATTAGGAAATGTTATTTGTATGGTCTGGTGTAAGCTCTACATAAGTCTGTAGACTGTATTATAGGATGTGCAAAAAGGAAAGCAAATGGCAAAGCTTTGTTTAATCTTCAGTGGAATGGAAATGTTATAAAATTGTGGGTTAATGCAAAAGCATTTGATTTCGACTTTGTATTTTAATTTAGTGTTATTTCCTAATACAGTATAGATGTTTTTTGATTCAATGCTGGTGATTACCCAATAAACTCTTGTTAGCTGGTTTCACAAACAGCTTCTTCCTGTTTCATCTTCGCTTATAGATTTAAATTAGATGAGCTTGCTAAGTTTGAAGGCGATAAGGTTGAACTTCTTTGCTTTTCTGTCCTCATATATGCAACGTGTGCCTGCAAAATTTTGAAAGGAAGAATGATGGAGTGGTTCTAATTCTTTTACTGTCTTTCTTCATTGACATGGGCCTAAAAATCTAGAGGGACAGGAAGAACTCTTTGGTAGATGTTTTATTGTTAATAATTGTTTGTTGTTGGAGATTAGAGTCTTTGACTATTTTTTTCTTTTCTCAAGTCTCATCAGGAGATATTGTTTTTTTCAAATTTTTTGGGACACAGAGGATGTTATTGTTCTTGGAGAAGAGGGCGGTCACTTAGATTGATGGCTCTCATGGATTGTAGAGCTTTTTCTTTTGTTACTTGTTTTGCTTCCCACTGTTTACTGTATGTGGCATATGATTCCAAGTTTTTGGGAATGCTTGTCAAGTTACCTTTTATTTCCATCCTTTATTTACGATCTGACATTTACATCATGATATGATGTGTTTAGACATATGTCTTTGTAAACTATGTCTTATTGCTACGTTGGTTGCAGCTATACTGAATACACTTTACTCAGGTAAATGAGAAAGATATGATGTCTGAAGAAGCTGGGCATATGCTTGTGTACGAAGATCCCTCAGACCACCGATCTATGTCTTTGGACGATACTAGCAGTACAGAAGAATCGCCTAATGAAACTAGACTGTCATTGGAAACTGCCAATGATGCAATTCCTTACATCGGACAAAGATTTGCTACTCATGATGCAGCTTATGAATTTTACAGTGAATTTGCAAAGAGATGTGGGTTCTCAATCCGTCGTCATCGAACAGAAGGCAAAGATGGAGTTGGCAAAGGACTCACAAGACGGTATTTTGTTTGCCACCGAGCTGGGAACACCCCTGTTAAAACCTCAAATGACAATAAACCACAAAGAAACAGGAAATCATCACGGTGTGGGTGTCAAGCATATATGAGAATAAGCAAGACTACAGAGTTAGGAGCACCAGAATGGCGTGTGACTGGTTTTGTAAACCACCATAATCATGAACTCTTGGAACCAAATCAAGTTCGTTTCCTTCCTGCTTATCGAACTATATCAGATGTGGACAAGAGCCGAATACTCATGTTTGCTAAAACAGGGATTTCAGTGCAGCAAATGATGAGGCTCATGGAACTTGAAAAATGTGTGGAGCCTGGATATTTGCCTTTCACTGAGAAGGATGTAAGGAATTTACTTCAGTCATTTAGGAAATTAGATCCAGGGGAGGAAACTATAGACTTATTAAGGATGTGCAGAAACATCAAAGAGAAGGACCCAAACTTCAAATTTGAGTGCACACTTGATGGAAACAACAGATTAGAGAATATTGCTTGGTCATATGCATCGTCCGTCCAATCATATGAGATTTTTGGTGATGCAGTGGTATTTGATACAACACATCGCTTAACTGCATTTGACATGCCTGTTGGGATATGGGTTGGGATGAATAATTATGGCATGCCTTGCTTCTTTGGCTGTGTACTTTTAAGAGAAGAAAATTTGAGATCGCTATCATGGGCATTGAAGGTAATAGATCGAAACAATCTTTACTTTGAAAAGTTACTCTTACTTTCACTTGAACAACTTCAATTGGATCTCTGATTGGTTCTAGCTATAACATTTATAAAAAAATGGCCATGGACTGTATGTCATGAAATTGAATAAAGGTATGTAACAGGATAATAAGGGTTAAGGTAGTAATGAGACAGTAAAAACATTTGGCTGACCAGGTATGCATCACCTTGAAATGAGAGTTGAGGACTCATGTGAGCTATTGCCATTTCTTGATTTCCAAATTGTATTTTTGTTAAAACTGACAGGCCTACCCGACATTCATATGCACCTTTGTTATAGTTATTGCATGCATGATCTTTTTTGATAATGCAGCTGCGCCTTTGACGGCTGCAACTTCAACTCTTAGGGTTTTACATTAATATTTTCTTGTTCTGGGAAGTGACATTTTCATTTTTTTATTTGTGGAGAGGCATAAACATTAATACATATTAATATTCAACTGGGGCATTTTGGCTGCTAAATTAATGTTGATTTTTTTTCTTTTACCTATTTCCATGAAAGGCATTTTTAGGGTTCATGAATGGGAAGGCTCCACAAACAATATTAACTGATCAGAATATGTGCCTCAAAGAAGCAATAGGAATGGAGATGCCATCAACAAAGCATGCACTTTGTATATGGATGATTGTAGCAAAGTTCCCATCTTGGTTTAACGCTGTTCTAGGAGAACGTTACAATGAGTGGAAATCAGAGTTCCATCGTCTATACAATCTTGAATCAATTGATGACTTCGAATTGGGCTGGAGGGATATGGTTAATTCCTTTGGTCTTAACACCAACAGGCATATTGCAAACTTGTACACATTAAGAACACTTTGGGCCTTGCCACACTTGAGAAGCTATTTCTTCGCAGGAATGACTGCAGCTAACCATTCAAAAGCAATCAACGGCTTTATCCAACGGTTTCTTAGTGCACAAACTCGACTTGCACACTTTGTGGAGCAAGTATGTTCTCTCCCAGTTATTCCTTGCAATTACTAGAGAAAAATTTTTGTGGTGCCAGTCTTCTTGCTTATTTTAGTCAATATTATTGTTGGTGTTCAAGGTATAGTTTTGCTTGTGAGTTTGTTTTTATTCGATATCTGTCTTATTTTTGGTGAATGTAATGGTTTTGATATACATTTACACTTGGCTGAAGTCTCTGTGTTCAGTCATCATTTATCTTCCAACATTTCTTCTGAAAATGTGGGACAGCTTTCTCTGTGTTTGAATTAGTTCCCCTGCAAGCAGGTTGCTGTTGCGGTGGATTTCAAAGATCAAGCTGCTGAACAGCAAACAATGCAGCAGAATCTTCACAATATATGCCTGAAAACTGGGGCACCTATGGAATCACATGCTGCTGCAATATTGACACCTTATGCCTTCTCTAAGCTGCAAGAACAACTTGTTTTAGCTGCACACTATGCATCATTTCAGATGGAAGATGGTTTTCTTGTGAGACACCACACCAAACTTGAGGGAGGCCGAAAAGTGTATTGGGTTCCCAGGGAAGGTATCATTAGTTGCAGCTGTCATCAGTTTGAGTTCTCTGGAATTCTCTGTCGACATGCACTTCGAGTTCTTTCCACAGGGAACTGCTTTCAAATACCTGAGAGGTACCTTCCTATTCGTTGGCGTCGAATCAGCACATCCCCTTCGAAATATATTCAGAGTTCTACAAACGATCATGGAGAAAGAATTCAGTTGCTACAAAATATGGTGTCAAATCTCATAACTGAAGCTACCAAGTCGCGACCGAGGCTGGATATTGCAATTGAGCAAGTTTCTATCCTCATATCTCGCATCAGAGAGCAACCATTTCTGTCACAGTCTGCAAGGGACACTTCCTCCATGCATAGATCTCTTTAGCACCTAAGAATTGTGTTTGGATTTTCCTGCAACAAGCCCATCTCTTTGGAAAGCAAAGATGGCAGATTACAGAAAGCAAAATAGAGTAGCCTAATTCAGTTTGTGGGTTCAAAAGCTTTAGAAGATTTTGGGAACATGCAGGCAGCTGTAGATCTCCCAGTTGCATCTTTTGTACCTGTTAGGCTGTTAGTTCTGGGGCAGAAGTTTTATGAGGAGCCTGTTACATGTATAAATATATACATGACAAAGAACAATCTTATGTACATATGTAATATCCATGTCTGAAAATTTAAACTTCACTATAGTATAGATTAGAAGGAAAGAGTTGGGATATAATTGTCTACTTGCATGAAAGGAATAAAGAAAAGGCAAGAAAGAGTTGTATTTTTCAGAAATGCAACAAATTGACTGCATTGGTTTTCTTCTTGCTCTCCTGAGAGTGACCATTTCAACAACTGTTAATTTCAGAAGCAAGTTCCAATCTTTCTTTTTTTTTTTTCAAGACTTCAGGAGCCATCTACGATGAAATCCAGTCAATGGATCGCCAAGATCTTGCTGATTTTTTTATATCATTTTTGGTTACTTTAGCTTCTCTGGGCATCCAAAATCCTCCAATTTTATCCCACCTGCAAGCCTAATAGAATGTTCTTCCACTTGAGGTCACAATGAACGATACCATTCTGATGAACGTACTTCAAACCATAAAGTAACTTCCTGTGTACACAGCGGATTCCCTTCCTGTCTAATGACATCTGAATTTATCCGCAACGTCTTTCAAGCTCCCTCAATCCATAAACTCCAGGAAATGTTCAGGTTGCTTTCACCATTAGACCCTTTCAGTTCAACTTTTCCTAGGAACCTGACAAACATACTGGGAATTCAATGTCTCGAGCTTATTGGCCTTGTTCATTAGAGATTCTACGGCAAAAGAGTGTGCCCGTGGCCTGGTTCATTGCCAAATTGACACTCGTGTGATCCTGAACCACTAACTTTACCTTTCATCAGGTTTACAGGTTCTTGTATGCACTCGACAACCTTGTTCATCCTAAGAGTAGCGGATGCAGGATTCACAAATATAAACAATGAAAGTTTGCCTTTCACTCATCAACTCGGCCGAAGAGATTAATGTTGGCAAAATTTGTCAATGTCTAGTTATTTGACCTGTGAACAATATAGCTATCATAATCTGCTTGTTAAAGCCTTGAACTACGGATGAAGAACCCAAATACAAACATGAAAATCCTAGTCTCATCTTTGAAACAGCTGTTAAGAATGACAAGGACAATCAAATCTTAAATCTACAGTCCAACAGGGGAAAGAACAGCTCTCTTAAAACATAACATCAACTTTCTGCAAAGAACTTGAACTGTGAAAAGCTGCTTCTTTTTCTGATAGAAACCGTTTCTACAAGGACAAATAGCTTTTCCAAGGGAGCAGTTGGAGTTAATGTAGTTGCTAAATTTCTTCACAATGGAAAGAAGATAATGTCATGGAGGAAAACCGATTCACATAGAAAGCAGTTCTGTAATATTGTGTTTACCGCTTTTGCTTTGCAGGTCTGTTTACAAATGAGACCAATATGCGAATGGAGAAAACATATGCAAATTTCAGTTGTTAGTTGAAATAATTCAGTCTAATACAATATCTCTGGGTTTCCTTATTTTGTGATAAATAAAGCCCTCAGCTGTACAGAAGATCCATCATCACACATCACCAAACTTCTTCCAAGCATACTCAAATAAAGACTGAAAAATACTTTTTGAATCTGTCTCTTCAGGCAACCTGAGAAAACGAGCAACTCTATCAAATCCAGGATGGTACATTAGCTGCGATTCTTCCTTCACTTCTAACCTTGTGTCCTGCTTGTAAAGTTTCGGTTTTGATAAAGCCCACTGCATCGCCCAAATAGCTAAAGGGCGCATGTAACATATGGATCTATACTGGTCATCGGTGTTCCAACCTTCTGGGGTTTGAAAAGAATAACTGTTTACATAAGAAATTAGTTAGCTGTAAAAGCAGTGCATCTCAAAGGTCATGCCTGTGTTTTGGTATCCTAGTGTGTTTAAGCAGATATGATTTCAGATAGTTATGCAGATGCAAGTAAATTCACAGGATAGCTGAAAAGAAAATTTCATTATGGTAAGTGCCCATGGATGTGCTTACCCTAGTCCTGCTTCAGACCATGCAGCCTCATACACCCCACTTGCTGTATGAAATGCCATATCTGTTAATTCCTCATGGATCATCGTTGCAGCAACTGCATATGTGACTCCAGACCAAATTTCTCTTGACTGCATTGATGAAAGATCAACATTCCCATCTGGTAGCATCCCATTTACAGCTCCTCGCTTCCCATCCTTCACCTTCAAGACATTGTAATTGTAAACCTTCTCTAATGCACATTTTGCTTTGTCTTCATCAACAATTGGCAAAAGTCCACAGGCTCGTGCGTACCTATAAACAGAACAACTTAGTATATCATGTTTCTTCACCTTATAATATCAAGAGAAGAGAACGCAGAATTAAGCATATCCGGACCCACAATATTTTGATCCTAGAAGATTAATTGATCTCAAAAATATCAACTTAAACCTAGAAATGAATGCTCTAGGCCATAGAAACTGTGAAGCTATCATAAACTAGTTCTTTGGAAATAACACACATGCATTTGAAACAAAACTATTTAAAACAATTTCTACCTTTAAAAGCAAGAAAGATAACAGGAGAATATGAATCAAGCACTTTTGTATTTTAAATCGAAATAGATTATAAGTGACGAAGCATAAGGCATTCAATATGTTCAAATCATATTAACTGCAACAGACCATTGTCCAGCCAATTGATCAGCTTGAATAGATGAACTGTTCCTCCCCTTGCTGTTGTCATAATTGAAGTAAGAACCATTCCATAACTTTCCATACACAGCTTTTGCCTTCTGAAACCTAAACCAAAAGTAGTCTTCTGAATCCTTGTCACCTAGTTCTCTCGCCAGGGCTGATGCAGCCTGTAAAGCTGCCACCCATAGACCACCACTGTATGCGCTCACACCAGACACAGACCATGTATCATATGTCTGATCTGGAAAGCCATCATTTTCAATCATCCCGTCACCATCCCTATCAAACTGTTCCATAAAAGCCATGGCCATATAAACTGACGGCCAAACAGCTTCTGCAAACCTTTTGTCACCTGTAGCAACCACGTCCCTGTAAACTTGGAGAACAAATTTGGGATTCAAATCTTTCCATCGATCTGTATTATAAAGGGGGTAGGCATTCACTTCAAACCATGGATCATTAATTCCAATATCATGTGGAACTGCTCCAAGTACTTTTCTTTGAACCCATTGTCCATCGTGTAGAAGTTTCATCTTACTGGGATCATGCATCATTACTGCTGCAGCAAAGTCCCTTTGAATGCTAAGTTGAAGCTTGGGAAACAACATAATTAGTGCAAAAGAGGCATAAAAATGAACATCATAGGTGTTCCACATGTGATATTCAATCCCTTCAAGATATAGGAATTGACCAATATTTTCTTCTCCTTCTTGAAGCAAATTAGTTCCAAAAGCAGAATTTAGTGCAGCTGGGGTATGAATTTGATCAAGCATTGAAGCCATCCTTCCAAGAATGTTGACAGCAGTATCTCTTTGAGAGGCTCCATTGATAAGACTCTTCATACCTGATTCAGACCTATCAAGTGAAAATTTCCTTCCTTCAATACTTACTAAAGTATGTACTGGAGGTGCTCCATCTGCAAAAGAGAAGTATCTGTATATGCTAAACTATGCATCCAAACTCAAAAGAGAAAAGAGAAATATTCTGTGTAGATTAATACAAGTCAGATAGGCTACAATCACCTGTCCAAATTGTTCCACCCGAATTAAGAAAATAAAGCTCATTAAAGAGAGTGACAGGATACCTGAAAAAAAATCTTCAGAATCAGAAAATATTCCTTAACAAAAAGATTAAGAATATATAACAGGCTTACCATTCAGGAAGATTCTTGTCTTCAAGAATTGGTCTCTGCCAGGCTTCTACCTGGGTTTCCCAATGTTGATGCTCTGGGATTATAACAGAATTACCAGAAGTGTAATTGTCACAATATATATTCACTTTTTGTTCTAAAACGTTCACCTACATATTTACCCTACTAAAAACAAAATGAAGTCATCAACATGAAAAGGAACTTGGCATTACCGAAAATAGCATCATGTGCAATATCTGCAGCCGTGTCACGACTATTGTAAAATTTTGTGTAACGCCTGTTGATGAAAAAGCTTGAAGCATAAGTCACCTTTCACAATTCAATTATTTATTTCAACCATGCATATGGCAAATTACCTTTGGTAAGTCCTTCCACCTATAAAGTTTACTTCAGGGCAATCCCATGCCAATGAAAAAGTTGCATCACGAGTTGCATCAGGTGGAACTGTCACCGAGCAAGCAATTGCTGCCCCAATAGATGATCCTGGTTTTGAAGGCATAGCTATTTCGGCAGACTTAAGGTTGTCAAAGGATCCATGCTATTTCCATACAAGATCTTATGTTAACTTCTACCAAAAATACGATTAAGCATAGGTGCTTAAGTTCTAACACAATGAATATGCATACATCAGTTACCTTATGCTCTAGCATGCAATGTTGAAAACACAAGAAACTTCTCATCAAACATATATCAAATCATCTTAAACCAATAATGGTAGTAAAGAAAAGGAACTAGGGGAAAGTATATAGTGGCCAACAATCATCTAACTGTAACAGGAGAAAGTATAATTGCGATCAACAATCAACTAACATTATGCCAATCTTACTTTTGAAAAAACAGCAATGCTTAACAAAAGATTCCAAATCTGATAGGTTTTCACCAAGCTTATTAACTGCCTCTCCCACTCAAGAAAGTGTTATTATTAGTTTCCATTTTTCCTAACCTTACATTTGTCTTATGTAAGTACTCTTGGCCATCCCCGTTCAAAAAATTGCTAAATTAAACATGTCCAGATCACTCTTTCATGAAAACAAAATAAATATCTTAATCGTTCCAAATTTCATTAGAGCAAAAATTTTGAGAAGTTAAAGGACAAAAACAACAATCATGGCATGCTTCTAAAGCATATAAACTTCCACAAACCTGTTTCATTTCATTCCACATGTCTCTTGCAGTTATACCTTCAGAGTTTCCTGATATTACGAAGCAAGGACACTCGGAGACATTGACTCCATGCTTCTCTTGTGCAGCAATTGCAAAAGTCACTGGGGAAACCCCATTAGCTGTCCTGTATGATAAAAATGGATGCACAAGATTTGTACACATACCATTAACCTAGAGCTGAGAAAACCAATTCCAGAATATTATTTTCCATCCAAGAAAAAGGATCTCACTTGTGATGTAGAAGAACACAATGAACACCGTCCTTC
Source organism: Erythroxylum gracilipes (assembly GCA_026413385.1). NCBI lineage: Eukaryota > Viridiplantae > Streptophyta > Magnoliopsida > Malpighiales > Erythroxylaceae > Erythroxylum > Erythroxylum gracilipes. Next base: position 20,133,392 of record JANZLC010000003.1, read on the forward strand.
ATTCTAGCAGGATAAATAACCATGTTTGTCAGTGTTAAAGTGGGCATCAAACTTTTCCATATGATAATTAAGACATGATCACAAGAAACTAAGATAAAATACACAAACACTCTTCTTACATTCTCTTTGAATTGACATGCTGGCCAGAGAACTCAGATACCCCTCCGACAGAATTCTGAATTGGCAAAGACATAACAAATAGGCATAAGGTATGTAACTTGTTTAAGTCTCATACTAAAATAAGCTATGTATGCAAAGCAAATTTGCCCCCAGTCCCCACATGACCAATTGAAGAGCGGAGCCAGGAATGAAACAGGATCAGTACAAGATAAAAAATGACTTACTGTCCATGTAAAAAGCAAGGACACATTGGCATCAGTTGTCCCAGAGTTAAATAGCTGAAAAAAAAGATAAAGGAACTCAGGAACAAGTAAGCAGTGCCAAAATTAATGTAAACAAAACTGATAAAAAGGCTCATTCATACCATGAAAGTGAAAACTGCAACAGGGAAACTGCTCTCCTTGTAATTATGAGGAATAATGGGTGAAATTTGGCGACAAACAATTTTAAGTTCTGGATCGGGTTCACCTGCATTTAAAGAGGGTATGAAATGTAGAACCATCTACAGTATAATGTATTCTAAGATAATATCACTTGATGATGTAGCTTACCCTCATATATGGTCCAAGCCCGGGGGAACAAACCATGATACTTGGAATTATGCCCCTTCAGATTCCAGTCCCATGATCCAATTCCTGAAACTGCAGGGTCACTAAGTATACACATGACAATCAGTAAGTTATCTCTTAATGTCCTCTTCCTTAATTCTCATTTCTAAACTCAGTGTCACCTGATGCACTGATGGAATTATGAAAAAAGATTAGCATATTGGTGATCAACTGACCAGGAAATTATATAATTACTTACTCGACTGCCTCTGGACTCCTTGGGCACAGTACACTAGAGTACTTCTTGCCATTTGATCGTGAAATGAAAACCTGCATCAATTTTGGCATAAAGATTAAAAAACTTCGTTAACTCAAGCAAAGGAAACGTTATTACACAATTCTTCTATATTCTGTTTCCATGACATTTTTCATATCACATTTTAAAAATGATGGAATTTGGGAACTATTGCAAAATGTATTTATACATTGAAAATTTGAGAAACATTTAAAGAGTCAGAAATATGCCTTCAAATCAGACATTTTATGAACATTTGAGCTTAACTTCAATGTATTAACATGTACTCAAGAAAAGGCAACAAATATTCCCAGAGAAACGCTTATCAGTATAGATAAAGTTTTGTTTACATCAAAGTAAGCCCATATTTTGATTTATAAAGGAAGAATGTTCTCGAACAAATGACATTGCTGTTGAAAATAATCAATTTCGTGTACAGGCTAGACAACCAAGGAAAAACTCACAAACACAGAAGAAAATTTTCAGTTAGAAACCACATTAAGAGGATTTCCTTAAAATGCACTCATAATTCTAATCTTTCCTACCTCCTGACAACTCCCATCACATCACATCAAGAGTGGTAATTATTTACTTAGAAATGCACCCTCCTAGCTGCATCGCTAAACTATTCTAATGTTGCTGCGCCAGAATTTGTGACTTTCTGCAGGCTGAGCATTCATCTATGACTCACAGTTTTGAATCCCAAATAATCAAGCACCCCGATTTTTAAAGCACATACAAACTAACTAAATAATATAAACAATACGGTTAATCACAGCTATCATCTTTTAGTTAATGGCTGGCTCAATCTCATTTCATGCCAACTGTGAAAATGCATAAACCTTTGTGTGAGAGACTTAAGAAACACTAAGAAGTCTCATAGAATTAGGTAAAAGATTAATCATTCTGCAGACTGCAATAAAGAGAGAACAATGAAATTTTATTGGAGTCAAATTGTTTACAATGGCTCTAAGATTTGGAAATGCAAATTAGGTTGTGCATATTAGAAAAGAGGTAACTCTGTTATTGCAAATATTAAAAGTGATAACATCTTTTACTTTTTAGCCACCATGGTTGAATGCAGACACAAATTAACCTCATAATAGCTCTGGAAGTATATCAAACTTACAGAAAATTGATTTGCTAAAATAGGTTTCTCCTCACATATTCTTGGAAACAGTTGCCAGCGCTGAAATTCACCTCTATAACTTCGTCCAATGCTTCCTGAACTGCAGTGGTAAAATCTTAATTAGAAACGACACCTAGGGACGATTAAATAATAATCAACTTTTATTCTACAATGGAAAGACAAAGATATACAGATAAAGGGCATGTTTGAAAGATCTAGCAAACCATGGCCAACACAATGTCTCAAGCATCATCAATGTCCAAATAAAAATTTGCACATTTTTATAAGTTTTGTGGTCCACAACATAAACTTGTTGTACAACTGTATGCAAATAGTTATTTCACGCTATCTTACAACAGCATAGAAGTTGTAGATTTTGATGTTAGCACATAAACATCCTACTCACTGAGCAAATCATGTCCAGAAAACCAATATTCAGTTTGTGAAGGTCAAAAACAATGATTTTGCACAAGTAAAATTCAGTTTATGACATGAAACTTTTACTTTCGCAAATGGAACACGTAAAGACCTACCCCACACCACCTAGTGGAACGCCATGACAAGATGTCATGTATCGCTTGGCAAATGGATTGATAAAAGGCCCCTGAGGAAAGTGAATATCAAGTACAAATTAATCATTTGTTCCTTACTGCAAATGATGACAAGATATGACTGCACATATAGGTCAGAAGAAAATCACCCCCTTGGCTGCTTCTTCTCGAAGTAGACGCCATATCCTAATACCTATAGGAGCCTGCCAAAATGAAGAAAGACCATCTTAGTGACAGAGATTGGATCTTAAATAGATGACAAATTTTTTGCACCTAAGAACCTCAATGATAGCTTCTGATATAGAGGACAAAGGTTTTGCACCTAAAAACCTCAATGATACTTATAGGAACTATGATATCTTACAAGATACAAGTACACGATGTGTGCTTGTCTGCATCAGATTATAGACATTATTACACTAACAGGATAATTATTTTGAGTAAAAAGCATTTGAACTTCTAAATCTGAATAAAACCTTCTTAAATGAAGCCGCATTCGTTTATGTTACATAGAAAATACAATACAAAATAAATGCATTCATGAAAGTCTAGTTAACCAGTGTAGAACGAGTGGAGAACACTCAAAATGTCAGAAGGCAATACAAAAACAGAAAACTGGATAGTCAATCTACCATCTCTAGAAAATTAATCCATAATTTATGTATTATGTCCATCACATAGTTAACTTTTCTGAGATCAATGATATACAGTGGTTAGAGGCACTAAACAGATCAAAATAAAAGTAAATAATGAATCTACTGTCTCGGACCTAGTGGAACTATGACCTTCAGGATATACTAGAAAATATAGAATTTTGCCATCCTGCTAATACTGTTGGATTTAGGGCAAACCAGGAGGTTGATTCACGAAAAGATAAGACATAAGTCAATTGTCTCCATCTTGAGGTGTATTTTTCTTCCTCTTTTCTTCTTTCCTGATTTTGCTTTCTTATCTCAGTGCAACCTAGTTCATTTTTTTTTCCCTCAACTAGCCATAAACTCTTACAAGGAAAAAGGGGAATGATGAATGCATGTTGATTCTATACTCAAGCTATGGCCAATATCAGCCATCAGATACCAAAGAATACAAAACAGTTTTAAGTTAAAATGTGTGCGCTTAAAACCAACATTACAATCATACTATCAAATCAACAAAAAGCAGCTTGGGCATCCTGTATGAAATTCTTTTGCAATTGAGGGCCTATGTTAGAATAACACAGATAAAGCACTGCTATACAAGATAAAAAGTGTAAAATCTCAAGGCTTTACTATAAAATATGGAATTGTACACTTACCATTGCCAATGCTTCCTTCCATTTTACACTGAACGGAGAGAGTGCAACCTCCTCACCATTTAATTTCCGTTGCCAAGTAATTGGTGCAGGTTTCCCAGGATCAACCTTAAGATAATCATGGTGAAGAAATAGACATATGAAAGCCGTTCAGTAGGTGCGTGAGTTGTTTCTTGAAAAGAAGGTTTACAATCTGAAAGGAAAAAGTAGTGAGGACTAGCCGATAAAATTCCTTTAAATATTACAGGAACCATGAAGAAAACGCATTTTCACCAATTTCAGATTGGAACATCAAAAGAAACAGTAATTTAAATGTCTTCAAATGAGGGTTCCCATTCTTGAACTTGAACAAAGAGAGATGAAAGAATTCCTGAGCCTTGAACATTTTCGTTCGTGGATTAGGGGAAAGGCAAGGAAGTAATTAAGAAGTAACATCACTGTTAAACTGGAGAGTTACAACTAAAATGGAAGTACTTCTCACATAGAAGAGTCTAAGAATGTCATTGAGAGACAAGTTTCGTCTTTTTATCATTGACATGCAAACCTAGGGACCATCCAAAGAAGACAAATAAATCTCTTTGCATAGCATATAGAATATATAGCTTAAACAGTACCTCCGTTGGATAATCCGAAGATTCTTGGAATTCCTCATTGGAATCATTCTTCAGAATCTTTCCCTCAGACATCTTTCCTGGAAACAATCAACATGGTAAGTAAATCAACTTCCACTAGCATGACCCAAATCATTTGTACTTTCAACACTTCAAAGTAAAACAGCGAGTAGCTCTCCAACACGTGACAAATTCACAACAACTGTCGTTGACTTTAAGAAAAAAATCAAATGCAACACTCTTTTCCTTACCAGCCAAACATTCGTGCTTTGTTCAGATCATATTTGACCATGGGGATTAAACACAGCATCCGTTCCATTGAAATTTGAAATTCAATTAAACAGAATACAGAATTTCACAAGTCCACCGAAGGTATATTCCAAAGCAAAACTCATTTCTATGAAATCAAATGCAGGATTGTTTAACCAGCCTAGACCAAAATTTAAGGGGGAAAAAAAGAAGAAGAAGAAAACGAAAGAATCAGACCTGTAATCATGAATTCATAGATAAATGCAACAAGCTGATCCGCACACGTGTGTTCACCCCAAAATAGGTAGGTGTACATACACGTACATGTGTCTATATAATAGTTTGCAAAAGTACGTTTAAATGTATTACTCACATTCACTAATCACCATGAAACAAATTCCCGCAGGAAAAGAAAAAAGAAGTAAGAACTTGCATATACAGATATATTCACGTATCATCAATTCAGGCAGTTGAGTTGCTACAGAAATTAACAGGAAACTAACCGGAGAGACAGAAAGATAAAATTTTGAAGAGAAACAAGAAATGGGCAGTCGGAGATTACTTAGATATCAAATATGGGTGTGTGATCCAAGCAAGAACTGGCGATCTTTATTCTCCCAATTCATCAATTCAAGACAAATGCTTGCTTTAAAGTCAAACATGCTGGCCGTTTTGTTTGGACACAAGCATAACAGCCAGACACCTGATCAAACTGTCCCGTCCAACTGTGCGATAGTGTTGTTTATTACAATGTTGGTCCCTGATCTTCGATTTATTCCGGAGAAAAACCCCCTAATTTGATCTTCTGTCCTATTTAGGGATGACAATGGGTAGGGTTCGGTTCAAGTATTACTCTATCCATATTCATATCCATCGATTTTTATGATTTACTACTCATATCCAAATCCATTAGATTGTTCGGGTTTTTGGATATCTATCAGGTTGTAAAACATATAAAAATATAACTTCTAAATATAAAATATAAAGAACAGATTTATGCGAACGTTTTAAATTAAAATTACTTTAATAATAATAAGTCAAGATTTTGATTTATATGTCTTAAAAAATCATAAAATTAGAATAATAAAAATCATAATTTCTAGTGCAAAGACAACATATATTTTTCACAATCAAGAACTGGAACAAATACTGAAATATCCAAAGCTTCAAATTGTCTTTGCGTGAACTCTACAATATTTAAAACTTCATCTCCATATTATTTGCATTATTATCATCCTATAAAAAAATAAAATATGATAAAAAAAGGTGAGGACTGAGGAGTCAAGTGGAGATTTTAAAGTTGTTTCTTCTAAGAAAATATTAATATTTTATTATATTTAACTATAAATATTCAAGAAAAAATAGAAAATTAGAGTTAATAAAAAACGGGTAAAGTATAGGTATCCATCAATTTGGATTATCACTATACCCATATCCAAATCTATATCTACATCTATTTTTCATCATTCATTAAAATCTATTTTTTAGCTTCCATATTTATTTTTTTGAGTCGGATAATACGGATATTAATCGAGTTGAAAACCAATTACCATCCCTATTCCCGTTACTTGCCCAAAAGTTTCCTATAAGCCTCTCTTCATCTACTTTAGATTGCCAATCGAGAAAAACAGAATTTGCAGAAACTGTGATAAAATTTTTTCTTGGTTTGTATATTTTGCACTTAATAATCATAAAATTTTTGAACATCTAATATTTTAATTTAAATTTTAATTTTTCATTTCAATTGACTTTAATAACTTTTATTGATGAATCGATTAATTTTTGTAAATTAATAATTTATTATTAATTAAAATAAATCAATTAATTTTTATTTCTTTTTTTAATAAAATTTCAAATTTTTTAATAATAAAAACAATCTCTTTCAATCATATTTTAAATTCTTTAACTTTATTTAATTTATAGATAATTTTATAGCGATCTAATATTAGTTGAACTTTTTAAACTTTAAATATCTTGTCTCATCATCAAATTAATTTCTAATCTAATTTTTAAAATATTTAGATTTTAATTCAAATTGTATAATTTTAGTAATTCAAATTGTATAATTTCTAATATAATTTTTAAAATATTTAGATTTTAATTCAAATTGTATAATTTAAGTAATTTAAGAAGATCTTTTAAAATTTTCAAATATTAAGATGCATAAATTTCTTAAAATATGAGATTATTTTAAAATTTTAGGTTCAAATAATTAAATAAAATCTTAAAAATCTTCATTTATTAAGTTTGTTACTTGATTTTAAATTATTTATTTTCTATCGTTCGTCCGTTAATTTTAAAAACTCATCACATTCTTATCTTTTTGATAATTTTTCTTTTTATTGAAGTTCTAATCTTTGCTACCTAGATTATTGTAGCTCATGTGATACACATTTTTAATAAATATTTTATTTATTTGTTCATTTATTTAATTTATTTACTTTTTTAAACTTGCATCACTTATTTATAGTTTTTTGTTGTATTATTACTACACTACATTTTTTTACATTTATATGTGGATTTATTGAAAATAGTCTCTCTACTTTGTAAAGGTAAGATTGTGTACTATCAGACCTCTTCAAACTAGCATTGGTGCGAGATTTGAATTGGTGTGATGATGATGAATTTATTAAATTATTTAGGGTAAAAGACATAGAATTACTTTATATTTTAAGAAATTTTATAAAAACTTCTTTAAAATTATTGAAATTTATTTGATTAAAAACTGATAAACACACACGACATAAACATCGATATTAACTAATTAAATATTGCTTACATAATAATTTAATTCAGTCAAGTTGGATTATTATTTCAATAACGTTTGATTAATATATGCATGATATTTATACCGTGACATTATTTTTTAATTAAAGTTTAAGAGAATAAATTTTTCTAAAAATTTAAAAATTTTAATTTTGTTTATAATTTTAAAGATTAAAATACTGTTTAAAACTGTTTAAGTTACACTTTTTAATTAAAAATTAAGAGAATAATTTTTTTCTAAAAATTATAATTTTTTATAATTTTAAAGATTAAAATACATTAAAAAAAATAAAGTGACAAGAAAGATATATGTCTACCTACTCAGCTAGTCATTATCAAGCAGTTCATAGATGGAGAAAGACAAGTATATACTCTATTTCAGGTAAGGTCTTGAAGCCTTTCAATGGTTACTTTCAAAATTGGGTGCTGTATGTTTGTTGTTACCAACCACCATACGTTAAGTCTTGTATTTTTATTGTTTAGACTTTTTTAAAAAGGTATTTTTTAAAAATAGTTTTATTTTCTTAAATAGTTTAAATTTGATAAAAATGGTTTCATTAGTAAATATTACTTTATTTTTAATATATATTTTTGTTGAATAATTTAGAATTACATAATTGTGGGTTAATAACAAAAATATCCCAAACTTTCATTAAATTCTAAAATTTTTTATGATATATATTATCTTGTTAAATACTACAAATAATTCTTACGAAGAAAGAAGAAATACGTATTGATGAAATATGAATTTTATAAAAAATTAAGAGGATATTTTTGGACATATTAAAATTTGAAGAAAATTTTAAAATTAACTATAATTATATATTTAAAAACTTGTTCTTTTAATCCAAAATTCTTTAAAAAACAGCATCCAAAGATAGTTTCAACTATAATTTTCAATAATTAGAAAACTCAATCAATTTAGCTAATTTAATTATAAAAACTTTGAATCGTTTAATCTTTTGGTTCGATTTATTTTAACAATTTTGTTAAAAATCGATTAGTTTATTAATTAATCGATTCATTTTTATTAATTAATAAAATTTTATAAACTAAATAAATAAATCAGTTTTTATTTAATAATCAAATTTTAATTAAACATTAAATTTTTCGATTGATAAAAATATTGTTTTCAATTATGTTTCAAGTTCTTTAATTTTATTCAATTTTTAGCTAGTGTCATAATGATCTAATATCGGATGAACCTTTTAAACTTTAAATATCTTATTTTATTGGCTTGACTTTCAGTCCAGTTTTTAAAATATTAATAATTTTATTTAAAAAATGCAAATTTTTAATAAAAAGGGAGGAAATTGAAATAAAATTATTTATAGAATTATGGCTGCTTTTAAGATGGGTTCATTTGTTTGCATGAAACACAAAAAAGTAAGGGGCAAAGGAAGAAAATAAGTCCCAAATGTCGGGACTAAAGTGCAAACATAACAACATCTATCTATGCAGTGACAAAAAAAGAGTAAAACAAATTATCTTTATACTTTTTTGTTTTTGTTTTGCATTGTTGAACATTCAAAGAGTGTTTTTCTTGACACAGTCATAAATGCGTAGGTGATTAAGTCATCTAGAATGTTACCCTTCTATATTTCATTATGATTTTTAATTTTTGTATTTTGTATAATTTATAAAAATAAAATAAAAATAAAAATATATTAAGTTGTTATTATCAATATAATTATAATTTTATTACTAATAATAATTTATATATTAGAAAAAATTTAAAGATAAATTATTTTTAATTAATTAAATTTATTTTAATTTCTTATAAAATATTTATTAATAAAATTTTAATAAAATTTAGTATATATTATTAAATTAAAAATTTAATTATATTTACAATTTAATATTTAATTTAAATATATTGTAATTATTAAATCCAATTTATTTGATATTTATATATTTTGAAGATTTTTAATTTAAATATATATTAATAATTAATTATTTGATTTAATTTGATTTAATTGCAAAAATTATATAAATTATTAAGTTGTTTGTTAATAACTAATTGTAATCGATTAAATGTAATATTAAATTGATTAAAATTAGTTAATTAACTGATAAAAATTATTCTTTTACTACCATAAGGTCACAGATTCGAATCACAAAAATAACTTCTTTGTAAAAAATTACAAAAGAAAGGTTGCGTATATTAATGACCTTCTTCCGAGTCTTACAAAACGGGAAAACCTTATATACAAAATAAGGTGATTTGACTTATTTTAAATATAATATTAAAATAAATTATTCATTATTATTAATAATACGTAATATATATTTAGTTAATGATAAAACAAATTATGAAAAACTAGAAACAAAAAATAAAAACCATTTTTTGGGATTTTCAATAATTTTGAAAATTCAAAGAAATCAAAATTAAAAACAAATATATTTTTTACTAATTTTGAAAAAATATAAATAAAAACAAATAGACCTTGATATAGGTCAAATTTGACTAAAATTCGTTTCAATTACATTAAAATAACACTAATATTTAATATAATTAATTACAATTAAATTTATAGATTAAAATTACATTATTTTTAATTAATTATAGTAAAATAACATCAGGACAAATGTTGGACTTTTCGAACTTCCAGATTAGGCTTATCAAACTAAACTTGTCTTCAATTTCAAAATGAGGATTGGACTTTTCGAACTTTCAAGTTAGGCTTTTGGAGGATTAGATTCGATCCCTATCAAATTGAACTTGATTTCAAAACAAGGGTTGAACTTTTCTAACTTGGGCTTCTAGAAGATCCGGTACCTATCAAACTAACTTGGGCTTCTAGCGAGCCTGTTTGGAACAGCTTTTGGAGGGTTAAAAAGCACTTTTGTCTACAGCAAAAGCTGTTTTGAAAAAAATAGGTGTTTGGCTGGACTTTCTAAAAGTACTTTTGCAGTAGAAACAGCTTTTTTAAAAGCCCAAATACA
>JANZLC010000003.1:20159705-20178973 GCA_026413385.1 Erythroxylum gracilipes
TTCGGGAAGGTCCCGGAACAAAAATTTTTGTTTTCCGCACCGTGTTCATGTGATGGACACACCGGGATTTTCCTACAAAACATTCACTGTGGATCAAATGGATTCATACCCATATATTAAAGGGTGAGAGTTTTTGGGCTCTAAAGAGTAAGGACAGCTACTCTTGGTTTTTCAACCAATTTCTCAGGATGAAGGAAGATGTCTAACAGCATGTTACATGTAAAATTAGGGCAGGAGATAGAATATCTCTCTAGTATGATAACTGGACCAATCAAGAGGGTTTAATTAATAATCAGTTAGCTAGATTAATGCTAGGAAGGTTTCCAAAGAAGGCTAAGCTTCAAGAGATAATTAGGAATGACAGTTGGTTGCTTTCCTCAGAAGAACTAAGACTATTATCTGTTCCCCAATACAGAAACTATGGGGAAGATGATATATTCTTATAGGATGGAGTTCCTGTTTCAGAAATCACTAACAGGCAAGCTAAAAGGATGATGGAAGGAGCAGTAACTAGAATAGGGTAGTATTCCCTAACTTGGAGCAAGGCTCTTAAACCAAATGCTAGCTTTCTTCTCTGGCTAGCTATGTTGAACAAACTAATTACTATGGTTAGACTAAAATTCCTATCCTCTCCTAAGCAATGTATTATGTGCAATCTAGAGGAGGAGACTAGAGATCACCTGTTCTTTGAGTGTGGGTTTGCTAAGGAAGTGTGGAATAGAATCTCTAATCTTTGTGGCCTTGGAACTACGCAATGCAGTCTCATAGATATCTTATTAGAGATATCCTAACTACATATATCTAAATACGATAAAGAAATACTAATGGTAGCAGTTGCAACTTGACTCCCGATTTAGAAAGAGATAAATAATAGAAGATTTAAAGGGTTCTTTAACAGCCGAAGCACTCTTATAGAACTCTCTACGAGGAATATCAGGGAACAACTAATTATCAATCAGTTGGGGCAACATAATAGCAAAGAACTTGCTCTCTTTTAGAGAATATAGTCCTCAGGGGGTGTCTTTATTTGGATATCAGTATAGTAAATACAACTTCCTAAGCACAAATATTCCCAAAGCAACTCAAGCAAGACATAGCAATTCAGGCAGTTCTCGAAACAACCAAATCATGACAGTAGGTAAAAGAAGACTTAAAGGAATCACTCACCTTCAAAAGCTCCTGGAAGCACCTCTCAAGATCCATGGCTTACCAGACTGAACAATGAAAGAAGACTCCGTAACGAGACTTGTTTGTTTGAAGAATGAAGAAACAAAACAAATAGTACCAAAAACCCTATCAGAGATATAAATCTTTCGAGCTAAAGAAGGGGGGAAAGAAGAACAGAAGGAAAGATTCACCTTTGAAAGATCCTGAAAGTAACTCTCCTAGAACTATTGCTTACCATTCGGGTAAAGGAATGAAGACTACTATTTTAACACGAAGCCTGTTACGCATGAAGAATGAGGAAACAACCCAAAAAGCTTCAAATATCTTACCTAAGTTGTAAATCCCTTTGAGCTGGAGACAGATAGAAGAAGAAGAGCATCATTATTGTCGCATCATAGATTCCAGAGAGCCAACCCTAATTGAGTAATCTTTCAAAGAGTCGAGAAAGGGTAGTAGTCTTTTACCCTAATTAGCGACACGTTTTGCCTTGCGCTGTCGTTTTGTTTTTTGTAATTGTAATGTTGAACATTGTTGTGTGATGAAAGAGGGGAAGCTTTTCCTCTCTTCAACTGTAAACTATTTTTTACTATTTAATGAATTTTTAAATTAAAAAAAAGTGTAATTATTCAGTAGGGATATATGGTACCATCATAGAGTTATGTCACATCCAAAGATCAAATCACAATTATGATGAGATGGTGCAATGGTTAATTGAGAAAAAAAAAATCAGAACGGAACTTTTGGTGTTTATGTCATATAAGCCTAGGATTGTATTGAGTAATATTTGCTAATGATGTAGATTAGACTGTTGGTTTTGCCATGTCCTGCAAATTAAATTTGTTAACATGCCAATCGAAACCACCTGTAGGAATAACCCTAGCTTTAAATATTTTATCATTTAATATGTGTACAGTTTGATCGTTTTATCTTGTCCGAGGCACTTTTATCTCAATAAGTCTCTCCATATCTTTCTTTATCTTTATTTAATATATATTATCAACTACCATTTGTTATTGTACAACTATTCTTATACGTTGCCATGTTAATTCTGCAAATCTTTGAATGTATCTCGTATATTGACCCAAAATCCCAAATCCTTATAAAATTAATGAAAAGAGTCTATTATATAAATATTAATTCTTAATCACCCTATTATTCAAGCTAATCTTTTGTTACTTTTACACCTTGCAATCAATTGGTTTATTACAGTCGATATATGGTATTATTAATTTATTCCCTAAAGATGTTCATTACTTTGATGTGCTTTAAAATTACATTTAATGATCAATATTAAAAATAAAATCCCTAAAATAACTATTGTGTAGTTAAAATTATAAGATTTAAGTTGTATTTAGGTATTATTCCTAAATTGTTTCTAGTTATATATATATATATATCTTATATATATATTTCTTTTAAAAAATAATTAATCTATAAATTAAATTATAAAGATACTTATATAAATGAGTGGACAATTATCTGAGGCTATATTTATTGAACAGACCTAGTTATAAGGATCACAAATATAATATTACTTGTGTGTTTGAAGATTTTTTTTACCGTGATAGTTGTATAATTAATTTTTAGACTTGAGATTATCAAAGTATTTCATATAATAATAATTATTTTTTATGTTATTTTTATAACTTATTTTATCAAAGGTAGCTCAATCAATAACACTTGAATGTAGCATGAACTATTTGTAAATACTTGAATAAGTCAATAAAAAGTCCAATCACAATGGGCTAATTAGGAAAATTTTTCTATTGTTCTTAATTAGTAATAGTTTTAACAATTTTCTATGTAAAGTGAATTGGGATTTGAAAGGTTGATTTTAAATATCAATCGTAAATCAATTACTAATTAACAAGAACAAACATTATTGCAATTGAATAGAGTAAATATTAATTTTATGCTCTAGTCTAGTTGGAATACTAAATATTTTTTGTCGACATATTGTTATAAATTAATCTTAATTTATGATTATAAATTATTTAATTAGATAATTAAAGATAAATTAAAATAATTTTTAGTTTATATAATTCTAATTATGAATTGTAATTATTAGCAAATATATTAAGAACATAATGAGTCACACATTAAAAAAATAAAGAGAGAAAATTTAACTTGAAATAAGTTAGACTTAATTATGAAAATTAAAAAATAGCAATCAAATATAAGATATTTAATTTAAATATAATTACAATTATAATTAAAATTAAAAGAAATTTTAGTCTCTCTCTATATTTAAAAAAAAAAGAGTCAGGGGAGCAAACAGTCTTGGCATTCTCTGGAATCAGGTTTGTCTTCAGCTCTTCTATTTTCTAATATATATTTCAACTTATTCCATTGAAAAGTGTTTTAAAAAAGGAAGAAATCATTCCGACTGTACCCATAATTTGATCTCCTTAGTTATCCAGCATCTTCATTATATTATATAAATCACCATATTTAGGCCTGAACGATGTTTCATTCTTTCTTTTGTCCTGACCAACTGAGATTTTGGTCAAAGAGAGGTAATTACTACATTTTCGTAACTTTAAAACACCGACAGTGAATAAGATGTCTGGTGGCAAAACAATGTGTATGGCCAATATGCCCAGCTATATTTAAAGTGCCATATATACTTTAGGTATAGGTTATGTAAAATCCATCTGTAAAAGCACAATATAACTTTAGGTAAAAGAGGATGATACATGCATGAAACAGATTCGCTGAAGAGAAGTCTCTGGTTTCTATATAATTTTTTAAATGCTCACTTAAAATCTTACAATTTACGACCAACAATAGATACGCTACGTGTTGACACAAGGGAAAATAGAAGCCAAATTCAAGGACCCACTTGGCGTCTAAAAGGCATGTGATGCTTATTTGATATAAATTCGGAGTGAAAAACTAGTTCTTTATGCAAAGGCTTTCTTTACAGCATAAAGGGTGGTCACCTTTTAGTTTTCATCCATATCATGCTAAAATGTAACATCCACAGAAGCATGATATTTCGTCCTGTTTTCATCCTTTCATATACCTAGCTTGTAACAAATTAAAAGCCCCATAATGACTAGTAACAAAAAAAAATGGTAGATAACCAGTTAATTGCAGGATTTTTAAGCAAATCGAGATCGATGCTTTCAAAAGACGAACTAACACGTAAAATCATGTATATCATCGATGTGATGTGTGTATTTCTGGCACTTAGTGTAGAAAGGTAAATGACTAGTTAAGTAGGGAATGGACAATCCAAACGAGGCATCCACTTAATGAACGATTATAAAAGATAAGACGTGAAAAGAAGCAAAGAATAAACCTTATCCTCATTCTCCACTCTCCAGATCTTATAGTTAAATAATCACAATCGGACCATAAAGTGATATATTATACTAATGAACCTCGAAAGGCCAGAATATTATAGAGGAGGACTTAGGCGCAGCCATGATATCATGTGTTTTCCATTATACATCATGTGTCATTACATTGTAGACTGCTCATATGTACAAAAATAACTTTAATAATTTAAAATTAGAAATAGCTCACTTAAATATCATAATACCATGATAAAATAGAAATAATTTCATGTCAACTATACCATGACTTAATATGTGTAGTACCAGCTAAAAGTGAAAATTTACCATTAAGCATTAAAAATAAGTACCATGCACGCATTAAAATGGGAATACCATTTCTGAGTGGAAGCCATACTCTACTTTGGTGAAAACTATACCACTTTTTGTTATCCATTGCCTTGTCTATGTACAAAAAAAAAAAAAATCATCATTCATTATAGATAAACAAAACATATACTTAACTAGAAATGGATTGACCGAATGAAAAGAGTAATATATTTCACAACAAACTATACCAAGATTCATTACATTCAATACCGTAGTCATGTACCAGAATTAGCAAGATGCAATAACAATAATAATTTCAGTGAAAAATGAGAATATCATCTATGAGTACAAAAAAACTCTATCTTAGTATAAACTGTACACAAAATATATTCAATGTCATGCCTATGTACAAAAAGAAATTACTGTTCATTATAGATAAGCAAAACATACACTTTAATGGAAATAAAATGACTGAATGTAAATAATTTCATGATACAATAAACTATACCAAAACTCACTATAACTAATACCATTGAAAAAAAAAAGTTACCACAATGCATTTAAAATAAGTAACAACTTTAATGAAAAGTGGGAATATCATCTCTAAGTATAAACATTAACATGCTTAACAAAAATTATAGTAGAGTCAAAAATTTCTAAAACCACACCTATGTAAATAAAAAAAATCACTCTTTACGAATCAGGAAGAGATACACTTTTCATTGGGAATATATTGATTGAATGGAAAGAATACCATGTCTCCAAACAAAATATACTAGGACTTAGTACATTCAATACTATATCTATGTAAATTATTATCATGACTCTATAAAAAATATGCTAGTACTTTAATTGTTTAATATCAAATCTAAGTATAAAAAAATGAAATTCACTTTTTAAATAAAAATAATTCATTGAATGAATTAAATGGAAGTACAAATTGGCTCAAAAGGCTAGTATAGAATAACTTGGAAATAAAATCCAGGTTAAACATCCTTAGAACTAGCTATTACAAGGAAATTTGGTCAAAGATATTAGGCAGAAAAATGAATTTTCAAGCTCGAATTGTCATCATAATAGGTTAAGAGATGTTCCATTCCATAAGGATTTTGTTACTGAATTTGTGCTTATCTTTGTATTATAAAAATTGCATTCTGATACTATTGTAAGTGCTCCTTAACAGGTCTTATGGATAATTGGAAATGGTTTTGAAGGTTCTCTTGTTTTTTTCATTCCAAATGTCGGCAACTATATATATAATGGCTATAAAAACTATCCATCGATCCCCTTCATGCATATGCCTTATTTGAATGCACTATATTGTGATATCTGACCCAAGTTGGAGGGTAATTTATACCACAATGTTTCATTATGGATTTCCATATTGTAATTAAATAAGAGCAAGGGAAGAAAAATTGATTATGAGATTCATATTGAGCCTTGCACAAGGAGAAACAATTTGGGATTTGCAAATATTTACCTATCCTGTCCATAATAGCTAACTTTAGTTTGAATGTTTGCCAAAGAGTGTGTGCATTTCTGGGATTGTGGTTCTTGCACAATACCATATGGTGCTAAGGAAGTTAGGGTTCCTCTATTATGTAGACTAGTTTAGCTTAACATGTAGAGAAATGACCAGACAGCTTTAATCTCTATAAGATTTTGTTTGCTTTACCTGTTAGTCTGGAATTGGATATTGATTATATTATAATTGAGCTACTGTTGTCATTATAATTTTGCTTCACCTGGGCTATATTTGTACTTCCATTTTGTCTACTTGCCCTAATAGTCTAGAATTAGACGTTGATTGGATTAGAATTGAGGTATTGTTGTCATTATAATTTTGCTTCACCTAGGCTATATTTGTACTTCCATTTATATGATTCTTGATGAAATGAAGATTAGGGACTGAATGAAGAGGCTCTTAATTGATCCAGGGATTAGTTTATAAGTTAAAAGTTTTCCTATTGCCTATTTGATAGCTATAGTGAGGCTTTAGTTTTTCTATCGCCTTTCCAATGTGCTTCACCAAGGTTGATACATTCCTAGGAATAGAGAAGTCCTATAAGGATTTATCTTTGATATAGAAAGCATTAATCCATTTAACCTATAGGGATTGCCTATTTTGGATCAATCTCAAAACCTTGTTGATAAGCATGGATAGCTTCATCACCTTACTATTTGTGATACAAAGACCCCCTTGCTTGTGAGGTAAGCAATTTTATGCCCATTTAACGTTTCTTGCTTTAAAGTCCAATCTGTATCCAGGACAGAGAAAGTCTAATTTTTTTCAATTCTCTCGGTTATATAGTTGGCAATAACTAGCTAGGATCCCCACTGAAGTGCATAGAGGAAAGAAATAAGTTGATAAGTTGTGATCTACTAACTATGGAGCGTTCCCTGTGACTTTAGCTATTGATTCTATTAGCAATTTTGTCTATTAAAAATTTTTAGTCACTTAAGCAGGGGTTCACTAATGATCTAGGTATTCCTAGATAGCATACAGGAAGATGTTAAATCTTGAAACTAGAAATAGAAGCAAGGTTAGAATCTATGCTAAACACAATTATGGAAATGTAAAGAGCATTTTTTTATAGTTAATAGAAAGATCAAACAATTTGGATAACAAGTGAAGGGTAGTTTTGAGAGATGTGAAAGAATTATAGTCATCTTTGGAAAATAAGAAAAGATCTTCATCAAAACACAAACTAATGATATTCACCACTCTAATCAATAATCTATTCAAGACCTCTATAGAAAATAAGAAGAGATAAGGGGATAGGGGATCCCCTAGTCTAATTCCTTTTTCCCCTTTAATAGTTTTTTGTAGGATTTCCATTCATAGAATCTTGAAGAGACTGTGATGATGCATTGTAGTGTCCAAGTGATGAAAGCTGTTGGAAATCTATATGCATGAAGAACATTGCTAATGAAGTTCCAACCTAGCATATTATAAAGCTTTCTAAAAGTCTATATTTAAAGCACACTTTTTGCGACATTTCTTCCTTGTGTAATGTTGGAAGATTTCTTGCACAATTGAGATGTAATCTCAAATTGATCTTCTATGAATATAGCCCCCTTGATTGTGGTCTATGTGATTTGGGATGATATTTTTTTATCTGAGTGTCAACACTTTAAAGATAACTTTATAGACAGTGTTTCAACAAGCAATAGGGAGATAATCTCCAAACCTAATAGAATTGTTACTTCTAGGGACTAATATGATTAGAGTGCTATTAGGTTCTTTTAATAGCTTGTCTTTATTGAAAAAATACCATTACAACATCCATTATGATCTTATTGGTGATATGCTGTATTTTAAAGAAAAGTTGGCATTAAGACCATCAGGATTAGGGGATTTCTTAGGGTGTAAGGATTTGAAAGTTTAGTTGATCTCTTAAATGGTGATTGGAGCTAAAAGAATGTTGAACTCCTAACTAGAAATTTTAATATTAAACTATTTCTTTGATGAGCCTATTTGAAGATTTAGAAATGAAGGCTGAATCAAGGAGATTGGTGAAGTGTTCTTCTATAACCTGAATGATTTTAGCTTATGAATCCAATGAATAGTAGATGAAGTGGATTCTATTGGAATCATTCTTGACGGAGATGATCTTATAAAAAAAGGTATAAATTTGATCTCCATGTTGCAACCAATTAATCCTTGATCTTTACTTCAGAAGAGAATTATGGAATTTCAAGTCTTGAGAATAATTACTTAGAGCCTTTTCTTTAGATCAATGAAAGAGCTGATGAAAGATTGCTATAGATAGCTGATTGCGCAATGTCTAGTGCCTTCCTAACATTATATATGAGAAGATAAGTATTCCCAATGTTATACTTGTGGAACATTATGATCTCATTCATTATGGATTGAAGTTTCCTCATGAGAATGAATTGCTTGGTACCAGAAATGGAGTATTAGAATTCCTCTTACCACTTCATAGAAACCTGTAAGACCAACAAGAAAATTGTTAAATCTGAAAGGACAATGTGAGGAATTAGGGTACCCAAGGGTGGTTATACTGGGAGCGATCAGATAGCTTGGAATTGGGAAAAGTGAATAGGAGTGAAGGAATGTTTGCAACTAGTCTAAATTAGCTAGGCATCTTTCTAGTTTTCTTCTAATGAATGAGGTTCCAGTTTGCTTATTACTCCAAGTGAAGAAGATTCCTTTAAAAGGCAAGTTAGCAATCTGAATATCATCAAGGCATTTCTTAAACTCCACACAATGTTGCCTTTGGCCAATAACTCCTTGAGATTCATCAGAAGAAATGGTTGCATTGAAATCACCCCAGAGTGAGCCAAGGAGAGTTGGTCACAAAAGCAATGTTTCTAAGAATATTCCCTAAATCACATCTTTGGAATGGATAGTTAAAAGCTTAAACCAAAGAAACATGAATTTTGGTTTTCAGTTCAAAGATAACAGCTTCTAGATGAATGATTTGAGTAATGGTAAAGGTGTTAAGAATTGAGATCTTGGCTTAATTATAAATCATAAGGAACTTACCATTAGGTCGATCACTATCATTATGGGTTAGTTTCCAATCCCTTAGCAAAAGGTCTAACAGGTCACATTTGACCTGCTTTATTCAAGATTATGGTATGCCTAGGAAGATAGGCTTATTTTCTGAGACAAAGTATCTTAGCAAATGAATTTTTTCATGGGAATTAAGAGCTTTGATGTTCCAAGCTGATATAATCATGATGTGTGTCCTATATAAGACATCTTTCTTCTACTGGATCTCCTCTTGTTACCAGGTTGAAAACTAGAATCTTCAATGTTTGTATTAGCAGAAGTGAACTCTTTTAAAGGGGTGGATGAATTGATTTGGTGGGCATTAAAAACGTTTGTTATCTACTCAATAATAGCAGTGATTAGAACTACACTATTTTCAGGAATGGTGTTAAAATCTTCAATACTTATATCTGTAGAATTGAACTTTTTTATAGGGGTAGGTGAATTGACGTGTTGGCATTGGAACTCTGTTGTCTACTCAGTACTCATGGATATTGAAACTGCAATGTTCTCAGAAATGGTGTCATGATTGGTTTTATTTGCTTGATCATTGGAAGTGTTAATTGTATCTTCATCATTTGAACTTAGGACTTGAATGTTAAGTCAAAATGACTTTACGATTAATGATTTTGATGAAAAACAAATAACAACAGCAGACGCAAGTTAAAAAAACAGACAGAAGCTAAAAGCAAAAGCAGACGGAAGCTTAAGTGAAAAAGCAGACGGAAGCAAAAGCAGACGGAAGCTAAAAGCAAAAGCAGACGGAAGCTTAAGTGAAAAACAGACGGAAGCAAAAGCAGACGCTAGACGTGAAAGCGGAAAGCAGACAAAAGAATCAAAAAGACACATCAACTTGAGTTAGTTACAGAACTCAACTGAATAACCGATTCTTTAAAGATCAAGAAGCAGTTTTTAAGAAGCAGTTGAAGACGAAGGCTATAAATACAAGACGTGTCAAAGAGATAATTAGATTTTTTTTAGCAAGATTAAAAAGCTTAGCAATTCTTGAGAGATATTGTGGGAACAAATTAAAGCTATTATTTCTATAACGAAGCTCGAAACACCTTTCAGTTTGAAAGTAATGCAGATAGCCTGAAGAGGCTAAGAGTGAAAGCATACTGTTTGTAAGAGACCTGAAGAGGCTAAGAAACAAAGAATACTTGTAAATTTTGAGAGATAGTGGAATCTCAGAAAGACATCTAAGGACTGGACGTAGTCCATAGTTTGGGGTGAACCAGTATAAAATTGTTGTGTCGAAATCTCTCAACTCTCAATCTTTCTCTCAACTCTTAACTTTCGATTTTGTTGTTGTTATACAAGTTTTCAAAAATATCTTACAACTTTGTTTTCAATAGTTTTGTGAAGAGAACGAAGTTCTTTGAACGGATGAATTTTCTAAAAAGGGATTAACGAAAAGAATATACAGTTCAACCCCCCCTTCTTGTGCATTTATATCTCATTATTAAGCATTGTATTAACGTTTGATTCACTTCATTGAATATGAACATTATCATCACCATCAATATCAATGGAAAAGCCAGACTTGAATACCCTTCGAATGGGTTTCTAGGATTTTTTAGATGCAATATTTGGCGGCTTCTATGCATAAGTGACCTGGACAACATCTTTAACAAGTTACATGTTATCATCCAATCTTAGTAAAGAAATTTCCTTAGGAAAATATGTCATTGCATCAACCTGGCCCTTTGAAAATCAAAATCAGAGGCATAGATGATTGTCACCTTGAAAATAAACTCTAAAGATTTAGACTTGCATAAGAGATTAACATACTAGTCTGAACTCTTTTACAAAATCACTTTAACTTTCTCCTTATTAAAAGCATAAACTATTCTACAATTGAAATGATGAAAATGGTTAGAACCATACTCCCAAGTTTTTCTAAGAAAGCTTATTGAACTCTAGAGCTTGTAAACCTTTATTCTAGTTTTTAGCATCCCTACTAAGAATGGTTGTTTAGTCAAAATTTAATGCCTCATAGTCTATCTTTTACAGGGATCATTCATGCTCCTAATATTACCATCCCCCTATGGGCTTCCTCCTCTTCCTACCTGATCTTCTTATGGATGGGTGGTATTCACTACCAAATATCTAATTGGATTACCATAATTATCAGCTGGAATTGCTTCAATCTCCATATTTGGATCAATATTTTCATTAGAAACATTATTTTTAGCTTCTGGATCCAAGGGATGTTCATTTTAATCTTCTTGAATATCTTGAGCTTGTCTGTCTCACCAAATGGAATACTTCATTGGGAATTGAATATTGAAATTCCTCAATTTCCATTAACTAAGCATAGTATCCATTGATAAATTTCTTCCCTGTGTGTCTCTATTCTCTTTTCCCTGACTGAGTTTTCCAACTACATATGAGTTGGACTTCAGTTTTAACAAATTTCCCGTCCAAGGCAAGTTTCATAACTTGCAACATTTCAAGTAGCTCATCTTTCAGGTTAACCTTAATGCATATCCTAGCAAAGCAAATTTTTTTCCATTTTAGTTGTAGTTAAGTAAAATGCTAAAAGCCATCCTATTAAACTTGTGAGGAAACTCAATCCGTCTAGAGTTTAGTACCCTGAAAGGAATGTTGTGGTAGTTAATCTATAAAGGAATTGTCTCTACTTTTGATTTTTCAAGCTCTAACCTAAGTACCCATCTTAGTAAAATTATAGGTTATCCCTTTATGTGCCAAGGATAACCTTTAGGATTCACCATCTAAGAACTGAAGTAGGAAAGTGTCATCCTCAATTAGAAAACCTTTTAATTTAGATGGTAAGAATGCATCCACATAACCCATAAGGATTCTTTATCACTTGACAATCTCCATATCCTTTTGATTAAGAGGAATTTATTACTTAGCTTCAAAAGAATGACTCCCAAGCCCTCCTCCTTCCTTGTTGACAAACTGTTTGCCTAGATGCTTTAGCTGTGTAAGAGTTAGAATTGCTTACACATATGAAGTTCCTCAAAAACATTTTCTATGATATTTATTATAGAATATGGAAGTGCAATATAAGCAACCCAGTTGATTGCTTAAAGAATTCAGAAAAGCATTAGTTAATTGAACTCTTCCTACAAATGATAATGCCTTATTGCACCAATTATCTATTCTTCTCCTCACCTATGTAATTAGAGGAAGAAATTCAGCAAATGAAGGCTTCTTCTGTGAGATTGGAATGCCCAAGAAAGTAAATAAGAGATCCTTTTCTTTTAGATTAGTAAAGGAGGAGAGCCAATTTGTCAAATGAGCAATAAATAAGAAAATAAGTAAGCAGTATTTCTTTTTTTATATATAGACAAACCTAAGATGATTTTAAATGTCTCCAAGGAATTCATTAATGCCTTAACTAAATGTGGGTCGGCTCCAGAAAAGATCAAGAAGTCATTAGCAAGGGCTAAATTGTGAATACCCAACTTCTTGCATTTATTGTGAAACTTGAACTTTGTTTCTAAATTGATAAAATATTTTATTAGCCTAAAAAGAACTTCCATACAAAGGAAAAAGAGTTAAGGGGATAAATGATCATCTTGACTAATAACCTTGGCACTTTTTATTAGTTTAATAGAAGAGCCATTTATCAAAAGGAGATAAGACATAGTAGAGATACATTAATGTATCCAATCAACATATCTTGAAAACCAAAAGCTTGTAAAGTGTAAATAAGGAAGGAATGATTAATAGAATCAGAAGCCTCTAGATTCACCTTAATTGCACAACTCTTTAGAGAATTTTTCCTTTTCTAGATTATAAAAAAATCATGAACCAACATTATGTTATCACTTATGTATCTCTCTTGAATATAAACTATGTATGATTAATTATTCACAAGTTTGATTGCATTCTTCCATCTTGTGGTAAAGACTTTAGATATCTCCTTATAAATGAAGTTCAAAATGAGATTGGCCTAAAGTCTTTAGCGAGACAAGATTGGAGATTTTGGGTATAAGGCTGATAAAGGTCTTATTGATTTTTTTTAATAAGTGACCTTTATTAAAGAAACTTAGAAATACATATATAACCAAAATATTTATCTAATTCCATTGAGACAATTTGTTTAGTAAGAACAAATATAAGATATTGAATTTAAAATAGGAAAAAATATTAAAATTTATGGGAAAATGATATGAGGAATGGTTGACAAACTAAAAGAAAAGAAAAGAGGGGTAAAATAAAACAAAAGGACCAAGAAAGATGTGTAATCAAGAGAGGGAGGGAGACTCCCATACACCAAGATAGAAACTAGTAGGCATCAATGAAGCTAAGAACACAAAATAAAAATAACCTTCTAAAAGAGGGAGAATGGAAGGAAGTTTTGTACATGAAACAAAAGAACGGACAAAAGAAAAAGGCTAGGAGGACACGCAAAAGAAAATAAAAAGACGATTATGTGAGAATTTTGGATGAGCTGATGAGCTGTCAAAGCAGCCTCACCTTGCAATGGTCTTGAAGCCAGAGCTAGGTCGTTTCATCAGCCAACGCTTATCCTGGCAAGGGCATAGGATTTAATGGATCTGATTCTCATATTTTTCTCTCTACCAACTCGAAATGCAAGAGATTCTTCAATAATTGTCTAAAGCCTTCCAAGCTTACAAGGACTTCCATATCTAGGAAACAAGGACATTACTGTCGAGGTTGTTCAGAAGAAGCGTAGAACCACCATGAGAAAGCAAAGACAATGAAGATACAAAATATATAAGAGGAGGGGTCAGAAAATAGAGGGAGTCGTGCATGATGCTGTAAGAAAGCTCCTTTATTCTTCCACCATTTTCATCACCAATAAGGTTGTGGCCCTCCTTAATGACCTTACCGACATGTACACACAAACTCATGCCTAATTCTTTAGCTGCCAATTCTGCCGCACATTCCACATCTTAAATACTTCAAGTTTGCCCTCTCTTACCTCCATTTTTGCTACCTAGCCTAAGTGTATGGGAGAACTGAAAAAGTAAATGAATGCCTTTCAATGGATGATGAGTTCAAGCTTGGGTAAGGCACTTGCTTAAGGCCTATATTTCATTTGTTAAAAGAGACATAAATTAATAAATTAATTTATTAAAAGAGTTGAAAATTTAAAAGTTAATAGATATATTCATTAAAAGGAGGAGAAATTGAAAAGTCAATAAATCTGCTTCAAGATATTTATATATACTAAAAGGATTCTTGGCACTTTACTTTGTAGAAACTGAAAAGAAAAAATTTATAGTTAAATTTTTTATTTTAAATCTCATTCTTTATTGAATAGAGATTAAAAAAAGAAGTTTGATTCAAACCATTAATTACGATATATGCTAACATTTTTATTAACAACAATATATTTTATTTAATATAATAATATTTGACCCTAATATATTATTGGAATTTCAATATTTGACTTTGCATTTAGACTTTTGTTTTCAATAAAAAGTTTCGATGGTCTATCATGTGGGGATGATGATTTTTGGAAAGTAGAAAATTTAAAAAAAATAAACTTTTAAATGAATAAGATAAGATCTCTTCTAAAATGAATTAAGATGTAGTGAGGCCTACAAGTAATTAAATTAAAATGGATGTACATATATCAAAAAGTATATACTAAAAATTTGAAAAGAGATAATTAGTGTGATATTTTCTTAAAAGAAAGGGTATATTCATTGGTATATGATATATTTATCCACCATATATAACGGGCCCACCTCTCTTTTTTAACACTTCTGGTTATTGTAGATATGACAATTTTTTGTTGAAGAATAAATTTGAACAATTAACTACATTTGGAAGTATTTTTTAATTCTTATTTGATTCAAACAAGGTGAGGTCGTTAGATGACAATGAACAAAAAGAATTTTATACTAATTTTACAATTAATTTTTCTCATGATAATGTGTCGGATGTGGATGATCTTTTTTTATCTTTTTTCTGTTACAAATGACTTGCTGAATTTATTAAAGTTGCAGAATATTATCTAAATATTTCAATTGCTTATCAAATTCTATTGACTGCATTATGACTATAACATGAATTAGGAGAAGTTCTCCAAGTTAAAATTATTGAAAGTCTACATAAGTTCATTAGTGTTATAAGAAAAGTTGAATAATTTAGCTATTTTATATATTAAGAAAGATATGTTGGAAAAAATTGATTTTGATACTATTATCAACAATTTTACATCTAGAAATGTACAAAGAAATTATATTTCATGATCATTTGTGTGCTTGTTAGTGTAATTATCTTAGTATTTTATAATCTGATATTATTGTTCAGTTGCTGCTACTGCTATTTTGTTATTGCTGCTACTATTGTTGGTAATTTATTGCTATAGGCATTTGCAAGATATTGTTGGCTTTTATTATGATCATTTAGTATTTTGTTGAAAATGTGAACTTATAACTTGAGTCCCTTATGCATAGATATTATATTTTAATAATAATAATTTTTTAAAATTTACATATTTATATACTGAAAATTCATTAGGCCATTTTTTCAAGTTTATCAGAGGCCTATAAAACGTTAGACGGCCCTGGGTGAGGTGAAGGTGAATGAACATGGGAACGTGCATGAAACGAAAAATATATCTACATAAAGACGGGCATCATTGTAAGATCATCGCTTTAGCATTATGTTTTCTAAGAGGTAGGGCTTGTGAAACTTTAGAAAATTCTAATGCATTAATAGTGGTACAAAGCTGCTATCACAGCAATCTTTTTTAATGAAAATCAAATGGTTACAGGTGAGGAAGAAACAAATTCGAACATTATTTAAAATTGGTGTTTTTTAATTGAAAAAATGTTACAAAAATTTAACTCGGATCTTAATATTTAGCAATTTAAATATAATTTTTTTTGATATTATAAAAAGTTATATTTAAATCTTCAGTTGATGGAACCTTAAACTTTTATCTCAGTTTTTTTAAATATATATTATGACATTTTTAACTTTAAAAATAAGTATTATATTGTGAAATAAACACCAAAATTAGCAACGTGAGAGTTTTAAGTCCCACCACTTTCTTAATTATTTCATTTTATCACTCCCTCCGCTATTTAGAAATCTCACAAAAAAAGCCATAACTATCATCTCCCTTGATTTGTAATATTTTCTAAATTTCTTTAAAATTGAAATGTTCGCTTTGAAGATAATAGTCTTAAAGAGCAGTGACGAGACAAAATATGAAGTGAGAATGATGGTCACATTGAAACTGACGATGATGAAGCACTCTCTGGAGATGGATATCCCGATATCACCCACTTTTCTATCCCTAAAGACAATGGCAACATCATTGACAACTTGATTCACTACTGCACCAAGGTTTTCGAGGATAGCTCTTGGTGCTCAGCTCATTCCATAAAATAAAATAAAATAAATTGTTTGATTTATAATAATCGGGGAAATGTGTTCGTGCTGTAGTTTTTGTGATGACATTTTATAATTTTTCATAGAATCCTATTCATACTCTGACATATTTTAGTGATATAAATACTAATAACTTATAGATATGGTCATTGTCTTGTACAAATAGACTTCTATACTATCATGTATATTTGTATTGTATCAAAATAAGTATAAAAAGACTATAAGAATTTCCCATTTTCAATAAAAAAAAAGATTTACATATTGCGTATTTTATTAAGATCAAAGCCCACGTGTGAACCAAGAAGTTGTCATATACTTTTAACTTACGCTAATAACATTCATGAAAAGCACTGATTGCATACCACAAGAATCTACAGGAATACGGTTATCAGTAGTAGTAACAATATATTGAAGAATCAACACCGAATCAATAGACTCTTAAGGAAATAACAATTCACCTACTTTACCATTAAACCACATTTCACCTCCTTTACTACATCCATGGTGCTCTTTCATCAACAGCTGGTACCTCAGACGTGGATTCTCTATCCCTAGAATATGTTAAGTGAAACAACCTTGATCAACTCATCTACTATTTCGTTATTGCCTCACAAGTTCCACTATACGGCTTGCTCTTTGCTACAGCACTGCTCGCGACCTCTGGGATGGTCTTAAAAGATAATGTAGCAATCAAGCTCCTAGTGATCTCTCCTCTAATGAAAGCTTCACAACTTGAAGAAAGGCTCCAAATCAGTCACTGGTTTCCTATCTATCGTATCTAATACTACCATTGAGCTTCTAACTATCAGAGATAAAATTATAGAAGACGATCTTTTCCTCTTCACACTAAATAGGTTACCTATTGACTATGAATCCCTTATTGTCCCTATCAAACACTAGGAATCCACCATCACTTTTATCGAGCTTTAGACAAAACTCCATATACCTAAGCAGCGCCTCTTCTTAAATGCCTCGTCAGCTTTGTTTGACAAGGCGTTTATCGCCTTCTACACAGGTGGTTGTTCCATATATGCTAATAATACAATAGGCAGTGCTAGGAGTTGTAGACCTCAACTTTTGCAGAACTCTAATTCTTCTGTAATTAGTAATTCGAGTGCTACAAGTCTTGATGATCCAATTCTCTCAAATGGGCTAGTAAATGGCCCCGTATCTCCAAAAGGTTCACATGGCCATTTTAACTATCAACCTCACCAAGCCACTGTCAAGCCCAAAGTTACAGCCAAGCCCAAACCCAAAATAATTACTCCTATACTTAACCCAATTATCATAATAAATCAGCCTTGTAATCAAATTTTTTAGAAACTGAGACATATTGCTTCACACTATGAATTTAGGTATCCTAATCATGAAATTATCAATTTGGACCTCTAAATGGTCTTATTACTCTCACTATAACTGTCACTACTATGAGTATCCATGCCCCTCATGATAAGTCACAACTTACTTTTAGTATTATTATTGAATGGTTACTCAGCACTGGTGTCATTATTAATATAACACCTAACTCTCAACTTAAGGAATTTAAAACTTTGTATAATGGTCTAGACAAAGTGATTATTATTAATGGTCACACTGTTCTTATCTCTTCAACTGGTAATGTATCACTTCTTACTCATATTCGTCTACTTTAGCTTACTGATGCTTTAATTATTCCACATCTTATTACTAACTTGCTATCATTAGCCAAATTTGCTAAAGATAAATCTTTTCCTATTGAAATTGAACTCTTTTGGCAATATTAAGATCTCAAAACTAAGATGCCGTTGCTTACAGACTCCATCCACAGTAATCTCTATTTTATAAAGATTCTTTTAAACTTTATAAATCATATTGCTTTTATATTTACCTTAGCTCTACTCGACTTCTAGCATCCGTGTTTTGGTTATCTTTGTTAGACAATACTTTCTAGCTTATTTCTGATCAATTAAACGTCATAAATTATTGAACCTCTTGTCTTTAACGAAGAGTACTTAACTTTTGCATCCATTATCTTCTCGTATCTCTACTAAACATTTACAGTTTATTCATTATAATATTTAGGACCCTCAAAATCTCTTTCCCTTTCTATTTATTATTATTTCATTATTTTTATTAATGATTTCAGTTGTTATATGCGGATATTCCCCTAAGCTAAAAAATCTCAAGCTCTTTATCATTTCCAAAATTTCTAAATAGCAATTGAAAATCTTTTTTTCTCAACCACTATTAAAACCTTTCAATATATTAGTGCTTCTAAACTCATCAAAGATGCTTTTGCTTATAATTGCCCTACTCATAACATCACTTATCATATATCTTGCCCTCACATTGTTCAACAAAATGGCGTTCTTGAATGCAAAATTCAGTATATCACTGAAATTAGTATTGCTGTAGCACTCCACTCTCGCAAGACATGTACCCGACATCCTGAGTGATGTCCGAGTACATACCTCACTAGAACAATCAAACACTTAAAACTCAGTACAAATTTTTTTTAAAAAAATTTATCATACGCATATGCGGAAAACAATAATCACATTCGGGCCTATTCTTTTCTTTCATAACATCAAAATCACATTTATTATTATTACACTCAAGATCATTCTCATTAACAAACCTTTCCA
>JANZLC010000003.1:20198776-20218279 GCA_026413385.1 Erythroxylum gracilipes
TCTTGACCACATATTTCCATAGTGGTTTTTCTGGATTTTCTTGTTCAGCACCACTACTAGAAGCCATGGAAAAAGGAAGATAGTAGATTGAAATACCTAATTAAGATACCAAATTATATTAACAAACAAGTAAAGAATATCAAGAAACAACAAAGTGTAAATTCCAAAAAAAAAAAAGAAACAACAATGTTCAAAAATTAGTATATTCACGGTAAAGTCACATTAATACAAATTTTATTTGTCACAAAAAATCACCATCAAGTTTATCATGTTTGAAGCTTTCAGTGACGTCGATTCTCATTAACATTTGACCATGTCTCACATCAAAAGGTTAGTATAAAATAAATAAAAAATAGAACAAGTCTTAAAGGTCGTTGACCTCAAGATTCTTTTTTATCTTAGTTGCTTTGAAAGATTAACTATTTGCTTTGTGAATTTGCTGCTTCACTTACATCAAACATACAAAATTGACATCCTATTCTCATACGAAATTTTACAACAATGGATCATTCAAGTATTAGATCTTCCCCTAAAGAAGGCAACAAAATTGTCATGTACAGAGCAGTAAATCCATCTAATTCACACAGTGTAGTTGATGACTTCTTGACTTTGAAACTTTTTATTCTTTGTCATGATCTCATCACTTAGTTGGTGGGTTAGATCTTTTCAATGAAAAACTTATTTTATTCAATAAAACTTCTTCGGTTAATTTGGTTTGGACTCACCCAAGATTACTTTCCTATGTGATTTTTGAACATTGTTAAACCCATTGATTGGATGGGTAACCACTATCCAGTCAATGACGCCAACGAGAATTCCCAAAAGATGCTACATTCCACACGCTATCAAGGACACTACTATTATGAATCACACAGTCAAGGACGCTGTCATTCCAAAAATCGATACACGCTATCACAAGAGGACGTTATTATCATTCTAAGCTTCGATTTATCTGGGTAAAGTAAACTACAAGCCGTGTAAAAGCTTAAAACCCAAAGCACAGATCAAAGCAGATGAATGGAAAGAAAACATAGATCAACGGAAATACCGAGTGGCGACCGACTGCGACTGGCGACTGGCGATGCTTCGTGGTAACAGATCGAGGTGGACGTCAGGTGGAAAATAATGAAGAGCGACAGGCGATATTCAGATTCTTGGTGGTGACGGAAAAAATCGAAGGCACAAAAGAAGAAGGAATATAAGAAGTTCTTAGAAGGAAGACGGCAACTACATATTTTTAGAATAATTGATAAAAAAATTATGAGCTATATTCAGATGAGCCGTCTCCAGCCGTATCCACGCCGTCTCCAAGCCGTATCTTAGCCGAAAAAATATATTAATTTTTTAGGACACGTACGGACGCGTGTCCAAAGCGTGTCCGTGTCGGACAATGTTGCCGTGTCCGTGCTTCAGAGAATCTAACCCTTTCTGACGTTTTTATTATCAACTCGCAGCTTTTGTAAATCCTAACCACACTCCTCACCCTTGTCTTTTTCTCCTGTGAGTCTCGGCCTCTAGCACCAGAAGCATGTAAACAATTCACCAGCACCGTTGGGCTCGTTACCTTTAAATTGAAAATACGTGGAAGCTAAGGGTAAATATTTTCCTTTTCGTCTTTTTTGCTACATACTTTCTCTTTTATGGTGAAGGTATCTTCGTGAAGACCTATGTTTCTTTGGTTCATCAATTTTTTTTAATTCGGACGAACTTGATGTTATGGTTTATGTCTCCCCATTTATGATTAAGCCTTACGCTGATGTTTTGTTTGCGCCCAAATTTCAAAAGTTAATTTCTCTGTTGTTCTCTCGGTTTTACTCTATATCAACTTGAAAGGAAAATCTCCTCAAATTTGAAACCTTCTCTTAAATATCTCTCCTTTCAGAATAAATATCCTTACATTCTTGCACTCGTGTTTGATTTTCTGTCTTGTTATGTAAAACTGGTTCGAGATCAATATTCTCATTGGTGGCTTGAAAAGGATAGTTCTCAATGATGAATCTATCGTTGCAAAATGACTAGGTTCTAGTTAGTTATGCGCAGGGTTCTTACTATACTACACTCTCTCCAGGCATGTTCCTCTGGTCATTGAAGTTTCGGTTTCGTTTGTAGCTCAATATTGTACCTCTTTCTTCAAAATATAGTATCGAGGGGCAATGTTGAAGAGTGGTGGTTGAAGATGCAACCATTTTCATGTTCTTGTTCCATTTTTGTAATTCTTTCGAGTTGCGTTTGTCAATTTGTGCCTGATTTCTGTTCATGCCACTTGTTTACTATTAGCTTTCATTTATGTTTCTATCACAAATTTTTACATTTGAATGTTGCATATTATCTAGGAGAATCTTTGGTGCGTTACAAATTTCCTTTTCTTTCCTATTTTTGTGCTTCTTCAAAAAAGAGGAAGAAAAAGCAAAAAATTGTCCTATAAATGTTTGATGAAATGAAACTAAGAAGGGTGTTGAGGCCTTTTATTCATTAATGCAAAATATGTTTGATAATTTGGAATTTTAGGTTTGTATGTTCCTATTACACTCTTGGTTTAGTTAGAAGTTGATGTTTATTATAGCATCTTGTACATTAATTTGGGGCTTAGTAAAATTTTTGAAGTTGTTTATGTTTAAAGTGTGTAGGTAAATTCTTGAATTGTTGAGCCCGCAACATACATGATTCTAAGATGGAAAATAGTGACAAGAAAGATAGAAGGACTGTGTTTGTAACTGTAGGAACGACTCTGTTTGATGCTCTTGTAAGAGCCATGGACACCTGGGAAGTTAAAAAGGAGCTGTTCAAAAAAGGGTACACTCATCTCCTCATTCAAATAGGCCGAGGATCTTACACACCCACCAAGGTTCTTGTCTTACTTTTTGCTTTAGTTGAGTGCTCCATTCTATATTTTGGGCTTTTTGGAGTTATATACAATAGAACCCCATAAATTAATAACGTTGGTATCAGACAAATTGTATTAATTAAAATGGGAATTAATTAGTCAAAGATTAACTTAGTTTATTAACTCAAATTTGTGACTATAAAATTCTTATATAAGAGAGAATTTTTAATTTATCAATTATTAATTTAGAAGTTTTATTATATAGTATTGAGCCCTTTTTATTTTTTTATTTTGGACAACATTGCTAGTGTAATCATGGATATTATGGTACTTATATATATATATATTATCTCATTTTATGCTATAAAAAATCACATTGTGAAGTTGAATCCAAAGCATGAGCATAGATTTCTTACTTTCTAGGTGTATGTGCTCTGTTGACCTTCATAAGTTAGTAGACAAGATGAGTCAAGTGTACGAAGGGTCTCAAAATATCCTTAGCAATCAAGTCAAAAAATCTTTTAGTGTGTTTAAACATTATCGTTTCTTTGGATACCATGTGGTGCTGCAATTTTAATCATTACTTTTAGTTGGTTATGATGTTGGGTTTGAGTTAGGTGATAGGAAGTATTATGAACTTTTATCTTGAAAATGGCTTAAAATTTGGAATTTGTGCTGCTACTACAATGGAAGAATTTTGGGGCTTTGTATGACTTTCTTGCATTTATGCAATTCCTCTAGGGACTTG
The DNA here is from genome assembly GCA_026413385.1 of Erythroxylum gracilipes. Classification (NCBI taxonomy): domain Eukaryota; kingdom Viridiplantae; phylum Streptophyta; class Magnoliopsida; order Malpighiales; family Erythroxylaceae; genus Erythroxylum; species Erythroxylum gracilipes. The sequence goes on from JANZLC010000003.1 coordinate 20,202,349, forward strand.
TTATGAATAACATCTGAGGTTTTTCATCTTGAATTGTCAAGATTTTGGTAAGTTTATGTTCTCTTTATCATTGAAATTGAGCTGGTTAATTTTGGACTATATTCTAATATAAGCATGTATGATACAGAACCTAAGAAGCACGGACACGACAAAATGAAGCTGTGTTTGCGTGTCGGACACGTGTTTGACACGGACACCCACAAAGAGTGCATATATATGCTCCATGTTTTTTGAGAGGGGCTTATAAAGTACAAAATATGTATGACCTATCAAGATATTGGAAGTCTTGAAACATATCAATCAATATATATCATTATGAATTTTGAATTTTTTTCTATATTCTAAATTTTATAATATATATATATATGCCGTGTCCGTGTCCATCAAATTTTAGAAGTTGGTGTGTCCTCGTATCCATGTCCGTGTCCGTGTCGTGTCGCGTGGTCGTGCTTCTTAGTATAGAACTATTGCACATGCTTCTTTCACCTTAAAGAAGTCACATTGTGAGGTTGAATTAAAATAATGAGCATAAAAGTTAGTCAAATATGGGCTATGGTGGCCTCCTTAATTCAATTAACAATATAACTCCATTTATAAGAGAAATTATGATGTGATCATAATTAGTACTTCGAATTGTTATCAAATTAGTATGTTCGAGTTCCAATTTAGAGTATTATTAGTAGTTTAGAATTCCTAGTTAAAGTAATATTAGTACTTAGTTTTTCCAATTTAAGTAGAAAATCACATGTAACATTATATAAATTGGACAAATTTCATTTATGATATAGAGAGTTTTTTTTGTTCTAATTTAGTTTTTATCCCAATTATGAGAGTACTTTCTTGATTTTGTTCTTTATTGATCTAACTTGGTACTTATTAGAGTTTTCTTTGTGGTGTTCCAAGTCCTTTATAGTTTTGGTTTTTAGTTCCTTATAGCCAAAGAGTTGATCTAAATTGGTTGATTTACTTTTTTTTTTGGTAAGGTTTCAATTTTATTGGTGAGTTCACTAAGGAATATTTCTAGGTGGGCTTGTATTAGTTTGTATTAGAGCAAGACTCTAAATCAAGTTTACAGTATTTCTTCTTCGAGGGGAGGTTCTATACTTAAGGAAGAACAAGATATGTTATTTATTTTGCAGATGTTGTAGTATCAATTCAAACAAATGAGTGGGATGTATAATGATGTGAAAATTACTTTGGAAAGACAATCCCAGCTTATTGAAAGACAATCCAACACCCCCAATTGAAGTGATTGATGATTTGGATGATGAGTTGTGTGGAGAAGAAGTTGGTTTGATTTTTGGAGCTAATGAGAGTAGACTTGCATTAAAATGACTCGTTAGACATGCAAAAGAGCCTAGAAGGGTGTATGGACGTGGAGAGATTTATGACAGAGAATATAGAGGACGGGACACCTTAGAGATTTGGGCAAAATTAAGAAATAGATTTCATCTTTAAGGTAGGAATGATCCCAAAGCATACTTGGAATGAGAGAAGAAGATAAAGGTTACCTATTGTTGCCATTATTATAATTATTTGATGGGATCAATTGGTAACTAATAGGAGGAGGAATCGTGAGAGACCTGCAGAGACATAAGATGAAGGCTCTTATGAGAGAGAGATTTGTACTAAATCTCTACTATAAAGACTCGTATCAAAAGTTACAATGATTGAATCAAGGTCCAAGAATATAGATAAAGATGGAGATTACAAGGAGATGAAGATTACTATGATTATGGCGAATTTGGTAAAGTGTAAAAAGAAGTACAATAGACCCTTTTGAACCTTAAGGTTCACATCAAAATAAAAGTGAAAAAACTCTGAACCTTTGGAAATGTTAGAGAACAACCATAATGTTTTGTAACACCACATATTTAATCCCAAACTAATGTAACACTTAATCCCTTTAGGCTTTCGCCAATTTGCTGTTGATGTGTAAATTTTTTTATTTGTGATGAGGCTCATCAGTACTAAACTAGATCCTAGCTGGTACTAGTGGGTCCCACAATCACTTATTAGATGTGAATGAGGGATTTTGCCATCGAATATTATTTTTTGCATCACTGTGCTTTCACTATTCTAGCACTAGCACAAGCAACAATGATGGAGACAAAAGTTTCCGCATTGGGCTGGTTGTTTATGCTTCTCTATTTTTCAAACAATAATGGCTCGTTATTGCCTTCCTTAATCTTTCAATCCTTTCGCAAACTTATCAAATCAACATTTATATCATATTGGAGGTACTTCCAAGTAATAGGTCATTCTTGTTTCCGTTCTTATCATCAAACTTGTGTTCTTTAGCGTGGCTATTCTCTCTTTGGTAGTGGTGGAGGCACATTTGATCTTGGAGTCACATAGGAACATAAATTTAGGATTTTGCAAGGTTTAATAAAAAGGGAATAGGGGTTTAAAGATATGAAAAAGATGGGAATAATGGCAGTGTCAGTTGGTGACTAGAAAGTATGTGAGCAAGAATATTTTGGTGTTTTGTGCGCTGAAGAGATACTAGACAAAGAGACATTGTATTGCATTTTTGTCTATATTAGCATATACTAAATTAGTCTTATTGAAGAGGAAGTTTGATTCAAACAAGCCATAGGTGCCAGTAGTTTGATGATTGGTATTTGGAAAAAGTGTAAAACTTTTACATTATTTTAAGAGATCTCTGTAACAAGTGAAGTAAACAAACAAATTAAAACTTGGAACCTTTATGACTATGCAGGATTAGACTTCCTTGGCTGTGAGCCCTCCAAGCCTTCACACACCTCTTTTTCGCATCACATAAGTAAGTTCTTCATTGTAGCTACAAGTGAATATGATGCAAAAGAACTTAAAGTCTATAAGATAAATAAAAGAGGAAAGATTAATCAATCACAAGCTTTAATTTGGTGGGATGAAGATTGAGAATTGAATTGAAATTGAAGATAAGGGCTGAAATTCAGATAGCATTATGATTCCTTATTAGATAGGAAGTAGTAGCATTATATTATTCTATTTTAGATAAGTTATCCTAGTTGATTAGGACTTATAGAATTTCTATGATATTAGGATTTAAATTAGAAATCCTTTTCTTACTAGAATAAGGATTCTAAGAATGTACTTACCCTTTCATTAATAAGAACTTGCAATCTGGAAATTTTCTATAACTTGAGAGTTTTCAATTAGAAAGTGTGATGCTTTCTTCTAGGAGTGATCCCTAGACCCTAGGACTGATTCCTAGTTTCCTACCTTCCATTCTTGGTGTTCTTTCCTAAAATTCGAGCAACCCTAACTCAAATTCCAGCCCTCGTAAACCTACATTCTAGCCATCTCAAACCTATATTCCAACCGTCTTAAACCCTAAAATCCTAAGCCTAAAATTCCAGCAATCAAATTTACAAAATCTGAAAATTCTGCATTCCTAGCCAAAATTCAACCTTGAAACCTAATATTCCAGCAGCCTAATATCATCCACACTTCCTAATTTTGTGCTTTTAACTACTAGTTCATAATTCCTCTATTTGTCCTACATCAGAATAGCTTCGCAACAGTAAGACAAATGGCTTTAAACCTGTATATGGAATGTACTACCAATAACACCCAGAAGGATCTTAATTGATTGCCATTAACAACTTAGTATTTTTAAATCTATTGTCAACTACTCATAGAAACAAGTGATGAGAAAACTAGCACAACCAAATATATAGTCCTCTTGTATTACACCTTAATTTGGCTGAAAGCAAACAAAAAAATTGAGGGGCACATGTAACAGTACTTACTAACTAATATGAGCCAAATGAACCATAAGGAAGAAAATTCAAGCTCAATGGCTTCAGTCAAATAATATAATCGAATCATTCTGAGATAAAAGAAATATGATCCATGGACTCTGTTAGACATTCCTTGTTCTTTGTTGGCTTTTCCTTCCCTCTAGCCAATCTTGTCAAGTTTCCAACATTCGATGTCTAAGGAGGCACATTAATCAACATTGTTGATCCTGTGCCTATCTTTGCTCCTTTCCCAATCTTCACATTCCCCAAAATGGTAGAACTTGCTTCGATCAACACTCCAGCCCTAAATCTTGGGGCTAGTTCCTCCAAGTGTGACATGATGAAGTCTTTACATAACATTTTCGTAGATGCATACGATAGTGAATCATGTTGAGAAAGAGACAACAATGCTTAGTGGCCTCTAATTTCTGTCTAGTATGTGGTGGTGGGACCCACCATTACAATTGGGCTCCAAGTTGGTAATTATGGGTCCTACTACAAATATAAATCCACATCAGGAAATAATTCACGGAATCTTGACGGGCTTAAAGATTTCGTCAATTTGAGATTGAATATGTGAGGGTTTTACAATGCGTTGGGGTTTTGTTTTAATACTCCCAAACATTAGGATCTGACATATATTGTGATGTACACCTTGACATTCAAACATGCCTTTTCCTAATATAGATCTTACCAATGTAGTTGAGTTGCATCATTTTGTAGAGTTAAAGGACAAGTTACACATGCCTTTAAAGGTGGAACACAACTTCAAAGGAAGTAAGTCCACGCTTCCACTTGATGGAATTATCTAGTAGAGGGATAAACACTAGTGAGGAGGAGAGAATTGAGCAAATATGGGGCTGCAAAGAGAGAACATCTTCTAAACAAGACGTCTTGTAAGCAGTAAGGTGTCTACCATGAGAAGTTGAAATTGTCCACGTTGAAACATTCAAGGATACCAGTTGTAGAGGCTTAATGAATAGGGAAATCAAGGTGACTAGATAGGTGCTTTCTCCATTGAAAAGTATAAGAATGAAGTTCTTTGCAATGTGGTCCCTATGCAAGCTAGATTGTGAGTTGTGATCGTATGATCAGAGGAAAGTCATTCATAATGGCTTCAAGAATAAGTATCCTTTATGAAAGACTAAGTCAGTTACTCTTGTGCCAATGATATCCATGCAGTTCTATGATAATGAATTGAAACTAAGAAAAGAAAATGAATAATACGATGGCCAACAAATAGAGGAGACAAAATGTTTGATTCAGATGATGATTCAAGGTCAAATCCTTTTGAAGAAAGAGGGAATGATGCAATCATAGTTAGTACTTCCTTATCAAATTAATATATTAAAGTTCCAAGTTAAGAGTATTATCGGTAGTTTAGAGTTTCTACTTTCTAGTTAAAATAGTATCAGTAGTTATCTTTCCAATTTAAATAGGAAATCACATTTACATGTGTAGAGGAGGGACAAATTTTATTTGGTAGGGTTTCAATCTCGTTTTTGGATTCTCTTAAGGTTTGTTTCTAGGTAACTTATGAAGCCAGAAAACTTTTTACTTGTTAGCAAATGTTACTGTTTCTCGATGATTATACCATGGAGTTAACATGCTGTAATCTTTACCTAAATGTCGGTTATGAAGTTGAGCTTGAGTTTGATGAGAAAGTTTACTGAATAATCTTGAAAGCATCTGAAAAATGACAGTTAAATCAATCTATGTGAGAAAAGTTGTGTGAAAACAAGAAGATGAAATAGTAAGTTTTTAAGGCACATTAATTGCAGGGTTTAATTTTTTTATGCAAAATTAGTGAAAGGAAGAGATAGGTTGTGGTAATTTTTACGGTCCAATTCTTACCTATGAGAAATTTCTGGCTAAAATTACTCAGATGCACGACCAAATCTAACTATCAAAAACTGTAAGCTGTATCCCCAATATTGAAAAGTTGAAAATTTCGATAGCGTAACCAACAATATATTTGTTCAGAATTTTAGGACTATTCTTTTAAGAATTTGGGTTAATAAATTATAGTTCTTGCATGTGTTTTGAGGTTCACTCCATTACAGTCTGGCGCAGAAGATGGATCTCTTTCAGTTGAATACTTCACATTTTCATCAAGCATTGCAGACCATTTGAGATCAGCTTCTCTTGTCATTAGTCACGCAGGTCAGCTTCTTAATTTTTGTTTGCAATTGATGGTTATGAGTGTAGACTCATGGTTAAATAGTACCGCGTCCATAAACTATTCTCCTCTTTAGTCTCTAGCAACTAAGAATTAGTCCTAGTTGTGGGTTAGCCTATACTTGCTATATCTTGGTGAAGAATGTGGGGGGCAGAGTTATGTCTTGATTTACCACCATATTAAAGGGATTGCATATGTCACCTCATGGGTCAAAAGCAGTAAAATGAAATAGATCCTTACCTTATGCAGGCTCAGGGAGCATATTTGAGACTTTGCGGCTTGGTAAACCCTTGATTGTAGTGGTAAATGAAGATTTGATGGACAATCATCAGAGTGAGCTTGCAGAAGAATTAGCTGAGAGGAGGTATTTATATTGTGCTCGGCCTCAGACTCTTCATCAAACAATAGCAAATTTGGAAGGGGAATCTCTGCTTCCATACCCTGCAAGTGATGCCACGCCTGTTGCCAAGATGATAAACAGGTTTCTAGGTTTCCCAGACGATTGATGGAACTATCGAATTATGAACTTGGGTTGAAAGTCCACAATTGTACATTTGATGCATTATAGTGATATTGATTGTCTGATTTGGTTTTGATATGAAGCATTGTTGTGGAACTTGATTGGCCCCTCAAGACATTGGAACAAGCCCGATCAACTTTGCTGCAATTGCCATGTATGACAATACATATAGTGTAAATTTATTACATTTTGTTGGGTGTCGATAGATGTTCGTGCTCATTTGTTTCGATAATGGTGAATAAATGGACAGCCATTACTGAGCTGATCTAATGATAGATACTAATGCACATGTTGGATTTTTGGAAAGACTATTGCATGGTAAACGACTTTATGATTGTAGATGGGTAAAGGTGAAGCTTTGAATTAATTTTGCACAATCAGTTTGTAATGTTTGTAGAGTGGAAGGATTTTTATACTTGGTCAGGACGAGCAACATATATATATTTTAATCACAGGCGTACATGTAAATACAAATGAATACACTTTTAACTTCACAATTAGGGGAAATAACGTTTATTAATTCCTTGTTTTAGCAATGACCGGTTTTTGAACTAATAATAGAAAAAAAAAGTTGTCCTACGCCAACTTCAAAATGTTGTTTGCTGATATTGATCCATCCAGATTTATAGAATTTGGAGCATTCCAAAAACAAGTACAAGAAAACCAGAAGAAGAACTATTTAGGGTAACGTAACATTGGTACGCAATTAGAAAGTGAAGTCCAGGCCATATAGAATAATTGTAATTAAAGAGCAGCTAATTGATGGACATTAATGGGATAGACATGGATTTTGAGAGTGGAATTATAAGCCTTTGTGGCAATCTCGATATTGACTGCTTCCGTTGGATGTATCCCATCAAAGTAGACGTAAGTGCTCCTGTCTTCACAAGCCTTTCCTTCTATCTTGCATAAAATGCCATTTCCAGATTTATGTAAGGGATCAGTCACCTCACAACAAGCATTACTTGCGTCTTTAAAGCCTGTTACAACACAATATTATCCGTTTAATCTGGTGAAAAGAAGCATAAATTGTATGTGAATCCTGCACTGCCACTGCGACTATTTGAAAATAAACATAAGATGGTGAACTTTAGGCTGTACTTAGTAATATGACGTTTTCTTTAATTTTTAATTTTCAATTTTATGCTTGCAATTAAATCTAAATATTTCACCACTATACAGAAGGCGCAATCTTTACTTGTAATTGAACCGGAGACATCTCTGAGTGGTGACCATAATCTGACACATGACAGTTTGCTCTAGAATCCTGGCGTCTTCTTTGTTCTTGCTGAACTTGTATTATAATTTTAGTAACAAAAGTTGATTAACTAATTAATTAAATGCACCTAAAATACATATATGTAACAACGCCCCAAGGTTCTGAAATTTGTAGGTCTTCGTTTTTTAAAAAATTAAAATTTGGTGGCATCTTTATTTTACACCTGTTTCTATAGTCTCCCTTGTTTAGGTTGTGTTGTTATGCTCATATTCTAACAGAAGTACAAAACACTTGACTCTAAGAACTCATTTTAGAATTGAGTAACTCAGTAAACAATGATAAAATTCATTACCTTTGCTGATAGGATTTCTGACAATATCTCGGATGATCTTGTAAGAGTTAACAAAGACGATCTCAGAACGAGGCATTCGTTGTTGCCTCATAACATCCACAAGCAACTTCAAGCCAGCATTGAAGAGGTGAGCCGCCCGGTTCAGACCCTGGACGCACCCATTGTGCTTCCGCCCGTTCGCCCTGGCCGCTGGGCTGCACCCTATCGGGTTAAGTGAAATCAACACGAATTTGCGAGCTCCCAAATTGTACAGCTTCTGCATTTAAATACATTTATGTTGAATATATTGCAGCACAGTTGAAAATAATTTAAATAAACATACTAGTTTTTTATTCTTAATAAACTTTTTCAAACGCACGAATAATATTATTTATATACCAAAAAGAGCTTGTTAATAAATGTTCAAAATAGGTATTTGTTGAGGCGTGGGATAATTATGGATTGAATTATATAATAGGCCTGCCTAGTTTGATGTTTGAAACATTTCTAGTTCAATACAAGAGCTAGTAATGGTTATTTTTGGATGATTGAGTTGACTAATGAATGTGCAAGGCTTCAAATTATGCTTTGTGAATATTAGTTAATTAAACACCCCTGCACATTTGTAACAAGTACCATGAGTTGCATGGACAAGGAAGTGGTGAGATTGGCGGTGAAGACATCCAAACTGACGTTAGGAGAGGTCCGCTTCAGGAAGTAGTTGAGCGAGTAATCGTTCCCACCAGTTCCCACGACGAACAAGTAATTTCCAAGCAATTCCCTCCTTTTGCACCCCATTTCGCCTTCTAATTCTGGCAATGTAGTCTCCTCGAAATTCATGATTTGTTGATTTAAGCTAATAACATGACCCTACGCGTGAAAAACAAAAACTCGGATTGCATCAATTCAATTGTACTTGTAAACAGCATATTTCTACAGAAAACAAATATGATATCGCTCCGGAGGAGAAACAAAGGAATATTTGTTCAACCATAATATTACTTGCGATGTAGCAGTTTAAAAACATTGATTCTACCAAAAAAAAAATCAATAATAAAGAAAAGCACTTACTGCTATGGACCCCGTTTCATCAAGTATACCAGAAGCAGCTGAAGCATAGTTGACGCCATGGACAATCTTGCTTCCCTTAGTAGAAGGATCAGCAAAGACGGGAATGAGAGGAAGCTTAAGATGGTCACCGAGAATGTCAATCACGTTCTTGCCATTGGTGAATCTGCCAGAGGGTCCATAGGGGAAATCCATTCCATATGGCAAATAATCTGCTTTAGCTTCTGAGTTCTGCAAGAAGTTGTTGTTGCCACTGTCCACCAGAGAGCTTCCAAAAACAAACATTCCTTTGATGACAGCTCCATGTTCCTCGATTTTACCTGCACTAGAGCAGCAACTGCATACACTTAAACAGACAATGATGAAGAGGAAGAGAAGTTCTGAGGACGATTTTCTAGCTGCCATGATCAGTAGCATGCAAACCATAGATATCAGTGACGAGGGAGGTAATCCTGCGTGTAAAAGAAAACCATAAAATGGCTTACTTATAGGGAACAATGGGGGATGATTTTTTTTAATGCTCACCAACCCTCTTGAGTGCCATTTATTACCATATGTTGAGGATAATATGTTTTGACTTTTTTGCCTGGACACAACCTTTTGTTGGTGTAAATAACATGCATATGTTATTACTGCGAATAAAGTGACCGCATATATGTTGACGTGATCCTCTGTTCAGTTTTATGGTGTCTTATTGTGTCCAGTGAATCTCAGCCATTTATTTTTGTGGGTCTCACGTGGGCTCCACATAAATAAACGTGGAGTCCGCATAAATAAATGACTGAGATTCACTGGACACAATAAGACACCATAAAACTAGATAGAAGATCTGGACTCGACATCAATGCCCAATTATTAATGTACCAAGTCTGTTTCTGCTAAAAGGTGCTTTCGCATTGAAAAAGTGCACAAACCCTAACACATCGCGATAAGAAAATCATTACAGAAACTAGAGCGCACAAACCCTAACTCAACGCGATAAGAAAATCATTACAGAAACTATCTTCTTCCTAAGTTTTCTTGGAGCAAAAAGTTGAATCCCCAACTCAAAGGACCCCCTACACTCCGGCCCAACGAAGCAACTGGGAGGATGTAAATCAAGTACTCAGCGGCCCGCTAATGGAGAAGTGAGCAACCCACAGGCTTACAAGTAGCCCACCCTCAAAGCCCACAAGGAGCTCAAGAATGTTACTCCCACACTACAAATCGTGGGATTCGAACCTTACACCTTGGAGCAAATCTGCCCTCCAAAACCAACTGAGCTATATCACTTAGTCGTTGAAAATTTTGGAACTAGACCAGGCCCCAGTTCATCTGGCTATCGACCAAGCAAGAGAACGTGGTACAACAGAACGTGGTACAACAACAACTCAATTCACCACCACTTGCAAGTTCAGTGGTTCTATTTTCTTCTTCAAGTTAAAGCTCCAGTCCTGCAGAGTCAGAAACTTCTTTAATATTGTACATTCACTTCATGTGTTAACCCTCAACGCTCATAGTCAGATCATTAAATGCACACATTTTTCTTTTGGTTCAATACAGTGTAATTATTAGAGCCTCAACATGACATTATAAGTTCCCGTCTATGGTGACGAATGGAAATTATATCAACATTGCATCCAAACCAGTTCCGGCAGGAACGTAAACCAATCAATTGGTTTTTTTAACTTTTAAGAAAATTTTGGTAATATATAGAATGAAACCGCAATATATTTCACGTCAAGGTAAAAAGAGTTAAGATAAGCTCGGTCCAGATACCCATATTTTTGGGGGTCTGTCTGTACCTTTCATTTTGCTGCAGCATCCATTACATTAGACTCTGTGAAGCACTTATAATAACTTGTTAATTTCACTATAGCAAGCAACTCCATTGAAATGTGGTATAAATTACAATGAAAAGGAAGGTAAACATTCATGACTGACGGAGAGTGGCCAAAGGACGAACGATCTGTTCCAGGTGTGTGGTGATCGCTTGATGTTGTAGTATCGTTATCGTCTCTTATCTGCTATGGATTTCTTCATTAAATACTCACAACTACCCACTGCCCTCTTCTTCACCGTCCTTTACCTCATCTCTGGCTCCGAAGAATTGAAAGCTCTGTAGCCGAAAATCTTGGAAGTTGGACTAGCTTCTGGGATGTGTTCTCTTCTGTGCAGACAAGCCAGTCAATCTTTCGCTGGACCAGTGGAAGAAATGTAAATATTACTATTTTTCCACATAAGAATTAATCCAATTCTACTGTTTGCGGCTCTTATCTGACAAATTCTATTTGGATGAACATGAATACCAGGATGATAACTACTGTACAGAGTTTTCTCATAATATTAGAGATATTCCATATTTTTTGAATCTGCAATTTTTATTTGCATCATATACAATGATAAATAAAATAAATTTGATCCCAACATAAAACCTTTATGAATCATTTTATCTTTCATTATCAATATCAAAATATTAGGGAAAAGTTTATGCCCTACATTTAATTGATTGCTTGTACTATTTGGAACATTTTTTTTTGGTAAATCAGAAGAATTAATAAACTGAAAAAAAATATATGTACAAAACGTTCACTCACAAGTGCCACTGGAGACACATCTCGCTAAAATAAGCAACTAGCCTCAGGGTAATCCAAGATAGAAACACAAGACAAAAGGATGACAGAAGTAAGGAAGGAGCAAAATACATCCAGTCAAAAGCAGAAACACAAGAAGCTCTACCAAAACCGAAGCATCTATAATCCATGTGAGAGCCTAACTAAAAAATCACAATCCCAAATGATGCAAGCTAAAAGAGGCTGACTGGAATGCCGCTCATGGACACTCTGAGCACCTGAATAGCCAAGGGAAAGCTGCCGCCAAGTAGTGATTGTGCTGAACCTCCGAGGGTACACTACACGAAATTGTATTTTTAGTGAAGGTAAAGGTTGTCACTAAAAGCAGTAATATTTGTCACTATTACTACTAGTGACTAATATTCCGTCACAAATACCTCCGTCACTACTAAAATTGTGACGAATTTAAACAATGGTCACAATTATGCAAACTTTTTGTAACACTAATATTGACACTAAAACTTGTTAAATGTGTGACAAAGGTATATGGTCACAATAACTTCAAATATTTATGATAAATTTATCGTCACAAATAATATAAAGTAGTGACGAGTTAAGTCGTAACAAAATGTCATATTATTGTGACAAAATTATCGACACTAAAACCTATCAAATATGTGACAACACGATATGGTCACAATAATTGTATTTATTTATGACAAGGTTTTGGACACAAATAATGTGAAATAGTGACAAATAAAGTTGTAACAATTCGTCATCATATTGTGACAAAAGTTTCGAAACTAAAACATATGGAATGTGTGACAACACTATATGGTCACAACAACTTCATATATTTATGACAATTTTGTTGTCACAAATAATATAGAAACATATGGAATTTGTGACAACACTAAATGGTCACAGCAACTTCATGTATTTATGACAAGTTTGTTGACACAAATAATATAAAGTAGTGACGAATAAAGTCGTAACAGTACTTTATTTTATTGCGACAACATTGTCGCCACTAAAATAATTATAAATGTTGACAAAGCATTTGTCACTAATAATTTTTTTATCAATGTTCATTGCTTCTTGGTCACTAATATTTTAATAAAATAGTGACAACATCATTTCGTGACAAAAATGAATATTTGTTCTTACAAAAAGTATTGTCACTAACTACGTTTATTATTATCACAAATGAAACTATCACTAATATGTTCATGTTTATCGCAAATAATATAATTAAATTTAACAATTTAATTACTTAATCGATATAAATTTTTGCATTGGTGGCTATAAAATAGAAGTTGTCACAAATGATACAGATTGTTATTGCTAAGATTTTATCAGGCAAGCAAATAAAAATTATTAGTATATATAAAATATATAAAATAACCAAAATGTATAAAATTCTAATTTCCAATATATAAAATTAGAAATTTTAATATCCAATCAAATTATTTATTACAATTATCTCAAACTACTAAATTAAATTTAAGATAAAACTCTCTAAGGTAAAATTTCTTGGCTATTCTTTAGAATGCGAAGTTCACTGTTGATTTGTTTCTTACAAAGCAAATAAAAATAAAATTAGTTAATTAGTTTATAAAAATAATGGACAGATATTGAAAGTGCAACTTTCTTAACAGTGCAATTTCATAAGGATAAAAATAATGAATAGATATTGAAAGCAGAAAATTTTGTGTACTTAAATAGTTACAACTATTTCATATTACAAAAAAAAAGAACTAATAGATGTTGCAACTAGCAAGTGTAGAAAGATATGAACTAACAAATAGCTACTGGACAGATATTGAAAGTGCAACTTTCTTAATAGTGCAATTTCATAGGGATAAAAATAATGAACAGATATTGAGAGAAAAAAAAATTTGTGTACTTAAATAGTTACAACTATTTCATATTACAAAAAAATGAACTAATAGATGCTGCAACTAGCAAGTGTATAAAGATATGAACTAACAGACGATGCAACCTTCTAGCAAGTGTAGAAAGATATGTTCAAGTAGTATTTGAGAAGAATAAAGGGATAGAGCAATTAAAATGAAACATATAGGCAATATAAGTTAGTTCCAAACCAATCTAAAGATTGTTCATTCTTCTTCATCTTTAACGATTATGTTGATGTGTAAATATTTTCAAGTACTATTTCAATGCACATGTAATGTTTGTCCAGGGAAGATTCTAAAGAAAATAAGAGGGAATGGATACTATACGAAATAGCTACCAACAACTGAAGATAACGACATAATTTTCATGAAGGCATGCAATTAGATTATACGGTATACTCACTAAATAAGGACAAAACTGCATAATATTTTAGCTGAGGAGTTGGAATGAAGCAGAGTGGAGAGCTGCGTAGACTATACCCAAAGATATAGGAAGCACCGAAGCATAGTGAACAAGTGCGAAGCAGAGTGGACAAGTGCGAAGAATTTATTCAGAGCGACTGTCATGATTCATATTCTTCCACCATCTTAACTCTTTGGTAATTACTAGAATTCTTACGTAAATTTAGCTGTCGTTATTAAATGTTTATAGTTTGTGTTGGGAGGCACAAACATGCAGGAACACACCATGCAGCAAACGGTAACGCAAGCTAGAAGCATAAAGGCACGTGGACGCAAGAGGAGAAACGACGTAGCAGCACGTGGACGCATATTGGACTAAAACGCAGCCGTTTAGTAGCATGGCTCAGATGTGTTGAGGTGGAGAAAAAATTAAACACCGAACAGAGTGAGGGCGATTTGTCGAGCGAGCGAGCAGCGGACCAGTGGAGGCAGCATTAATTTCTCCTCTGATTCACGAAAACGCAGACGGTATTTATGGATGACAGTCACGACAACGACAGAAGGTATTTTCCCCCCTCTCTCTCTCCCTCTCTCTCTATGTATATATACATCGTCTTCTCTGTTTTGACTGATTTGGGTATTTAAGCTAACCTCGATTCTTAGTTTGATTTGTTTCTGCGTGATTTGGGTATTTAAGCTAACCTAAACATGATTTGTTAATAATTTCTTAGAGTTTTATCTGTCTAAATAATTGTGTTTTGTATTCCATGATTTAGGTTGTACGTATGCGTTCTTATTATTTAGGTTGCTCTTAAGTTGTTTAAGTTCAAAAATTTGAAGTCTACATGTAAATGGAAAAAGCTCACATATAGTGCAGCAAAATGCCAAAGAGACAAATCTCATGTTTAAAAGCTAAAATCAAATTAAATGACAAAAGAGTAATCTTGGAAGAATAGTTGAAAAATCAAATCCGCAAGATCAAAATAAACATGCAAACACTTCCACATCTCATGTCCTTACTTAGGACTAAAACTAGTGTAGAAAGAAATATTATTCACTTGACTGTAATGATATTTTCGGAGCTGAGATCAATCACTCGAAGATATAGCCATAATGAATACTAGCTAGATAGAAATGTGAATTCAAAGAAATAAAGGGAAAAGTCCTGTTAAATTTGTAATGATACCCATTAACTCAGTATAAAATTACTCAGACTAAGTACAAAATTGCTATAACAAACTTTTTCTATAATATTAGATAATATAAAATTGAGAAGTGAAACAAAATATGAGAACTACATAAATTTAAACTGAAGAGTGAATCTTTGCATTAACGTGAGGGAAAATAAGAGCTTATAAAGGTAGAGAAGTCACAAAGTTTTTGAATAAACATAATGTGAGTAGAGATGCAAAAATAGAAGGTACTAAATGGGATAACATGAAAGCTACCAATTGGTGAGATAAGTGAATGTACGGAGGGGTTGTAGACAAACTTAAAAAAAAGGTGAAATTCATAAGTTACCAAGCCTATTATAATAAAATCAAATGGTCTTGCCATTTCCAACTCTGAACTTTATGTTGCTGCTTATCTAATCTCTTAAGGCTAGTATTTGTTTAAGAGCCCATTAAGTGTTGCATTGAGTCCCGTTGAGAAAGTAAGTGTTCATCCACTTGATTCATAATGCGTCAACGTTAAATTGGAAAATATTAATACCTATAAAGTTCCCTATCCTAGCAAGTTCTATGTCACATTTTGTTGAATCCATTTAATTAATTTGTATTGTTGGACAATGAAGATTGGCAAAACTTTGATGGAAATTTCTAATAAAGCACTGCCACAATATGAAAAAGGAGTTAATGAATTTCTAGATTTTGTATTTAGACATTTTGATGAAGGAAGAGCAGTTCGGTGTCCTTGTAAAAAATGCAACAATAATTTATTTAGGACAAGTCAATCAATTTATGAACATCTTATGTTAAATGGGATAAACAGAAA
>JANZLC010000003.1:20241537-20259113 GCA_026413385.1 Erythroxylum gracilipes
ATTATTAATATTAATATTAATAATAATGATAATAATAATTAATAAAATTAATAATAATAATAATAACTTAATAATAATAATAATAAAAAAAAAAAACCAAACATATTTTTGTTTTCAGTTTTTATATTGTAAATCTCAATCAAACAGGTTTTCATTTTTTAGAAAGAAAAACAGAAACTAAAAACAGGAAACAAAAACCAAAAATAACAACAGAAAAACAAAATTGGAACCAAACGTTATTATATCATTTCATTATTCACTAAAATTTAATTATTTAATTATGTAACATTAACTACTAAAGAATTATGACCAATACAGTTTAAATTATTTAATTTATTTTAGTTTTTATACTTAAAATTTGAAATTATTTTTTAAAATAAAAAATCAAAATTTTTTATAATTGTTAACATGTAACATATACGTTATAGATTTCTATAATTAATTATAAAGCATATTTTTTGTATGTTCTTATAATAGTTTTATATATATGTATAGAGCCGTAAAGTTTTCTTCCCTTCTTTCACAGAACTCCCTTTATAATAAGGATAGTGGTCTCTTGATTCTCGATTTTCAGAGTTAATTTTGTCGTCTAAGTAGCATTTGGTATTACTACAACAATTTAATAAAATTTGCGACATTTTTTTAAAAAATGTCACAAATTATATAGAGTTTTCGTGACGTTTTAAAAACGTCACAAAAGATCCATTTTTTGCGACGTTTCTGTTAAACGTCAGGAATATATCATACCTTTTGCGACATTTTAGAGACAAAACGTTGTAAAATATATGCAACGTCGATTTTAAAGAGAGAACGTCGCAAAAGGTCTAATATGTTGAGTCCCTCCAAAAGCAAAACGACTGTGTTGGCATTTCAAAACGTCCTTTACTTGTGTTAAATTAAAACCATTGTACATGTCCTTCCCTCCTTTGCTTTTGATAAAACCTTTGAGTTGCCGGTCTTGCTTTTTCTTTGAGTTGAAAGTGGTTCACACAAAGGATTTATTGGCGAAACAAGCGAACCAAACCAAGGAGATCTTGTCTAAACAGGGCGTTAAGATCGGTAAACGGGCCGAGAAGCACAAGAGTTTTCTGAGTAAGGTTGAGCCACGCCGATTTGTTTATTTGATTGAAATAGTCTTCTTTAATCTTAGGAAATCTTGCACACGAGGTGTTTGATCTTATTCCTCTGTTTCTATGGCACTTTAGGTGACTCAACTCAGCGTCCTCGGGTTCAGCGGTTTGACTGCTGTGATTGTCTTTGTATTAACACGGTTTGCGCAAGCGTGAGAGTCTGGCCTTGGCACAACATAAAAAGGATCTTGTGGACTATTGTTTGGCCATGGAAACGTTATTTGCTCACAACCATCTCCTTAGATGTCTCCTTTTCACAGGTTCATCTATTTACCAGTTTCCCTGTGTTCTTCTTTCTGTACAGTATACTAATGACGCATATAGTATGCATATGCTTGTTACATGTCAGACTTTGAGACCGATTTTTAGTATCCATAGATTTCAAGCTGTTCCCAAAACTTAAATACTTTAACTTAAAACCATAAGACATTAATGTTATTCGTATTTAGTAGAAATTTTAAATTTTTCTATGTCATCTTACCTTTAAATATGGAGTCCGATTGTGAGTGCCACATATATATATATACACACAAACATTAGGAAGTTTAAGATCAGTATTAAGGAAATACATTATTTTAAGAGAAATCTTCTTGTAGATTTATTAGAAACACATTCCCTGATGGTTTTTTTTTTTAAATTTCTGAAAGATAAAGAAATTTAAAGTTCTAAATATTATCAAACATCTGTTGAAATTGAAACAATGAGGTGACCACTTGACTAATTAGTAAAGCATAATGCATGTTTGTAAATGAGATTTTAAAAAAAATTCAAAATCCAGTTTCTCTTTGAATTTTTTAAAAATATAGTTTCATAGCACAACAGTAGGGGAGAGCTTGTTAAACCACAATGTAAAGATTTTAATATGTAAAGATTGATTGCAGAGTTTTATCTTACAAGTTAGAAAACATTCAAGCAAGAATGAGGAGGCAACAACGTTTATCGTTTTGTAAATAATGTTGTATTGAATTCCGAGCAATGTTTGAATGATGATTTTGATGACTTAGAGACAAGCAGCAGTGAGAATGAATGTGATATTGTATTCGAAGAGTCCACCGACGACGATGATGAATAAATTCTTATTATGCAATTTCTAGTGCTTAACTTTTTGCGTTTGGTCCTCTTTATCTGCTTTCCTACATCATATAATTGGTTATAGCTGCACTTCATAAATATATTTATTTCACTCTCTTCACTTCATATAGCTGCACTTTATAAATATAATCAGCCAACAACTGTTTACGTATCTAAGATTGCAAACAACCCAAGTAAGAAGAACAATTAAAACATCTATAACCAACAATTGGAGAGTGATTGTCTTGAACGATGGAACAGAGTTCAAATTTAAACCTTCAATTTGGCAAAAGAATCTTGAATATTATAGTTTTCAAAATTGATGTGGATATTCAGGTTCTGCTAGTGATTTCCATGAACCAAACTGAGGACAATAGCTTAGTTCCCTATACAACTGATTCTTTCTTTATGTAACCAAAGTGTTAACTTGCAAATTTCTATTGTCGTATGCTTGAGTGTTCAACTGTTGCAGAAAATCTAAACAGACCACTCCTTGTATTGTATTGAATTTTTTCAGAGTGACACTGTCGCGAAAATTAAAGCTGAGGCATCTTTGTTAAGACACACAAATGAAGATTGATAGAGCTGAATCTTTGTTCTTCAATTTGGTCTGATGTAAGTTATATGCTGATTTGTCTGCATATCACTTTGTCCCTCACTGCATCTTTGCATACTCTCTGAGATAGTAACGTGAGTTCTAAAATTATTGTCGCTTATTATTTTGTTTTGGACTTCTGTAGCTAGATACTCGCTTATGTTGAATCTGTCTATTCTATATATATGCATGTATCAGGATATCACCAATTTCTCTACTTCTTGATAATGTTGGGGTGTTCCATTGACTAGATTTAAACATCTCAGCTTCTGTTGCTGGAGTCAGAAATAAGGATTCTTGAATGTCTTATTTCTCTGGTTATATTGTTTTAGAAAACAAATCCTCCTGTGGTTGTTCCCTTTCGTATGTACTCTTATTTTAGCAGGAGGTTGGAATTGGTCTTCGAATGGATAAACTTGTATACTGCTCAGTGAAATAGGCATTTTTCCGCCTCATACTACAATTTTGCATCAGTTATATGATAAAGACCACTTGCAGGTTTATTTAATGTGCTTGATTGTCGATTTAACCAAACAAAAAAGAAGAAAAAAACTAGTCTAGAGCTTTTAAGTCATTTAGTTTCGTCAGAAATAGGCCTAGGTTTATCACCTTTGTTTAAACATGGTTGGTATTTGAGGGAACTGAACATACTGTGATTGGAATTTGTAATCTGAATACCTTTGATCTCCAAACCCTTATTCTGGTTAATACTTCACACCTGTCTTTGGAGCAGATGATGGATGTAAGATGCACACATGGAATGTTCATGGACTAACTTGGACATGTTAAGTACAAACAATGGTTTAGCACAAGTGGCTAAACATTATGTCATCGGTGCATTCCTTTTAGCTGGTGAAGCAAACTCCAGTTACTTCTGAAAGGAAGATAAGCAATTAATGGTACAAGATGGCATGTTCCTATCTAGTACCAGTTGAGTATTAAGTTATTGGTCAATGTATGGAGGGAACCCTTTTTAAATACTCAAAAATAAATGTTAATATTATTACATAAACCATCCAGGCTTATCTTTATCTCTGTGGCTTTCTTTCTTTCTTTTATTTTTTTGGTCTATCCTGCATGCAAGAATGTCTGTTAATTTAAACTCAATTTTCGGATATTGAGGTATATTTGCTTGCCTTGCATGAAAGACAGTTGAGTACCATCTGTTTTATATATTCATAAAGCATTACATTGGATGTAAATACCATATGTACAAGCACTAGATGGTCGAGAAAGTGTAATGCATTCTTGTATATTCTCTTAGAATATGACCAGTGGGATATCATTGTGTGGATTTGTTCTGTTCCTACATTTGGAGTGCAAGGCAGCTTGGACATGTCATTGTGTTGCTTACTATTTTCCCCAGCTCAGTGAGATCATATCACTACAAGTTTAACTTTTTTGGGCGTGTCTGGGGAAACTATCTTGATTGTTATCATGACGCAGCCTTGATCAGGAATTGATCTCTCCACATTAGGTCAAATTGCATAGAACATTCCAGTATACTATCTAGATTGTTATCATGATGTAGCCTTGGTGGGGAATTGACCTCTCCCCATTAGGTCAAATTGCATAGAGCACTCCAGTATCTACACCTCCCCCCTCCAACCACCCCACATCCTACGAAGAAAGATTGCATACCAACCTCGTGGGGCCATGTAAGGGAAAGAGGAGCAGCTGTGGTTCTCCTGTTATCCACTTATCATGATGGGTTAATCTTGAACCTGACATTTGGTTTTTCAGATGTAGGTTATACATTTCACTAATCACGGCATAAATGACAATAAACATGTGGTTGTAGTTGATCCATGGTTCATTTCAATGTTATCAAGTGGTAGCATGGGCATTTCTGTTGATCGATCTTTGTTTGTTTTCTTGCTTGTGTTTCAGAGAAGGCTTCTCGTATGCAGAATTAGTTGAAGGATAAATTATGAGTCTAACATGTCTAGTATGCCACAGCGTGGAAAGTCCGTCGCACTCTTTTAGGAGCTACTCTGTTTCAAGTTCAGACAACGAAGGTAGATGCAATGCTATTGCTAACTGCATAGCTATTAGAGCATGTCTTCCTCCTCCCAGGGCACACTCTTCGTTTGCATCGACATCGAAGGTGACTCCACATCCAACTAATCCAAAAAGTGATGAAATGACTGGACCCCCACGTTTGGTACGAAGCCGCGCTGTGAGGAGGGATCTTGTGAGAGATTGGAATTTCGACGAGGTTGTGATGGGACACTAACACAGATGAGATTATTAGTTCCGTTACTAGCTGTCCTACGTTAGCTTTGTTTGGGAGTTGGCTGCATCTGTGACCATCTTTAGGGGAACTCTATATGGCACCACTGTTCATAATGTTTTGTAGTGTATAATGACCGACCAAAATTTGTGTCAAAGTTGGATTTTTGATCTTTTTAGCTTTGTTTTTGGGAAATTACGTGGATTGAGCCTAATAGTTTTACGTGCTTGAGTAGTCTATGACATGAAAGTTAATATCACAAATTGCCTTATGAGAAAATGTTTACAAACACATATACTATATTTTATATCACTAAAATTAAATAAAATTTAAATGACTAATTTCTGTGTCATTAAATATTAATTTAAATACAGAATTTAAACTGTTCATTCTCTTTTACCTTTTACTTGATATTTGTTACCAATGTCTGTTATGCAAACTAATCTTTATCTTTTCTTTAATCTTTCTCTCTAAATTAATCTTATTAGTGTTTTCTCTTTTTCTTTGTATTAAGCTTTTATTTTTCTATCTACACACTTTTTTCTTATTTATTGTTTTAAGTTTCCTTCAACTACAGATTGCTTAATTTCTCCCCCTCATCCACTCTTTTTCTTTATTTTCAGTCTTCTCTCTAATATCTTTTAATTCTAGTTTCTTACTTTAACCGCTGTTTGTTAGGCTAGAAAACCAACGACTATATTTTGACCTTCCATGCTCTCAAGGCCGAAGACAAACCGAAGTTATCTCCGTTAAAGTGACATCATCAGCCTGCGATCGAAGTTCTTTTCATTGTTGTATACTGAAATGAATAATGAAACTGAGAAAGGTAATCTTGAAGTGAATTTGAGTTGAAACTTTTAATTAATACATCTAGGTTATACATAGTTTGAAAAACTTAAATCCTAAACATAAGAAACACAGTTGAACATGATTAACAAATGCAACTAATATGTTCGTTTCTACAGGATAGGAACCATAAATAATAACTTAGCTAAAGACAAGAAAAATAATAAACCAACAATATTCTAAAGTCTAAAATATCTAAATAACTATTTTATTAATATGAGACTCCACATATGCAATCAGATTGCCATCTCAACTTCACTAACATTTCCTTTCTTTAAATTGAACTAAGAGATACCAAAATGACAAATGTGGCCCGACCCAGTATGACTTCAGTCTAGGTTGACCGGGCCACGACATAGGAAAGTATAAAATAACGTCGTGTTGTTAGTTTAAAAACAAAAATAAAGTCAGGTCGGACTGGTTGCTGAGCCACAGGCCAGCCAGCCCATGGATTGGGTTGGGCTAGGCTAGACCAGGAGCGACTCGGATCGTTGCCATCCCTAAAGATATAAATTTAGGCTCGAGAGCTAGAAACCTTCCTTTTACTTCTTTACTACAAACTCCAAATAGCTCTCTTAATTTGTAAAAGGTGGCTAATTTGAGGGGTTTATCAAATATATCAACTACTTGATTTTTTTTTTTTTTTGCAATAAGGCATTTCGACATCTCTCTCTTCTAGTAAATCTCTAGTAAATCTCACAAGAAATGATACCTAACTTTAATGTGTTTGGTTTTTCCATAAAGTATTGAATTTTTAGAGAGTTGATGACTAAACTATTGTTTTATAAACTTTTCTAAGCATCTTTCTCATCCAAACTACTTTAGAAGCATCAGGTTTGCTCTTGTTGTTCAGAGAGTAACAACATGTTGCGTTTTCTAGCTCCATATAATAGTCCTTGAACTAATTAAGAAAACATATCTTATGATGCTCTTTCTACCATCTAAATTCCCTGCAAAATTAACGTTAACAAAGTCAATTAATTCACATGGATCTCCTTTCTTGTACATGGGTTGATGTCCCTTCAAATATCTACAAATTTTATTAGTTGTTAAAAGATGCTTCTTCCTTGGCTTTTTCATGTATCTACTGACTAAAGTAACATTATGCATTATGTTTGGTCTTAATGCTGATATGGACATTACACTACCAATGATCTGCTTATAGAGAGTACTAGTTATAAGTTCAGCTTTTAGTTCTTTTGCAAGCTTTAAACCTACTTTAATTGGTGTTTTTACTAAATTGCAACATCTTATTTCAAATTTATCAAGCATCTCTTTAATATACTTTTATTGGCACACAAGAATCCTTTTTTTGTTTGAGATATTTCAAGATCAAGGAAATGATGTAATAATCTTATGTCTACCATATCAAATTCCAAGTTCATAGAATGTTTAAAATTGTTCAATATATCTTCATCATTTTTTGTAAACAGCATATCATCTACATACAAACACATTATGATTATTTTGTCATCATCAAAATTCACATATAAGGTATATTTATACAGACACTTAATAAAACCCTCTTTTAGGAAATAAGCATAAATCATACTGTACTAACTTCTTGAAGCTTGTTTTAAACCATAAAGTGCCCCGTTCAAATTGTAAACCTTCTTGCCTAGATGTAATAAAATTAGGAGGTTGTTCAACAAATATCTTCTTTTGTAGCTCTCCGTATAGAAATTCAAACTTTATATCTAATTGAAATAATGGATAAGAATTTTTTGTATCTAAGGCAACCACCATTCTCATTTCATCATGCTTTTGAACCGGTGTAAATACCTCTATGTAGTCAACCCTATATTCTTGGTTATATCGTTAACTACTAGTGGAGTTTTATATTTAAATTCTATATATATAATATAATTGTAAATATTTTTGTAACAGATTTCACTTTTACTTGGTTAGTTTCTCGTCTCAAACTCTTGTGATAAATTATAATAGTTTGAAAGTTAAGGATATTTATTATTTTTTTATTAGATGTTTTGAACTTTTAATGTCATTATTATTTATTATATGGTGAAATTATAATATTTTAAATACTTTGTATTATTCTTAATATTATATTTGCATGATGATAATTGTCTTTTCTTCATATTAATTGTGGTTATTATTTATATGTTAACTATTTAAAAATTATTATTATTTCATGTTAATGGTGATTATTATTTATTATTATGATTTTTAAAACCAAGGTTGATATAAACTTATAAAGTATACAGTACAACAGTACAACATATTAATGAACTATTTTGTAAATTAAAAAAATTTCAGGGACTATTTCATAGATTTTAAAAATTACGGTATCTAATATTAACCGATATCAGTACAGTACAGTACTATACCAAAACTCAATTTGGTACCAAATCGTATGGTATTCGCAACTTTAGTTTTATCCCATGCCCAAAGCAGAAAATAGGGTATGTAAGAAGAAATATGGAATTAAATTTCAAACTACATGAGATCGTCATATTATTGATAATATACTACACCACTAACTTAAATGTATAATATAACTTCTTTAGTAACAGGAGTGATCTAAATAGAAAAAAGCAACATATATTTAATCGGAAAAAAATGTAAAATGAGATACGATCAACATTACTCACTGTAAAATAAAAATATAATTTTTTCATCTTACGATGAAAAACACTTTGCTCTCTGGTTTCTTTCCTAATTCCTAGGCTCATCTTTGAGTGAGTGCTGTATTTTGACCGTAACTTTTAAGGGAGCGGCCATGCCATCCTATGTGACTGCCGCCGCGAAAGCGACCGCGTGTCCATGCTCCGTTCCGTCTCTCTTCCTCCTTTTCCTTGCCCTATCCCTTGTTGTCTCCCTCTTTGTTTTCTTCTTCTCCAATTCAAACCCATCTCTTTCCACTCCCCAACATTTCTTGAATATCCCAAACAGTAATAATCTACTCAAAGTCTACATGGCAGACCTTCCTAGATCTCTCAACTACGGCCTCCTGGATCAGTATTGGTCTGTCTCAGAACCCGATTCCCGCATTAGCTCTGACCCCGATCACACCCACATCGACCAGAAGCCTCGCCAACTCACTAATTTCCCTCCCTATCCCGAGAACCCGTTGATTAAGCAGTATAGCGCGGAGTATTGGATCACTGGGGACTTAATGACGCCTGAAAATGTGAGGACTGGATCGTTTGCGAAAAGGGTATTCGATGTTAAGGAGGCTGATGTTGTTTTTGTGCCTTTCTTTGCGACTCTGAGTGCGGAGATGGAGCTTGCGAGAGGGAAGGGTACGTTTAGGGGGAAGAAGTGGAACGAAGATTACCGAAGGCAGAGGGAGGTTGTTGAGTTTGTGAAGAGTTCCGAGGCGTGGAAGCGGTCTGGTGGCAGAGATCATGTTTTTGTTCTTACTGGTAATGCTTTTGTTCTTATTATTACTGTTTGATCTTGCAGATGATACTTAGGCTGTGAGATACTGTTGTCACTTATTTCAGTAGTTTTAAAGTTGATGGTAAATAACACTCCGAGGTTATGCATTTCTATAATGTTAAACTTTGACTGTGGAAATTGATTGGTTGAGTGATTCATGTATTTTTAAGATTATAATGGTGCTTTGTGGATATGAAGGTGGTTTACTTGGTGGTGGAATTATTAGATGTTCACGTCTGTGAGGTTAGTGGAATTTCATCTCATGAAATTCTGTACGATCATAAAGATACAAATAGACCGTTTAGCAGGAGAAAAGAATAAGCAACCCCTTTTTCGATTAGCTAAATTCCTTGGTTTAAGATCCTGGAAGTATTGACTTTATCTGGCAACTGCATAAATTTTGGGATTTTTAGACATCCTTAGAACTTGGTCAATGGTAACAATAGCATATTCATTTCAGGGTTTTCTGGAAACAGCGTCTACGTCATTTTGCTTGTTGCGAAAATGTGATGCTCACACTATAGTATCATATGCTTACCAAGAAATCAACTTCTTATTATAATCATATAATTTTTATGTCACTAATTCATTCAGCTGCGATACATACTATGATTAAGAATAGATGTATATCCTTAGGGGGGGAAAGAAAAGGATTTCTGCATGCTTTAGCAGCTTATGGTTTAGTCTTTGGATTGTCAGGTTATGTTAAAACTTGAAGCATTCTTTGGCAGACCCTGTTGCGATGTGGCACGTTAGAGCTGAGATAGCACCTGCTGTTCTTCTTGTTGTAGACTTTGGTGGGTGGTACAGGCTTGACTCAAAATCATTTGATAGGAACTCATCAGACATGATTAAACACACCCAAGTTTCACTGCTGAAAGATGTAATTGTTCCGTATACCCACCTTCTTCCCAGGTTGCACTTGTCAGAAAACAAGAAGCGTGAAACTCTTCTTTATTTTAAAGGGGCCAAACATAGGCATCGGGTTAGTATGTTTTTCCTATGTACCCTATTCAAATGTTAGCTTCGGAGTATACGTTTCAGCAGTCTAGAGTCTTTCACCATTTACTTGTTCGGATGGCTGCTAATCGTATTGTTGAAGATGCTTTTTCACAATTTCGTATTTTCTTCGTTCGGTTTTGGTATCAATCCAATATGCAGTCTAATGAATGCACAGAAAGCAATACTTCTCTTTTGTGATTGGTTTCACATTACCTGTTGTACATCATTATAGATGAAAAATGGGAACTACCTAACATTTCAAACCATGACTGTTAATTGTTCTTTTCCTTTTTCCCCTATTAATTTTCAAATATTAAATTAAGAAGTCTTCGATTTTGTACATAGTGATGTATAACCGCTCAAGTGTAGGCACCCTTTCTATGTGAGCTATGGTAGTTTGTCTAGTTTTCCACTTCTCCAACTGGCAGTTTTTCTTCGTGTAACAAAATAACATTGACTAGCCGAAATCAGTTGGTATTTAATGATGCATGGAGCTGGGTAGTACACCATTAATCAAGTCCTTAAGGGGTTAGTCAAGAGAGCATTTGAAATATGTTTGAGGGGCCAGCTTCCACATTGTAGTCTATAAATGCATTTCAGTTTTGATTAATAATGATGGCAATTATCTTCATTCTTTTGGTAAACAGGGGGGTATCATTCGAGAGCAACTGTGGGACTTGTTGGTGAATGAGCCTGGAGTTATCATGGAAGAAGGTTTCCCTAATGCCACTGGAAAAGAGCAGTCAATCAGAGGGATGAGAACATCAGACTTCTGTTTACATCCAGCAGGGGACACTCCTACTTCTTGTCGACTCTTCGATGCCATTCAAAGCCTTTGTATCCCTGTTATTGTCAGTGACAACATTGAGCTCCCATATGAAGGGATGGTGGATTATTCAGACTTCTCAGTATTTGTCCCCGTTAATGATGCCTTGAAACCGAATTGGCTTACCAGTCATCTTAGAAGTATTACCAAAGAGCAAAGGGATGAGTATCGTCAGAAAATGGCAGCTATTCAGGCAATCTTTGTGTACGATAGTGGCCATTCCAATGGTATTGGACCCATTCCTCCAGGTGGTGCAGTGAATCACATATGGAAAAAGGTACACCAAAAATTGCCAATGATCAAGGAAGCCATTGTTAGGGAGAAGAGAAAACCAGCAGGTGTGTCAATTCCTTTGCGTTGTCATTGTATATGAAGGAACGGATCATTTTCTTTTTATTTTCCTGGTCCAGAACGTCAAATAGATCATTTTCTTTACTCCTCCCATTCTTACCTTGATTTGTTGTATTGTAATTGATTTTGCTTTTGATATGATCAGCTTTTTTAAAGTGCGAATCAATTTATCATTTATTGCGCTATCTATCAATGCTTGATTCATCATTGCTATCTATTAATACTTGATGGCCATTGATTAATTGGGTTATGCATTCTTCCTAAACCTAGCGTCTCCTTGAAACACTCTCTCACCTCTTCGTCCCCTCCCTCATGATCCGATTAGCTATGTCAGCTAGCTGCCTCCAGTTAGGATGAATATACTCCTACCCAACAATGGGATTGTGCAATCCGTACCGTAACCTGTTATCCTCGGTAGTTTGGCCACAATAGTTGTTTTACCATTTGTTTTTGTTCTTTGGCGATATTCCTGGTGTTCTCGGTCATGGTTCTCTAATTGAAAGTTAGGTTCATTAAGAAAGGGTTTGACGATCACATTTTTGATCTTACGATCTTTAAGCAAAGGAATATCGTGAGGGAGTATAGGAATGAGTTTGATCAAATGTTGTGGAAGCTTTCGTTGCTAAAACCTATGTTGTTAATATCTTCTTAGCTGGTCTTAAACATAAAATTGGGAGTCAAGAGTTAGAATGTTAGCTCATGAGACTTTGGAACAATTCTACTCATTAGCTAAGTTGCAAGAGACGATATGTAATCAATTGAGTGGGAAGTTTAAGATTGTTCTAAATGCAGCATCTTGACTAAATGTCAAGGAATTGGTGGTTTTAATTCAACTGAAGGGTGAAGAAACTAAAGTGAAATGATAGGCTAACTCATATGGTCTTGGATAATTCTCATAGATGCGACTGAGTTGGTTATAGGTATAAATTGCTGCATTAGGTTTTTGTAAGACTTTCTGTACTGTACAGTCTTGTTATTGTGAGCAAATCCAGAGTCTTGTTATTGTGAGCAAATCCATACAACCTGAGATGTATAGTCTTCACCCATAAGTTTTAAGTTCCATCATCTTTTGAGCTCTTCTCTCTTTGACTAATCTCTAAACTCATGATGAAGCTTTGCCAACTCAGTCAGCTCAGTACAATAGCGTTTGACGTGGAAGTTATCGTGCTAGTCTATTATGGTCAATTTTAGGAATTCATCGATTTTCACACAGTGTCTCATAGTTCAACTCATACAGTTGATCCCACAATCGAAACCATAGATCGTTAGGATTACTAGGCTCAAATTGGAGGGAGGTGAAGAACTCTAGGGATGACTTTCTTATAATGTGCAAGGGACCTAGCTCTATAGCCTTCTTCAAACTTGCCTTATATCCAAACTTGATAATAGAAAGTTTCCCCAATTATTTTCCCAAGTTTGAACAAGGAGGAAAGCGAATCTTTTATTTATGGAACATCCCGCTAGGGTCTTGCTCCAGGCTTGAGGATTTTCATAGGATATGAAACAACACCAGTTCTCCCTTCACCTTGTGTAGGAATGTATGGCAGTTTATTTAGTGAAACATGATCTCTCATAACTTGGCTCCAAGTTTTCCTTGAGCTTTGTTTTGTTTATTCAGTTGAATAGTATTAGTTTGCTGATATGGAAATTAAGGCACGAGAGTTGGTTCCTATGGGTATGAATGAGGATGGATGTGAGAGAATTTGTGTTAGGAAAGGAGTCGGTCACGCAACGGAAACAAAGTAACCAGAACCAATAAACATTTTCCTGTGTGAACAAATGCAACCAACACCAAATTAAAAACAGCAACCAACAAACTCACAAGTGCATGAAACTAAGCAGCAAGAAATAAAGCACACAGGCAATTTTTACGTGAAAAACCTCCCTCAGTGTGAGAAAGGAAAAGTCACGGGACCAAGTTCAGTAAAGAAAAACTCTACTATAACCAATCAAGTTACAAAGAGCTTTTCCACATCTAGATATAACTAGAGTCACCACTCAACTCAAGATACAACAATAATCATCAACAAGATGAAAGAATCAAAGAGTTGAGAACAATATCATCCTTAGAATCTGACAGTAACTTCTACTGAAGATTAGGGCACCTTGGAGACCTCTAAATCCAATCTCCATCGTTCAGAATGTAGAAAAATAAGAGTGGAATCTCTGGTTAAAATTTCAAGTCGATCCGACAAAAAATCACTATACGATCGAAGGTTAGAAGAAGACTGCGCAATGCTGAAAAAAAAATTCATTTTTTCTCTTTTCCCTCTCTTTTCTCTTCCGGCTGAACCTCTCCTCTCTTTACCTATTTAGGGTTAAAAATACCCTTTTATATTTAGGCTTTTGGCTCCACTTAGAAGTGACCCAAATCCAACATCAATCTATTTATCTACTAATGACCAAGTTCTATACTACACCCCATCTTAGTTAAAAGTTTTCCTTCAGCTTCTTCGTTGTCTATTGAGGGGTGAGGCATGCTTTAGTAGACGAGCTGAAGCCCCACATATTTCGTGCACCATATGACACAGATATATAGATAATTCAGGGCCACCGGCTTATTCCAGATAGAGTTCCCACAATAAGAAAAAAGTTGATAAATCCAAGAACTCTTAATGAAAGATGCATAGAAAGCAACTTACCATGCCTAAGAAGTTGAGGCATTGTGACCTATGATGTTGGTTCTCATTCTTTTGGACTCTCCTCATCAGTTAGCCAATCATTATTCCCAGTTTTGTCAGCGACCTTACCCCAAAACTAGAAAATGTTTAACATGAATAGTGATTATTATTTTTATATAGTTCTATTATTCTAATACAAGGTTAAGATCTTAACCAAAATCTATTACAATATTAAAGTTATAATAAGAGTTGATCTCATAGCTAATGAATATAACTATTGAATCTAGTCCTTCTACTTCTCTAATCAATAATGAATTAAGGTTTTGATTGATTAAATTAAAAGTAAACTAAGGTGTTAACTATTTTGGATCACTGAAAAGTAAAATAAGAAGTTAACTAGTTTGGATCACCGAACACTTGTATAATAATTAAAAGAGAGAATAAATATGAACAAATATTCAAACTAAAGTTCCCCCTAACTTCATCTTACATTCTTAATTCAATTATAGGAATTTTATTGTTTGGACCAATGAGATTTTCTAGTGTAGTGACCTGTCATCTACTAATATATAGTTACTTATCCTAGATTGATTATTTGATATATCTATATAACTAATTATTTTTAAAATGTAATAGTCTAAGAACTAGTAGTCATTAAATCATGTTGAAGTTAAACATAGTAAAGTCCTAGGGAAAACTTTACCAAAATCTACCTTATTCATATCTTGATTTATTCTTGATCATTGCTTTGTTATGATATTTAGATTTATTTATTTTATTTTGATCCTCAATTGTTCTTAATCATTGTTCTAACTAATTACGTTTGTGAATAGTTGGTAAGTAATTGATAGTTTTGTTGGGATCAACTTATATTTGTTAGTGCTAGTTACAACTACGTAGCGTGCTTATGGTAAAATAGACATAATCAAGTTTTATCATTGTTGTCAGAGACTGTGTTGATATTGCCAATTTACAAGTTAATTAAACTAGGAATTTATGTTAATTTTCCTTTTATTATTTTTTTATTGTGTTTAATCTGTCCTTTCTTTTTCAAGTCACTTTTGGCATGCAACAATCCAATAATCTCGAGAATCCTATCAAACTAGATCCTGAGATTGAGAAACCTTATGCATAAGAAGAGGTTCTAAAGGAGAATAAAAGCTATGAAAGCAAAAAAGGCTTTGTTAAGTAATGTGTAGGTACATTAGAAGATATGCCAATAAAAATTAGTAAGTTTCTCATTCTTGTAAATTTTATGGTCTTAAACATGATAGACAGGGTCAGCCCTGTCTAAGGGCAGGGTGGGCACCTGCCCGAGGCCCATCCTTATAATTGTTAAAATAAAGCCTATTTTTATTCTTATAAAAATAAAAAGAAATAATATAGTCTACTTTTGACCTCATAAAGAACAACAAAAGGGCTCATATTTTGTTTATTTTTATTCTATATGAGGGCCTAAAAATAGGCAAACATAGGAACTTCTTTTTACTTTGCCCAGGGCCTATAAAATATGAGGAATGACCCTGATGATAGAGGATAGGAATGTACTGTTAATTTTAAGTAGATCATTCTTAGCCACTTACAAAGCCATAATAGATATTCACAAAGAAAAGATGACCTTAAGATTAGGGAATGAGGAGCTAGAATTTTAAAACCTAGGATATGTGAATCATTTGGCAAGAAAGCTAGATAATTGCCTTTAATTTGATGTGATTAACATTGAAATATCTTGTGTTGAACATGAGGCAATTATGTCACACTCTAGAGTGGCAAACATTATACATATAAAAAAAAGTTGAAGCAGAAAAGTGACCCTATTTATGAAAAACATAGGAAAAGCCCAAAAGTAAGTAACACTATCATGAAGAAAAAGAGTAAAGTAAAAGACAGACTTCAAAGTAGCATACACCTCACGAGTAGCGCTCCTCTAAGTTGAAATAAGCCAAAAAAGGTCAAACTTATAACTTAAAATAAACACTTGTCAAGAAGCAACCCAACACTTATTTATTTTTCATATTTAAACTTATTTTTATAGTTGTTTTAATTATTAGCTATTCATTTTAATTAGTATTTATGTCATTTTTTAAGTCTTATCATATTGAATCTTGATTGATTTTTCATGATAAGTGTTTAGAGTAGTGTATTTATTGTTTTACAAGTTTTTAGGTCAACATAGGACCTACATGTTCCCGTGCCCAGCCCTGTGATGACCTAATAGGAGAAATAAAATATGAAATACTTGAACACTTCATCTATATGGTCCCATGTAGCAGTCGTGATACTACAAATCCCATTGTGTTTCTCTTGTATCAAACTCATTTTTACCTGCAAAAAAGGACCAAAAAATTATAGAATATGTCACCCCTTATATAGTAGGTTACATAACCCATATTTTAAAATAGACACCCCAATAAGTATAAAAAACGACACCATATTGGCAATATATTTAGGAGCCAAAAAGAAGCATAATGTGTTAAAGTCTAAAATGGGCCTTACATATCACCATGTCAGCTTATGTTTATACCCAACCATTTTTATGTTTGTAATTCAAATAACACGACCCTGTATCCACACCATGTAACCCTTGTGTTTTATCATACACCCAACACGACCTAGTATCCATATTGTGTAACTCTTATATTCTATCATATAACCCTCTATGTAATTTTCATATTACCCCTGTTCACATGATATGTTGTTATGTAAACTAACACGTCCCTCTACTTTGGGTGTACAAGCCACCTACACATTATCATATAAGTGATGTGTTTCGACCTATAAAAGACATGCCAAGGCTATGTTTCCTTATTTTCATTTTTGTTTTCTCTAAAATTTCAACTTTCCTTTAGGTTTTTAAATAGATTTCACTCGCCTAAGCCCTCTCCAAACATATTTACTACAACTTAGCATTTATTTTCACTTTTTACCATATTTTTAGTGTCATTCAATATTTTCCCTACTGCACTCTTAATTTCATTATTTTTATGTATTTTAGATTATTTAGAGTGCCTAATTATGTTTTGTGCTTATCTTGATTAAATATCCATTATGCATGGTTTTTAAGATTCTAAGAAAACAACTTAGATGAATTATAACTATGTATGTTATTCATGGTTGAACATGTTTATATGAATTATTTAGTTACTTTAGTGCATTTAATTTGTGGAATTAGATAGTTAAGTTGCTAGGAACACTTTAAATTTTAAAATTTTACGTTATATGATATGAGTGACTGTTATATTATACATGAATAATAGAAATGTGAATATGGGAATGTTATAGGTGAGCAAGATTTGTGGCTTTATGGTATATCATTTCATTCCATATTCTATTGCATTATGCTTTATTCCTATGTATGTGGTGCTAAAAGTCATTTTTTTAGTGTTCACTTATACGTCATTTTTCTAGAGCTAGAGAAGGTTTATACAGATGATAATGGTGCTGACATGATGACTAAAGCATTGCCGAAGAAGAAGCTTGAGACTTGTTGCTTGATGGCCGG
>JANZLC010000003.1:20278447-20291607 GCA_026413385.1 Erythroxylum gracilipes
CCAATAACGTACACTGACTATTAAATGGTGCATCTACAATTAGTGACACACCATATTATTTCTATCTTTTATAACAATTTCTTTATTTTGTTGTCAACATGCACTCTATTACTTCAATACTGGGCTTTGCAAACCGAACCAGCACACAAACAGATAGCAAGTAGTTGAACTGTCAAAACGGCATGCACATTTAACATGAAATTTATGAACAAGCGGCTCTGGTTCGTTACCTTTTTAACCATCGTTAGGACTACACTTTTCCTCAATAACGCATTACAAAGGCCACATTACTTTAAGGCTTGGATATGGCAGACCTATTCTCCCATAAACTTGCTAAAAATTGCCAAGTAATGGGGATACTATATTACTGTGATTACTAGTCTATATACACAGTAGAATATAACTGGCCGAAAAAATAGAAGGTACTACAGATGTGGGAAAAAAGAATGTGATGACTCATTCAGGCAAAACTGCATTGGACCCTTCCTGCTTTTGGGACTTTGAATCAGAAGAATCATCATCACTGATGCCACAAAATTCACAAGTATCGGAGCATTTCTTCGAACACCAACTATCCGGCACGCTTAAGAAGTGCGTAGCCATAAACTTTCTGAACCTTTTTTTGTACTCTTTTGGAGAAATGACAGTGGGTAAAGTATTCTTGGGGACAACAAGAGAAGACTTAACCCATGTTTCCAGTTGTTTGTCCCAGGTATACTGCCGAAGATAATCAATAATTCCACATACAAGCTCTCTTCGTTGCACATCTACCCCAACAAGCAAAGAATAATCCATCACATTGATTGACTACAGAGAAACCAACGAATGAGTCAGTTCAAACGCTTGATTTGGCAACTTCAAAATTAACACGAGAAGCATTTTCTCAAAACTGCAAGCAAAATCAAATTTCTAAACTTCAAGCCAAAGAGAAGTAAAAATCAAGGGCACACTAATGCCAAAATGCAATATGGAGAGAGTTAAAGTTCCATAGTAATTGGAATAGTTTAGTCTTTCGCTAGAAAGAATTGAGAAGAAACTCACATTAAGGAAAGTTGTATCGTTCCAAACAGCACGTTCCAAGAACCGCTTTGATTGATTACTAACATAGAGTGGAGAAGAATTCATGTCATTGACAAAGTTCTGATCAAGAAGAACATCACCAGAATCACCAGCTGAATTATATCGTGCATGTAGTGCACCCTTGAGATCATATTGCCGAGTAATGTTTCTTCCAAATGTGAGATTCTCCATAACCATCAAATCATGCTTGATTTCTTTCCCACTTTTTGTCTGTCTAATGATTACCTACAGAATTATAGCATGATACATTTAGAATTGATCACAGGGTCATTAGATCAGTAAATTTGCATAATCAAAATATCATACCTGATAAATTCCAAGAACTTTGGCAAGACAAGTTTGGTTTCCCAACTCAAATGATTCATTCATGTACTTGAAGTAATGTGGAGCAAACTTCACAAAAGATTCAAACTCTGTCTTCTTAATTTCCTTTATAATGAATCTTTCATCCAATGTCTTGGAAAAAAAGGATTTGCTCTTTCCACCTTTAGCATCCCAATTCTTACAGCGACTAAGAGAAGCAATATAATCAAACTCAGATGGGCAGCATCGATTTCGTAAGTCCCAGAACTTTTTGGCATAAAGACAAATTACTGAGTATTTACTCTTTCCAAGTGATCTTGCAACCCCAAGACAGACCTCAGGGCTGAGATTTTCTGGTGAAAGCAGAGATTCCAATAGATTTAACCCATCAAAGCTGGACAAGTGTGACTCTTCTGAAGATATGCTTACAGTAGGGTGGACTGAGTCTGAATCAGAAGAACCAGTGGAAGACCATTGTGGTGAAATAACAGTAGGGACTCGAGTCAAAATATGTGCACCCTCAACTGACTTTGTTGGCATGCCACCTCTCCTACTATCCACATTGGAAGTTTCTGTCAAAATTGGAAGATCATTTAAAAATGCTAGCGCACATGCAATTACACTGGAGAGCTCGCCATCATAATCCCTAACAATATAATCATCAATGCCTAATGGGATGTGCAGCCTAGAGCCTTCCTCACTAATCAATTGATAGGCATCAGATATATAGCTACTGGTCGACTGAAATTTGGGATTGAAACCTCTCTGAAGATCCTTCATATACATATGTCGAATTTCTGAAAATGGCATCCAGAACCATCCATCTGTGTTTTCTAAGCTCGACACTGAAGAGAGTGGAGATGTACTTTTAGATCCCTCCAAAACAACAATAGAATCACAATTGGTGCTGTCTGTAGAGATTGGAATTGATCTCTCAACTTGTGCAGAACCAGACTGATCAATGTTCCCTGCTAGATACATACTATCACCACTGTGATGATGAGCAGGACTGTCAGGATCCACAGAAGATAAAGTATAAGGAATATCTTGCATCAAAGACTCTTTGAGAGAAGCATCAACCATAATTCCTTTCTTTGACAATTCATTTACGTCAGAATATGCATGTATAGCACCTTTTAAGTCATCAATACTATGAGAAGCTTTACCAATTCTGTACATAGTTTCGTTCCCCCCATTTCTTCCATCACCAGCGTCGTTCAACTTTGACTTAAACTGGTCTGGAACAGTTTTCACAGTGGAAATAGTTCCCACAACAGAAGGATCAGATGACAAAAGTGAACCTAGCCGCTGTTCCCAGATGAATGATTCAAGAAGCAGCTCCCACAATAACCAATTAAGTCTAAGAAACTTATATTCAGCTTCGTCTGTGTTCCCGTTCTTCGCAACAATTTTGTGAATACTTAACTGGTTTTCCAAGCCAAAGAAAGACAAAATGAGAAGAAGTACTTGTTGCATCTGACGTGGAACACAAAGGGAGAAGACAATAAAATATAGATACCTAGAATGGGTGAAACAAAACATTGCATGACATCATCAATGTAAGAGCAGGAAAGTAAGTTCCTCATATGACAGAGGTAAAAAACTAAAAACAAAAACCCCAATCCAACAAAATAAAGAAAATCCCACTTTCCCTAAAATTCTTTTATCTCCTTATCAGCTTAATCAATATTTTTCTGGATTACTAATGCAAGAAATCATGAACAAGATAAGTACTAGATTCCAGAGTGCATAAACTTTCATATCTCTTTTCATTCAGTCCACCTTAATTGCCTTCTCCATATGTACTGATATGCAGTCAGCACGATAAGGAAATATAGGTGACTAACAAAGAAAACAAACCTCAAACTCTGAGTGTTCCTGATTTAACATTTCCTCAATATCAGCAAATTTTTTCATTGAACCTCGAAGGTTCAGAATTGAGCCAGAAAATTGAGATCTTAAATTCTTAAGGGCATCTGCAATCCCCTGGAAAATTGAAGAACCTTTCTTGTGCACCTTGAAGAAAAAAGTGTAACCATTAATCTAAAGTATCCGAAAAAATATAAAGCAGAGGAAAAAATCAACCACAGCCTAAAGAGAAATTCCATCTTCACTGAAGACGTGGAAAAAAAAAGTGTAAGATCAAAGAGACATACAGCATCATAATCTTCCATGAGAGTTTTTTGTCTAATTGAATGGTCGAACTCAAGCTTCCCAGGTGGCATAGACACAGAATATGTAGTAACTGGAGAGTATCTGAACATTGCTACCATTGGGCCCAATCTGAAAACAATTAAAATATTTGCCATTAGGACCAGAGGGTACAAGGAACTCCACAAACCAGTATAACAAACATAAAAATAGAAGAGATGCAGAAAAGAATTAACTTTGTACAAATGCAAAGTTCCAATGTATAAGTATTTTACTGCATAAGAATAGCATTCTACCCAATTCTCAAGAAAGAACCAATCCTCTCCTCAAGTTGGCAATTATGCTATAATCACTGACCCATTTTTGCCAGTGAAACCCTCTTCTGAGACATTAAAGACCCGGTCTTGAGCATAGTGAGTATTTTACTTTTCCTACTTTTCTATCTTGTTGAATTTATCTTTGGTTGCAATCTCATATAAGATTATGAATTTAACTTGTACCAAGAAATTAACTATAGCCTTGTTCCATACCCAAAATAGTAGATAAAGTCTCTCGCCAGTAAATGTCCACAACTTGATAGTCTATCAAATGAAGGGC
The DNA here is from genome assembly GCA_026413385.1 of Erythroxylum gracilipes. Lineage (NCBI taxonomy): Eukaryota > Viridiplantae > Streptophyta > Magnoliopsida > Malpighiales > Erythroxylaceae > Erythroxylum > Erythroxylum gracilipes. The sequence goes on from JANZLC010000003.1 coordinate 20,282,579, forward strand.
GATGAGAAAAACTCAGTTCTAAGAACTTTCCGAAAGACAAACAGCATGCAGCACTGGAAATGAGAACTCTCTTTGTAGATTTTGGGGCTCCATTCTCATGTTTACATTTACTACAGCAACTCCACATCCAAAGCTTTCCTTCTGCTTCTCCAGGCAAAGACTTCTGAAGACGTTTAACCCGTATTGTCAGCTGCTTATTATGATGTGCATAATAGTAAAAGTGAGCTTCCGGCAGTTCACCACAAGTACTGCACTGACCTCTCTGCAAAACATAGCAGTTTTTATCAGTCAACCTTCCAAGATATGCAAGTTAACAATTTAAAGAAGAAAGCAAAATTAAAGAAGTGATGACATCCTTCTATTTCATGAAAATGAAGGCGATTATGTTAAGGAACTGCAAGCATACATCACACCCCACAATAATTAATTAATCTTCAACTGTCTAATCAAGGATACATGAAAATTTAACACCATATATAGGTGCAAATAATATGCAAGTCCAGTATCACATATTAAGAAACAATTTAAAGTAAAAGGTTCCATAATAAGAGGAGATCAAGTAACCTGATTAAGCAAATTATCTCGAAGAAACTTTCCCAGGTTAACATCAAAATTCCGATAGAACATGATGTGAGAGAAGTGACTTTGCTCGCATATAGTCCCTCGGAAGGCATTCCTGCTAGACATTAAGACCAAAATACTCTGAGAATCAAAAACTGCACTGGCATCATCCTTTTCTATAATTTGGACTTCTTTATTGTCAATATCCTTTCCAAGGTCCAAAGGGCCTTGAAAGCAAGATGTTGGAGACTGATGTTGCCCATCATTAAGTGATTTCCCTTGCTCAAAACTACATTTGGCTTCAAAGTTGCAAGAGTCAGAATCTTCTGTCTTTGAAACTGTAACATCTTCTGTGATTTGGGAGTCAGTAGCCCTTTTACTGAAACCAAAGTAATTAGACAGGGACTGATATGGGGCTGATGTAAGGGGAAAATTCTCTCCTATAACTTTCTTCAGAGAGGCTGAAAGAGAAGAAAATCCAGAAAAAAAGGCGGGATTGTAAGTCATATAAGATAATGCTGCCTTATCTTCCAAACCCATGTTAAAATTAACAGAACCATCTTCGTCCTTGCCACTATTAATAGGAATGTCAATGGCAGAAGGTTCAGTTTCAGGAAGAGACTCTCCAACACCAGGAATATTAGAATTGGTTACTAAAGCAGATGATTCTTTATCTCTCCGAAACATGTCAAGCGATCCAGCTAAAAGAATGGTAGAAAACATTGCTTTCTGATGGACAAGGTATGACGTTTCAAGAATTAAGTGATAAGCAACAATAACTGCAATCTGCACCACAGATTTAATCCTCTTCAATTCCTCACTGTGGCTTCCTTTCAACAAAATCTGCAAGACCACAATGTAGATCAACTTAAGGAGATGCAGAGAGAGGGGTTGAGTTGGGGGAGGGGGGACAAACAACTTCTTTCATAAAGACCATGCGCATCTGAAAATGTTTATCCACTATCTTCCAATATGCATCTACATTCATGATCAACTAGATAAAAACTAGCCAAAACCTTTAAAAAAGAAGAGGGCATGATGGAGGACAAACAGATATATCAACTAGCCACAACTCAAAAAATTTGAAAATCTGCACTGGTGGACATATTGTTAAATTGCTGGAATTCAAATTTCATGTCTGAGATTTCAGTAAAGGTTGCTGAAATTTCAGGTTTGAGTTGTTGGAAATTCAGAGTCAGACTGTTGGGGCTTTTGATAAAGAAAACAAAACGATGGATGGTTCTAAGAATCACTTCTAGGATTAAGTAAATAAGAACCACTCCTCCTAGGATAACCTAGTTTGAGAATTCAAAATTCCCAGACAAATCGGCCTTGTTTTGTTGACGAGCTTAATGCATATATATAAATAAATAAAAGCTTGGAACCCAAATCCTAGCAGTAAAAGGATTCCAAGTAAGATCTCCAAAATATAATCAAATCTTACTCTATAAGCATTCTTTATTATTAAATCTTAAGACCCAACAAACTAGGATAATATCACTATTCATGTGAACAGTAATGTAAATAGTGTCACACCACTCTCTCTCTTCATCCCACCCAAAAATTAAAGCTTGTGGTCAAGTGATTTGCCCAAGGGAGGCAAAGAAAGAGATGTGTACTCACTGTACAACCCAGACGTGTAGGACAGCCCTCAATGAACATCAAAGTTTTACTAGGCTTCTTTCCACCTTCACCTAGCCCAGCATGTTCTTCAACAAATTTTTCAATATAGAAGGAATCGCATTGCTTCAACTCTTGACTCAACAATCCATCAGATGTTAAAATTGGTGATCCTGTGCAGCGAGCAACTCTTTCTAGCCGATGCAGCTTCATATCGTACACCAATGTCATTCCTTTTGCAAGAATAGACTCTTGTACATCGCGCGAGACAGACTTCTCTACCAAAACCACATTTGGATGGCACACGTCTATCATCTCAACAATAGTCTTCAAATTATTCTTTTCCTGTAAGGGGAGCTATGATCAGAATCTTGAAATTTCCTGACAAGATTAAGCAGATGAAAGGCAGGATTAAACTACCTGATCCATCTTGTTCAGAGAAGAAAACACACTTGAAGACTGACCAAGAACACCTTGAATAAGCAACAATCTAGGATTCTTGTACTTAGTGGGCATGTGCTTATGAGCAGCATGTTTTTTGAAGACCAAGCCTTTCACCAATTGACTGCAAAAATGGAGCACCCAAAAAAGTAAATCTGTATTCATCAGGAAAACAATATAAATAAAAGTGTAAACAAAATCACTTGATGACTTATTTAGGTGTTCCATGTTGAGCTAGTTTAACACAAAAAGAAATATATAAGCTAAAGATTTAAGAATGGTATGTGCTTTTTTGATGTGAAACTAAAATTGCAACTGCTGGGTGAGAAAACAATTGAAAAGACAATATATTCCAACAGCTAGAAACATAATAAGTTGCATAGATGCTCATCCATGAGCGCACACACATACAGAAAATGCAATACATAACAAATGAAATATGGAGCTTTCTTTAATCATTTATGGTAAGACGCCATTCTCATAGAAATATCTAAAAGGAAATTATTAAATGCAGATGATAGACCAAAATAGACATAAGTATATCCCTTGATAAGAAACTAACCTCTCATTGCGAGAACCAGTCGCAATGCACTTCACTTTCACATAACCATCAGGATCCATTGCCTTCCCGTTAATTGCATCAGGCTTCAAAAATGAAGCAGCTTGCCAAGATAAAGAGGTCACTATATCCACCCAATTTTCACCATCACTCAACAAAGAGGCTACACCTTCAGTTCTAAGAAGTTGATTAACAATGGCCTTGAATTTACCATTTACCACCTCTTGCATTGCCTTTTCTTTTTTTACTCTAAACCGGTTACCCCCATTTCCTTCACCTCCATAGCAACTTAAAGAACTTGGCTTGCCCCATTTGATGCCATCACCATAATCATCATCATCGTCATTACAGCCAACACTACCCTCCATGTCATCATTGGGGTCTTCTGGTTCGGGGGGGCACCATAACCAATCTTCATTTTCATTACTAACAGAACAAGAAACTTCATTTAGTTCATTTAATCCAACAGTATTTTCAGAGCAGTGATTATCAGTTTCCTCATTGTTGGCAGTTTGTGATATTTCTACATCCCTCACAGTATCACCATAACTTCCAATATTTATTTCCTCTAAGTTGTTTCCGGGCATTCTAACTACATCACTTAAAAGACTATCTGAGCTTGATTGGCGGAAGTGCCCATTCATCCCGTGGTTTGGTTTATAATGGGCACACTCCAGTTTACATTCCTCTGAATTACTCCTGGAAAAATATATAAGAATACATATTTAATACAATAAGCAATTTCATATCAACAGGAACATCTACCAGAGCAATAATCCAAGGTACAATAAATACCGTTTGTATGAGTTTACAACAACTGACAGATCACCTGAAATTGCAAATAATACATGAACTCATAAGAACACCTACACATTATAAGCTGCTTTTCCTGTTATTAGGAAAAGTCACACATATAAAAAAACACAAGGCGCAAACTCACTGCAGCTTGATTCAGAGCGATCACTGCTTGATAACGAAGTTGTTGGACTGATCATTGGTGATGCAGAAAGACTAAAATCACCTTGTTTTTTAGATTCTTGTTTGTTCCTCTCCTGACAAATTTTACAAGACCAAATAGGTCCTTGGTCATTTAATCTTAATGAACTTTCATTCTCCTCCTCCTTTGATTCATCTTTGTACTTTAGAGGCTCTGCGCCATAGTGGTGACACATGCTACACATCAAGGGCAAAGATAGTACTTATGCCAGCTTAGGTAAACAACCTAAATCACCTGTCTGGTTTAAGCAAAATGGATCACAAATCCTCATTAGCACATAACTAATTTTTGTCGACAACTAATAACTTCCCATGCATAAGTTAAGATGCAAAAAAAAAATTGATTCTTATTCAGACTTAGATCATGTACAAATACTTGCACATACATCTGCTTTGATTTAAAAACTGACTCAAACTCATACTTCTACACACAGAGTTTCAACAAATTAAACTTAAAGGTAAAAAGTAGTACAAGAAACAAATTGTACAACTCCCCCCCTGTTTGTGAAGTCTAGTGATGATTCATAGAAAGCAAAAGGCAATTACTTCCCTCTAGCTGAATCCCACGGAAAGAGGAATTACGATCATAGATCACTGCATTAAACTTGATTTTTTTAATACTGAGATACAACATATCTAAATAAAAACGTAGGAAGTGTGGAAAAGTTAAAAGCCAGGATAAGCGCATCGTTTTCTCCGGGAAAACAAAGAAACTCCCCAGGTACTTGAAAAAGAAAAGAGAACAATTGATCTTATAGACAGAGGGGATCCCATTAACAACTAAGGTCAAAATAAAACAGAAAGCTACAGAGATCAACACAAAATATATTTAGAAGAAGAGAAAAAAAAAAAAAAAAGGGGGCAAGTTTCATAACCCGCTCTCATTAACTCCAAAACTGAAGTTAGAGCAATCAAGATGAATACCTATTGATTCAGGTAGCAATCAAAGCAAAATAAACTAAGCAAAACAAGAATAATAACGCAACAAGAAAAAAAGAAGAAGATAATACCCCAATCCTGAATCTGTCAGTTCTAGTTACACAAACACAATGGAAAAAGGAAAGCCATGAAGAAAAATATTTAAATTTTATAGACGAGTTGCATCAGCTCTTCGAAACCAAATACCACGGCCCCAGAAAATGGCAAGTAATCATATACAATTACCCCAGTTATGACACCCAAAAAGAAGTTTCCATCTTTGTATAGCTTAAACAAAGGACAAAACACTGCAATAAGAACCAAACATAACCAAAGAATGGCTGTGACTTACTGTGAAAGCAATCCAAAAGAACAAGACAAGGATTAGCGGTTATTCGAATCATACGTTGGAATTCAAATATAGCGAAAAAAGGAAGACATTAAAGTATCTTTCTTGGGATTGAAATTTGCCGAGAACAGAGAAAGGAAAGAACCAAGTTGGAGTCCTTTTGTCTCTGAATTTATGGAGAGACTTAAAAAGAGTCAGCAGACAGAAGAACAAAGAAGAAGAAATGAAGAAGAGGGTGTTGAATTTTAAAACAAAAACAGGAAAGACATTTAAGTAGGGTCCACTCTATTTAGTCTACATTGTTAAATGGTAATAATTACCTAAAATTAAATTCTACCGCACCGGTCCATCGATCAGATCAGATCAGATCATTTTTTTTATCTTCTATATTTTTAATTGGAATAAAAATATTAAGTTGATTAAAATTAGACAGACAAACATTTTTTGTTTTCTAATCCTTCAATTACGCAAATAATACTCTTTTATTTATTCATTTTCTATTTATTTTGATGGGATTTTATCATGTACATGAGTAAATAGGTGACTGCATCTTCAAGCATTTACAAGTGCATGCACGACACATATTGACTCATCAATTAATACCGTGAATTGCTCTCTCTTTTTTTATATTTTATCTTTAACGAGTGTTGAATAATATTAGAAAAGTCGTTAACCTACGATTACAAAAGCATGTAATAGAAAATTAATACACTCTTAACTATTGACGGAAGCAAGGAGCTCCTCAAATGCAAAATTTTTTCTTAAAAACTTGATCTTAAAAAGTCAAGTTGCAAGACACAACAGCTAGCGAACGGCTAACAACTAAAGAGATAAAGATTGAGCAATTAGACAAAATGTAAGAATAAGATTTTTTGAATATATATGAGAAATCCCAATGATAGCCTTGTCAAAATCGCAAATCAACCTCGAGGGTTATTCCTATCTCATGAACACTCCAGAGTCTATAAACTCAAGTTACGGTATTTGTTTCTATCAATCTAAAAAAAGATGCACAGAAAAGAGATAAAAAAAGAAGACAAATTGAAGTAAAAATAATGTCCGTAATAAAGAGGAATAATATACCATAAAAGACCTGTATAAGAGTAAACTCTAACCAAGCCAAAAGGAAACAAGACTTGCATATGAGTAACTCCGAACGTACCTGACAACACATTAATTACACTAAATAGGAAACTAACTAAGCTAAACTACCTAGGAGGTAAATACTACGCAATAGAATCACAATACACGAATTCATATAACATACAAGACTGTGAATGCTCTCTTTAAGAGATGTTTTTTACCCATATCTTAGTACGACAAAGTTTTCTATTCCGGGCCAAGTCCTCGGTAAGATCCAACCATGTCATATCATTCTTGATCACCCCTCCCCCTTAAAATTCTTTTTAGGTCTTCCTTTTTTCCTTTTGTAGCCTCTAAGTATTATTTTCTCGTATCGTCTTACTAGAACGTCAAGATGTCTCCTTTTAATATGTCCATACTACCTAAGCCTTGTTTCTCTCAATTTGTCATTAATACCAACGACCTTTAGTTTGTCTCTTACCATAAGATTCCTAACATTATCTCTTCTAGTAAGGTTATACATCTACCAGAGCATCCTTATCTCCATCACCAAAAGCTTATTATTATGTATTTATTTGATGGGCCAACACCCTGCCTCATATAACTTAGTTAGCCTAATCGCCATTCGATAGAATTTACTTTTAAACTTAAGTGGTATCTTCTTGTCAGATAAGACCCCTGATGCACTTCACCATTTAAGCCACCTTGATCTGATACAATGGACTATATCTTCACGATCTCCCCATTGCTCTAGATGATAGACCCTAGGTACTTAAAACACTCCTCTCGTGATATAGCTTCAAATCCAATTTTTACATCTACATCAGTAACCACCTGATGGCCTAAAAAGTTGCATTCCAAGTACTCAGTCTTAGTCCTATTCATTTAAAAACCTTTCGACTCTAACGTTTCCCTCCAGCATTATAACTTGACATTGATCCCCTCCCTTGTCTCATCCACTAAGACAATATCATTAGCAAGCAACATACATCAAGACACATCTCCTTTAATAGTCTTGGCAAGCTTATCCATCACTACTGCAAACAGAAAAGGGCTTAATGTGGAGCCTTGGTATAACCCAATGCCAATAGAAAAATTCTCAATGTATCCTCCTATCATCCTTACTCTTGTCATTGCCCTTTCATACATATCTTTAATCACTCGTGTATAGGACATAAGAACTTCCTTAACCTCCAAATACCTCCACATGATTTTCCTAAGAATCATATCATACTCCTCTAAATTAATAAAAACCATGTGCAACTTCCTCTTTTTTCACTGTAATATTTCATTAATCTTCTAAGAAGATGTAACGGCTTTGTCGTGAACTTTCTTGGTATAAAATCAAATTGGTTTGCCGATATAAAAGCTGCTTTTTTGACTCTCTTCTCAATTACCTTCTCCCACAACTTCATGATCTGACTAAATAGTTTGATGCGTCTATAGTTGTTACAATTTTGGATGTCTCCTCTGTCCTTGTATAAAGGAATTAACATGCTCGGTCTCCATTCATCCGACATTTGATAGGCTCAAGGATCATATTAAAAAGCTTGACCAGCCAATCAAAACCTTCGATGCCTAATCTCTTCTATACCTTTATGGGTATCTCATCCAATCCTACTACCCTTCTACTCTTCATCACCCTCAAGGCTTTTGTTATTTCTTCCCTTGTGATTTGTTTACACCGAGACAAGTTACGAAATCTTTCAGGCTTGTTGAGGTCACCTAAAGAGAAGTTGTTCACTATACCTTATTAAAAAGGCCATAAAAGTATCCCTACCATCTACTCTTGACGACATTTTCCTCCATGAGCACTTGTCTTGCTTCATCTCTTATACATCAGATTTGGTTTAAGTCTTTTGTTTTTCGTTCTCCAACATTTGCTAAGTTAAAAATATCCTTTTCTTCTTTTTTTGTATCTAATAAATTCTTATAAGCTTTGCCTTTAGCCACTGAAACTATCTTCTTTGCTTAATCATATATCAAAAAAAAGTCATTCTCTAGGATATTTAGTGGAAGTTAATCTTGTATATAAATTTTTTTTTGCATATAATTTGCATTTCAGTATATGATTGTGCTTGAGTAGAATCAATTAAGAAATATCATTTATTGTGTATCTTGAGTCATACTATGTATGTACATACAAACATCCTAAGACTAAATATTGTATCATCTTTCAATCAGGCCAATATTTTCCATCTTTTTCTCATTGTTTTATTAGGGGCGCCAGCTTGGAGGATTGGACTTTTAACCTTGTCTTCATAGAGTCATAAAGCCTAATGATTTATACAATTTTGCATTGAAACTTTTAGGAATATGTATTCGTTTTATGATTTTCAATTGATATCTCTTCGACTCCCTTTATTTTTCTCTCTTACATCATGGAATTTATCTTTTTCATTCAGTGTTAAGTAGATAGACATACTTTATTTAATATGTATTTCATAAAATTTAAAGATTATGAAATAGATAATATTTAGACTAATGCCTTAACCGGTTATA
>JANZLC010000003.1:20291707-20308172 GCA_026413385.1 Erythroxylum gracilipes
CTAATGCCTTAACCGGTTATATATATATATATATATATATATATATATATATATATTAGACATATGTTACACATCTCTGGTAGTTTAATTTGAATAATATTCAAAGTCAATTTTCTTTATTGAAGAAAAAGATCACTAAAAATTAGAAAACTATCTTCCAATGATTATAGAATTTCTCTTACAAGTTTGTCAAAAATTGGAACCTTAGTTGTTAAAATAGAAATACGAGGGTTCATAAATTGTACAATTCTAGTTGTAGTGTCTTCATACTAAATGCACTTATGTTGGCAAATTCAAACTTTCAAAAATATATGTACAAAAGTTATGATAAATAAAGTGATTTGTTAAAGCATTAGAATTGGATTTGATTCAACCCACAGAGCTAGTTTAAGAAAGAATCTAATAGCCATTAAAGAAAGCATGTATAGAGCCTTAACGAACATGATACAAAAATAGGGTATAAAAAAATGAAAACAAAACAAAATATATTATAAAAAAATAAGAAGCATATTAATAGAGATTCGATATGTACATAAGTGCGAGAACACATTACTTGTTCTTATTACTTTGTATTTATCATTTATTCATTTAATAAATGAGACACAAAAAATTGAATAGTATTGAGACTTATTCGATTGACACTTTTTGTGTTATTGCATCACCGCCACTAACAACCTGACACATGGTGACCGCTGTCACGGATAATCTGTCAGCTGACTTATAAATTCAATGAGTATGAGAAAGGAATTCGTTTGGAGATCTCTCTTCCAATAATTGTGCGTATAACAATTCGCACGGACGCCACTTGGCATATGAAGTGCATAGCTGTCACCTTGTAACAATGGAGAGACCGATCTGCCGTTGCGTCCTGAAGTGAAGGAAGCTCTAGACACGACTGACTTGGCAAAGTGTGACTGGCTAAAGGGTGAAAGGTCCGTGTACTAAACGCAAAAAGCAATAATTTGGCTCCTCAATAGTAAATTATGATTTAAATTTCAAAATGCCAAGAAAACAACTAAATGATATAATTGTGACACAACAACCTATTATTGAATTAGTGGGTCCCAACTTTCAAGTTTACGAGATTTCAAACTTTGTTGCTGCTGCTTTAGGTGGCCTTGTCTTTTGTGTTCAAATTCATCAATAACAATCCAAAGTCTGGCTCCTCTCCTGAAGCATGGCCCCATCAATAGTCGGACAAAGTTCCGCGTGCTCACCAAATTAATACTCCTTCCTATTTAAAATAAAAATTATTTTAAAAAAAAAAAATTATTTAAAATAAATTTACTTTTAATATTATACAGATTATATTTTCAAGGCACTTTAACATATAATTAATAAAGATATATCAGACATTTTATTAATTTTTTAAATAAATATGCATTTCTCTAAAACGACACTTATTTTAAATAGAAAGGAGTATTATAAACCTCATATTATATAACCACTAGCGAAAATTAATAAGAAAAGCGAGACGTTAAACAAGATTTGGTCCTTTTCTATTAAAAAAAATTCAACAGGGGGTTGGGTCTTCAAATTAACAAATGATTTTTTACTAATTTAATTTAAATATGATCTAACCTTGACCCAATGCTGCCTTGTTTAAATCGACATCCCCCACCGAATCCAAAAACGCGTCAAAAGGCGGCTTGTTCTCATATAAACAAAAGTCCAAATTTCCTTGATTTCATCTTAAACTACTGTGTGTGTTGCTTTAAAGTTGATTAGATATAAACGGGGAGATGATTTAATTTCAGATTCATGCCACCAAATCAACTTTATAAGACAAGTTCATTTGTGGACGTTATTATGCTTATAATCCGTATCCTACGACACAATCCTCTTACCTTTGTATCCTTTTTAAGGTAACTCTAGTGCATAAGTTCACATAATTTGCTTTAGGACTCTTGATAAACTGGAGTGGAGGCTCTATCGGAATAAATCAAAGGTTAATTCTTAATATGTAATCAGGGGGCCAGCATGTGCGACAATCTTTATAAGTTAATTGGTACAACAAAATTTATAAATCTATTTTTAAGTCCTCTATAATTTCAACTTCTTAACAAAAGTTTTAATTAGCTCATTTCATTTTCTGTACATAATCCAAGATGAGGACTAAAACTTTAATCCATTAAACCCTGCGCAGTTATGACAAATTAAAATTCGATATATTAGAAGGACGATGTTTAAAAATATACAAAAAGTGGTTTAAAAATATACAAAAAGTGATTTAGGTAACAAACAAAAGCGTTGGTATAAATACAATTAATGTTACTTTTTATTAAGACAACATAATTTATATCGTTACAAAAAAAATTGCTTTAAATTTTGACTAAGTCAATAAATTAGTTTCAAACTATAGCATTGCAATACTTTTAAGTCTTTATAAAGTAAAAAAGTAAATATTTTTAGGCAATAATTTGTAACAATAAAAACAACAATTTATTCTTGCGTTACTAATATTATTTAATGTAAAAATCAAACTCTTATCATTATGTAGGCAATATTTATATATACATTAAAATAAATAAATAAACATTAATGTACGTCTTAATTACGTACGTATTATCAAATGTAAACAACAATAAAACTGTATTTATATATAATATATAGTCTATAAAGACTTATAAAATTCAATCTTTGAGCATATTCAAAGTACAAAAGCAAAAAATCACTAGTTAAAATATTCATCTACAATTTCGCAAAGTACAAAAGCAAAAAATCACTAGTTAAAATATTCATCTACAATTTCGCCCTCAATTCCATATGAAATATAAGTAAACTAATCTAAATACTAAACAAAACTAATATGTATGGGCACTCCAAAACATTTTGCAGATACTCTTTGCAATTAAAAAAAAATATAAAAGAGATACTATTCGTTAGAGATGAAAACGATTCGTTTTAAGAGAGTTTTAGGCCCTTTTGAAAAAAGTACAAGCTAAGGACATAACATGTATAAGATGTATTATATATGCCTATTAACTCTGCTTTTATTGCAGTTAACATGAATGAAACTATCAACTCCATTCAATTTTTCATGTGTTACATGCAGTGTTCTGAAAATCAGACCGGTCATCGAACCGATAGCTTTATTGGTCACCGATTTGACCGGTTTGATCACTGGTTGAACCGGTATGACGTAATAATTATGCAATAATTATATTTAATTATATATAATATTAAAAATATTTTAAAAATATATATTAAAAAAATTGCCTGATCGGTTGGACCGGTCGGACCGATCAAAAATCGATCAATTGACTGATTTTGACCAGTTCAGACTGGTCCAATTACATACTAGTTTTGAAAGATAAACCAGACCGGACCACCGATCGGTTACTGGTCGGACCGGTCAGATTGGCCGTTCCGGTCCGATTTTCAAAACTATGGTTACATGTGACTACTTTATTTCCATGCTTATTGTTGTTCCTCTCTTAAGACGTAAAACAACAGTTCATTCCGATTATATGACAATGACATGGTAAAACATCAATTTCTTTTAGAAAGATTAAAGCACCATAAGTATAATGGACCTCCCCTACACGCAAACAATTGTTTTGAGCTAATTCCAGACTTCATGTCTATTCATCTATTCCCTAAACTACTAGCCTTTGGTTTCCAATTATAAGAAAGGGAATAAGAATAATTTGTAATCCAAACTTGACTTTAATGCTCTAGAATGCAAAGTCCTCAAATTGTAGTCTCGCCTTAATAAGACACAAATCCATATACATATGTCACAAACTTAAGATCTCATGCTCAATAAGACGCAGACTCATAAAAATGAGTTTTCATGCCTGATAAGATGTAGAGTCGTAAGCATACTATGTCACCTTCTATCATCTATAAATTTACCTTTTGTCTATCAAAGTGCTTTAGTTAAATGGTGAAAATCTTTAGATTGCTATCAGGAGATACCTATATATGCTTACTTCTGTATACTAAATAGAACTCTCAATGCAAAATTTACTGGTACTATCGCTTTTTAACCTCTTTTGTTGCTTTAGGAATAAAAATTCCCTTTAAATGGAAATTATGCTCTTTATAACATTCAACGTTCATTCACTTGTCACAATAGCTGATATTTCCATTCACGTTCTGATACGTCCCAATCAAAGCAAACAAGTGTTGAAATTAATATTCTACTTAAGGTGAGAATAAACCTGTGATTTTAAACTGGAATAAGCTTCCTTTCATTGATTACTAAACGAAATTTAAATACATACGAAAACAACCACTTTTTCCTACTTCTCAAGAGACGACTCTAAGAAATGAAACTGACACTGTGCAACAGAGAATTAATCAAACTAACTAACAACTAGTCCTATTTTTAAGCAAGCACTCAATGGTCACGTTTAACTTATTCTAATTTAGTCAAAATACTTGGAATTCTTCTTATGTACTCTTTGTGACCTTTGTGACTTATCAATACCCCCTTCTTTGATAGCAACCTTGTCCTCAAGGTTGACATGAAGGAACTTGTCTTTGATATCTTGAGAGTCTTCCCCTGTAGCATCTTCCATTGGTAAACTTTTCCATTTGATTAAACTTCGTTCCACAAACTTGGATCCTTTTTTAACCCAAGATTGTCCAACACAGCTTCAAGTTCTACCAGGAGATTACCATCTTCAGCCATATGTGGAAGTTTTGCACTTGCCATAATTGTCTCTCCAAGCTTTTTCTTTAGAAGATATACATGGAATATCGGATGAAGATGCGATCCTTGTGGTAATTTAAGCTTATAGGCTACTTTTCCATTTTTTTCTTCAATCTCATATGGCCCATAGAACCTACTCGTAAGCTTTTGATGAGCTCTTCCAAACAAAGAATGTTGGCGGTAGGGATGAAGCTTCAAAAACACGAAGTCACCTACTTGAAATTCAATGTCTCTTCGTTTTGAATCCGCATGTTGTTTCATTTGATTGTTTGCCGCATGCAAATTTGACTTTAATTGTTGTATCACAGCATCTCGAGAAACTAAGTTTTGATCAACATCATTGACAAGGCAACTTCCTTCTTGGTACTGTGGAATGGTGGGTGGTGGCCTACTATACAAAGCTTGGAATGGAGTCATTCCAGTAGATATATGATAAGTGGTGTTGTACCAAAATTCTGCCCACAAAAGGAAAGAGTACCATTTACGAGGCTACTAATAGATAAAGCTTCGGAGGTATTGTTCTAGGTAGCGGTTAACAACCTCTGTTTGACTGTCTGTTTGCGGATGATACGCCGAACTCATCTGTAGTTGTGTCCCAGACATCTTGAAGAACTCTTGCCAGAACTGACTGATGAATATAGGATCTCGATCACTAATGATGGACTTGGGCATGCCATAAAGCTTGACTACACCTTCAATGAATTTTTCAGCCACCGTCTTTGCAGTATACGGATGTGCCAGAGCCATAAAATGTGTTGATTTACTTAACTTGTCAACCATAACCAAAATGGAGTTTTTACCATTCGAAGATGGTAAACCATCAATAAAGTCCAGCGAGATATCATCCCAAATTTGGTAAGGAATAGGAAGCGGCTGTAGCAAGCCAGTTGGAGTCAATGTTTCACTTTTAGTGCGTTGACATACGTCACAAGAAGCGACGTAATTCTTCACGATTTTGTGCATAGATGGCCAATAGAATTGCTAGGCTTGTAGGTTCTCAATACTCCCGAATGTCCCCCAATTCGAGAATCATGAAATTCTTGCAATAGTTGTTGGATGGCAGTAGAGTGTGGAGGCACCACCACTCTGTTTTATAGCAAATCAACCCATTGCGCCAGGTGTACGGATTGTCTGGGTTTTCCATTGCCTGTTTACCGATTTTCTTCATGTAAAAGTCATTTTCAGCTTCTGCTTTAATTGTTTCCCATAGTGGAGTTTGAGATACAAATAAAACTTCAAGATAAGGACTTCCAACCACACGTGATAATGCATCAGCTACGTTATTTTCCCGACTAGGCTTGTATCGAATTTCATAATCATAACCAAGCAATTTTGTTACCCACTTTTGTTGTTCTGGTGTTATGATACATTGTTCAAGCAAGTGCTTAAGACTGCGCTGGTCAGTGTGAATATAGAATTTTCGGCCAAGCAAATATGGTCTCCAAGTTTGAACAACATGTAGGATTGCCAGCATCTCTTTTGCATAAATTGACCATGAACGCTTTGTGACTCCTAAAGCCCGACTTATGAATGCGACAGGTTTTCCTTGCTGCATCAAAACTGCACCGATTGCATTCGTCGAAGCATTTGACTTAATGATGAAAGGCTCATTAAAATTGGGCATGGCTAGTGTTGGAGTAGTTGTCATAGCTGTCTTGAGCTCTTGAAAGGCATTATCTGCGTCATTAGTCCATGTAAATTGTCCCTTTTTCAGAAGGTTAGTGAGAGGGCGTGCTATGATGTCGTAGTTACGGACAAACTTCTGGTAATAACCCGTGAGTCCTAGAAATCCATGTAACTCAGGGACATTAGTAGGCTTAGGCCAATTCAACATGGTTTGAATTTTTTTTGATCCACTTTGACTCCCTGGGCAGTGATGATATGACCCAAGTATTCCAATTCTTGAAGACCGAAAGCACACTTTGTGAGTTTGACATAAAAATGATGTTGCCTTAATATTTCAAAAGCTTTTTGAACATGTTCAAGATGCATGGTCCAATTGGGGCTATAAATCAAAATGTCATAAAAAAAGACCAGAATAAATTTGCGAAGGTACGGACGAAAGATAGAATTCATAATTGCTTGGAAAGTAGATGGAGCATTACACAGACCAAAGGGCATGACTAAGTATTCGTAATGACCATTATGGGTACAAAAAGCTGTTTTAGAAATGTCTTTAGAATGAATTCGTACCTAGTAACCTGCTCGTAAGTCAAGTTTAGTAAGATAAGTAGCTCCGTTGAGTTCATCGAACATGTCATCAACTGTAGGGATTGGAAATCTATCTTTGATGGTTACCGCATTGAGTGCGTGGTAATCCATGCAAAAACACCAGGATCCATCTTTTTTTAACCAATATAACAGGAGAAGAGAACGGACTAATACTAGGTCTTATAAACCCCAATTTTAACATGTCTTGCACTTGTTTTTCAATTTCAACTTTTTGAAAATAGGAATACTTGTAAGGTCTCACATTAACGGGTTTGGTGCCTTCCTTCAAATTGATATGATGATCCACTTCTCTTGGGGGTGGAAGTTGTGATGGCTCCTGGAATAAGTCTTGGTACTGCTCCAACAATGCTCTCATTTTAAGATGAATGTTCATGGACCCTGCTGTCGATTGAACGCAAACAACAAACATGGAACTCCCCTGACGAGCATCCTTAGAAATTGCTTGCGTAGATGTAGATTGAATAACATGTGCATCTATTCCTTGCAACTGTCAAGATTAGTTATTCCATTGGAATTCCCTTGTTAATTGCTTCCAGTTGCATGCCACTATTCCCAAACTTTCCAACCAATTGATGCCTAACACCACATCCAACCCAATTAAAGGCAATGCATATAAAGTGATGACAAAAGGAATGCCCTAAAGAAGAATCTGAACATTATCGAATCTGCCTTGACATTTTAATGATCCTTCATTTGCCACCTTGACGTTGCATGGTGCAGTTGGAACCACGAGTAATTGTAACATATTAGCTATCTTTTCATTGATAAATTATGAGTAGATCCTCTATCAATCAGAACCATCATTGTATGTGAACCGATTTTTGCCAATACTCGCATGGTTTTGTGAGTTGTCCATCCTGACAGAGCAAGTAATGATATCCCGAGTGGAAAATCTGACGATTCGCCAGTTTCCTCATCCTCCACTTCTCCATCATCGCCTTCTAATAATAAAAGCCGTGGCGCTTTACATCGATGCCCAAATGTAAATTTCTCATCGCAATTAAAACAAAGTCCTTGTGCTCGTCGCTTCGACATCTCCTCCCAAGTGAGTCGCTTCGTTGGAGTATCCGTCTTACTTTTTGTTAGAGACGAAGCAACTTGTTGAGCATTTGGTCGTGCAACTCTCTTTAGTCGGATTAACTGCTTATCTCACATTCGTGCCAAGCTAATAATCTCTTTTAATGACTTTGGTTTAAACATCCTGATTCCATCTGCAATTTCTGGTTGAAGACTGCCTATGAACGTATCGACCAAGGCCTTTTGTGTCCATCCCCATACTCTATTCCCCAGCTTCTCAAACTCCCTCTGATAATCTCGTAATGAACCCAGTTGCCTTATTTTTGATAGGGCTTCATCAAAATCCTCACAATCTGGAGGCCCAAACCGTTTCTATAACTCCTTAACGAAGATCTCCCACGTCACTTCTTTTTCTTCCTCTCGGTAAGCCCCTTGCAACCATTGCCACCACTGGTTGGCTTCTCCTTCCAAGTGAAATGAAGCCAGAGATACCTTTTGTGAAGCTAAGGTGCCTTGATATTCAAAGAATTGATCCACCCTTGTGAACCATTAGGTAGGATCGTCACCCGAGTACTTTGGAAACTCAAGTTTGTCTGACTTAGAATGGAGCATTGGTCATCCTAACTCCTGAGATTCCTCCCTGTGACTGCGAAAATGGCTTGCATTGTCTTTGGAGTTGTTATTGGTTCCTTATTTGTTGGAAAGCACTGCCTCAGAAAGTTTAGTCATAATATCCTCCAAATGTCGCAGCTTGTCGTTAACACCATTTTCCATCCGGCTGACGTTGTCTTGTAGTTGTCCTAAGCCGGCCTCCAAACTCAATACATTCTTTGTTAGTCGCTATATCTCTGATACCAATGATAGGTCCCAATCAAAGTAAACAAGTTTTGAAATTAATATTCTACTTAAGGTGAGAATAAACCTATGATTTTAAACTAGAATAAGCTTCCTTTCATTGATGAATAAACGAAACTTAAATACATATGAAAACAACCACTTTTTCCTACTTCTCAGGACACGACTCTAAGAAATGAAACTGACACTGTGCAACAGAGAATTAATCAAACTAAATAACATCTAGTCCGGATTTTAAGCAAGCACTCAATGGTCACGTTTAACTTATTCTAATTTAGTCAAAATACTTGGAATTCTTCTTAGGTACCCTTTGTGACCTTCGTGACTTATCACGTTCATTCATGCTCACACTTTGAGGGAAAAAAGAGTGAAAACAAAACATGAAAAACAACCGAAATTGTACCTGTAAGAATGCTCCCCATACGTGACTACACCAACAAAAATAGTTTGAATGCTACCTGTAAGTGACAACACAAATCTCCTATAAGTGACAATAGAATGCTACACTAATAGAGGAAGGCAATTTAAGTGACGTACAACACCTGTAAGTGAATGCTTGGTGTATATGAATGCTACACCAATAACTTAACGTGAACGTACGCTACATCAAAAGCTTAGCACCTGTTTATAACCTCCACAGCGTCATCTGAAACAACAAAGGAAATGTAAAAAGTATGATATGTTTTGGCGCCTTATCTCTTGTAAGGTTTATTATATGTTATTTTTTCTCCAATGTTATAAACTATTTCTTTATTATTATTATTATTATTATTATTATTATTATATATATATATATATATATACATTTCAGTTTGATTTGGCTTGACTCGGCCCGAGCTGACTAGAATTTAAGTTGTGTTTAGTTTTTTTTAAAATATTTTTAGATTTCAAGTCGAGCTTAGACTGTCCGATCCAAATTTTAAAATTTAAAAAAATGATGTTTTTTTTTAAAAATTAAATAATATTTTTAATCGAGTTTGGTTAGACTCGATTATGCTTGGGCTCAGGTAGGACTTGAGCCTAAGCAGGTTTGAGTCTGAGGCTGCTTATTGTTGCCTTTAATTATTGTTTAAAGTCGCAATGGATTTAATTGTTGCTTATATGAAATTTTGTAGCAACGACATTTTAATTTTGTTGCCTTTTAAATATATGGCAACAAATTACTATTATTGCTGCCTATTAATATTACTAAAGGCTATGCTTTAAAAATCGTTGCATTATATTAGTCTTAAGCAACACATTTTAAACTGTCACAAATTTAATGTTGTCTAAAATATTTTTTTTGCTGTAATGAATCTATTTTGATTGTTGTTTATATTTTACATATTTTAGGTTGCATTTAGGGCCGATCTATCAATCATAAACATCATTTTTAGGCAAAAGAAAGTGACAAAAATCTTTAATTGGTCCTCAATAAAGAAAAGAAAAAGAAAAAAGAGCTCAATGCATGCATGGATTTTGATTTTATGTTCTGTTTGGTTTGGTGGAACTTAACATATTGCCTTCTATTTGTTTCCAAGCTGTATTAGTTAAAAAAAATTCCCAAGTGCAAATGCATGTCGGGTTAGCCTTTGATGTTATTAACTACTATATACTAACTGCAAATGGGAAGACGACCACGAATTGTCATCCAATTGCCCAATTCATCCAATGGCTCCAGTTTTAGTTTAACCTTCATTTAATTGAGGTCATCCTCCTCTTCTTGCTTCACTTTCCAATCTCTCTTGCTGTCACTAATTAATATCTCTTCCCGTCAAATGGTCTCAATCAGGTCAAACCTTCATTTAATTGAGATACATATCAAAGATAAAATACTGAAACTTTGGAAATTTCTACCTTTAATGCCCTCACAAATCCCTTTCTCTCCCTCCCTCTCTCAAAGTTCTAGCCCTCCAGGGGATATTTTCTCTCATTCTTAATAAATAGCCTAGAAAGACGACAATGACGCCTCTATTCGATGAGATAAACCTAATTTAAAACTACGTAGAGATCAGAGTACGTGTCACAATGCCATTAGAATCTTTGACATCAATCTCAGAATATTGATCGATATTAGCACTACCTCGTTCTTCATTATTTTCTTCTTGATTCAACACATAGTTAAACCTCTTGAAGAATCGACAAGACCTGGGGTTAGAACTCCATTTCCTGCTCCTAAACTCACGAAGCTTCCTCAGGTGACGATTCTCAGTTTAACAATCTTATTTATTTTCTTTGAATTGTTATTATTATTTGATTCTTGCTTTTTCTTTCAAAAATTTGGTGACGATTATAGTTTCAACGAGCACATAGAGGGAGCTTGTATTGGGGAACATATCGTCCTCAAGTGAATTTAGGAGTTCGCGTTAGGTATTCATTTTATCTTACTACTGTGGAATTTCCTTTTGCATTGTGTTTTTGGCGGTAGATGACTTGTGTGATTATTAGGACTCTGAGGTCATTGGTTGCTGAAATGCTCCTATCAGGGTACTTTTCTAATCTAGTTTCTTATGCTTCAATCTAATTTTCCTGAGTTTGTATGACGGCTTGCTAATTGTTTTCTCTTTTTTCCTTTTTCTTGTTGAAGTTTTATTTTTTAATTTTCTTTAGAATGAGCCAGTATGGATTTGGATAGAGCATGCTTGAATCAACTAATTTAGTTGTCTTGAATTTCCTTATGACTACACTGATTGATTTGATATGGAATACATGTCTTAGAGCTGTGGAATTTTCACTTATAGAGACTATAAACTCACTTATGTCAGTCAAAACAAAACTGGTTCTTGCTTCTATAGAGTTTCTTTTCTCTTGTTTGAACGGTTGATTAAGAATCTAGAGATTTGGGGACATTGACTTCTATTTTCATTAATTCATTTACTGGCTGGGCTAGGACATTTCACTGACAAAAAAATGATGCACTTATGCCATATTTTGAAGATATGGCATACTTGTTTATGTTGCAAAAAAATTTAAAGAATCTGTTTTGTTTGAACTACTGCAAAACTTTCTTAAGTAATGAGGAGTCTCTTTCTACATTTGGTTCCAATCTTTATGTCACTTTGAAATGCTTTACAATTTAGTAGCTTGACATATGTGCTTTGCATTTTCCAAATGATCCTATGCTGCCTTGACTACACAGTTACGTCGATGCGAGTAGCTAGGCAAGTAATTGATGCACTAAATGTTGAGGGAATTGATATTGATATCATTATGCGGAAGTTAAGCTTCCAATGAAAAAAGGCATGAAAATGTTGACGTACATAACTTGGGATAAAGATATTTGACGCATTCCTATCATTAGTAGCTTATTCTATAAATAGCAATATGGGTTTGCATGGCATAAGTAAGGTAGTTATCAATATTTTGTTCGGAAGCATAAGTCACTGACTGGTGTTCTAAGCTTGATTCTCATATTCTTTTGTAAATCTTCAGCATAAGTGATTGAAAAATGGAAGCATTATCTGATGTCATGGAATGATTAATCACAAGAATTAGGGTAGTATGGTTTCATCTAATAACAACAACCTGCGTGTCTCATGCATAAATCTTTAAGGCAACCGCCTTTGTAATTCTAGTTTTCCTTTTTTTTTGTAGTTATTAACTTAAATTATTATGTATATGAACAAAGGAGGTATTTTATGTCTTTATGCTTGCAGCTTGGATTTGTGGAGAAGAACATCCTAAGCAGTGACTTTGATTTGGTGTTATCATATCCTAGTGATACCAACACAAGCAACACTACCCTATTGTCTGATGATACAGATGACAAGTCTGAAAGGAGCACAGATCCAAAAATGGGGGTTTCAACTCATCAGGAAGATGAGGTTAGGATATTATGGACTTATATATAGCATAATGGCACGTAGTTACTTGTGGTGGAATAGCAAACTTCTATATTTCCATCTTACTGGATCCTATATTTCAAATTTGGTAGTATTAAAGTAAACATTGTGCAAGAGGAGTGATAGACTACTCCTGAATATATTATTTGAGTTAATTTTTGGGTCATGATTCTTTATCAATATGTCTGCATGTGTCAACCTTAAATGACGTAGAGATAATATTTAAACAATGTATGATTGGTATTCCTGACAGTATTTCAATCCTAAATTTTGAAATTGGCATTCTTGTTTTAACATTGTCTGAAGAATAATCATTCTATTAAATATTAAGGGAAGGCCAATTACACAAGAGTATGGTGAATGTTTGTTCCTTATGCTTGTTTTCAGAAAGTCTAAGGATTCATCCTTACATAGATGATGTAATGTAGCAACTTTTGCTCCATTGCCCACGCGCAGGTCCAGTTCTCCCTTCATGAGTTGCCTACTATTCCTGAGGCCCTGTATATCATTACATATGTGTGATCCTCAACCAATATCTAATACCCACATGTTATGATCAGAAATAGTATTAAACTCAATGACAAACATACCTGAAGGAGCCGGGGCATCTGATGCTTGCTTCTTCTTCAAAGACTCCAGATAGACTTTACAGTTTCGCTTCCAGTGGCCAGTCTTGCCACAATGGAAGCAAATTCTTTTTGGTGAAGTCTCTTTGAGTTTCTTTTTGGCTGCACTTCCTTTTAGTTTCTTAGACCTTTTCTTCTTTAGGTTCTTTTTCCTTGAACCAGAAGAAGAAGAGTCCACCACTAGCACTGGCTTGCTATCCTTCTTGATAGCTTGCTCTGCTGTCTTGAGCAAATTGATCAACTCAGGAATTGTCATGGAGATTTGGTTCATTCGATAGTTTAACACAAACTGTGAATAACTATCAAACAATCCAACCAATCCATAACAAAACCCAAGATGGCCAACCTCTCAATATAACCATTCATCTTCAGTGCATACTGCACTACAGATATCCTCGGAGTCATCTTAGTCTTGAAGAGCAGCCTTGAGGTCTCGAACTTTTCAGACCGAGCTTGCTCGTTAAAAATCTCTTTAAGATGAAACACTATAGTATTAGCATCCATAGACTCATGTTGCTTCTGTAGCTCTGGTGGCATAAAGGCTAGCATAATACAAGTAGCCAAGTCACTATCTTTGAGATGCTTACAATATGCTTTCTGATCCTTATCAGAAGCATCAACAGCAGGTGGATTAGGAAGTGGAAAGTTTAGGACATAGTCTAACTCCTCAGATCTGAGAACAATTCTTAGATTTCTCAACCAATAAAGAAAATTGGGTATAGTTAATTTATTAGAATCCATAAATGAGTGCAAATTCACACTGGAAGACATCTTCAATCAACCTAAATGTGAACAGAGAAAGAATGTTAGAATACAAATACACGCATTATCATAAGGACTTGCATGACATGTATATAACTCCCACTATTTTCAAAGAATCCATATCCCTCACTATGAATCCAACAAAAATTATGACAAAGTATTTTAGTGGGTCGATATCCGACATTACTAAGAATAACCTTGGGTTTACCCAATAAGCCACCTTAGGTCAATCGGTAGGTATCGGTCATATCAATTGCATCATAGATTAAAAAAATTATTAAAAATTAAATTTATTTTTC
Organism: Erythroxylum gracilipes; assembly: GCA_026413385.1. Classification (NCBI taxonomy): domain Eukaryota; kingdom Viridiplantae; phylum Streptophyta; class Magnoliopsida; order Malpighiales; family Erythroxylaceae; genus Erythroxylum; species Erythroxylum gracilipes. The sequence continues at coordinate 20,305,980 of JANZLC010000003.1, forward strand.
AAAAATTAAAAAATTAATTATTAAAATTGAATTTTTTATTAAATTAAATTTATTTTTCAAAAATTAATTACTTATAATCCGCGACGTTTAAGAAACAAACGTCGTGGATTGTTACCTATTCCGCGACGTTTAAAAAAATGTCGCAGATTTTTAGAGTTTTCACGGCAAACGATGCAGATACCTTTTGCCTACACATCATGAAAACGTCACAGATTGTCTATGCTTTTATTGACGTTTTGTAAAACGTTGCGGAATGTTGAAATTTTTCGCGACGTTTTTCATAAAACGTCACAAATACCTTTTGCCTACATTATATTTCGTGATGTTTTGGGTGACTTTTTTTAAACGTCACAAATTCTCTTCTGCGATATTTTATAACCTTTTGCGACATTTTAAAAACGTCGTAAAAAGACTTCTTTTCTTACAGTGTATTAATGACTCCTACAAAAGTGATTCCTAAGCCCCCGTCTATTTTAAGAGTGTAAATCTCGGTGCGTTTCACTTTAGCACTAATTGACTTGTTTTATTCCTAATCCATAAGTAAATTTTCATGATTGTCTCTGGTGCTTTCATTAGTTGTTAGAGTCAGATATAGATGAGAAGCCCAGTACACCTTCAAGGCTATATTGAAGGCATTGGCAATAGAGCTGATGAGCTACATTCTTTTATCATAAGTTAAGAAATGATTGTGCCAATTATTGAGTCTCATATGCCAATTATTGAGTCTCATAAGGACCTTGTCTAACAATGGTGTCACAACTTTCTTTGTCAATTAATGTAAGAACTTCAATTCCATAATATGAATAATCATTTCATAATTTAATAGAGAAAAAGTTTTGTTTATTAAAATGTTCTTCTAGTTCATATATTTTATTTTGTCAAGCACAATGACAACGATATGTGTTACATATTGCATCTTCGAAGAGCTGAAAACTTTTGCGTTTATTTATTGATACTAAAAGGTTTAAGCTTAAATCAATAAAAAATCGAGACATTAAAGTGTATACAAAATTTAAAGTTTAAGAATTAATTTATTTTTTGTGAAAATGTAAAATAATAATTTTCAAATAGATTTAAGAGATTCTTTTCCAAAAAAATTGATTTTAAAATTATTGAAAAAGTTAAAGTTTTTAATTTTTAGTAGATTATATTTTTGGATTGTTAAAATCAATTTTGGAAAAAAAATCCAAAACAAATACCCTTTTTATTTGTGTCGACGAAATTTCTCTCAAACCATAATTTTGAAAAAGAGATGTAAAGATATTTCTTTTTTCTAACATCATGATTTTAATATGTGTCATACCGACTAATAATAACAACAATGACAATTTTAAATATACAAGACTCGCCAATTTGCATGTCAATATACAATCTTTTTATTTACATTTTATAAAGAAATTATTTTCGTAACTCAAATCCATAACTTTTTCGTAACAAAAAGGTAGCTTTATCAATTGCTTCAAATTTTGCCCTTTATGTGCCATATCAAATGAATACCTTAAAATTTTGTTTTATTTCCACAAAAGCAATTTCATATAGATATTAAATTACTAGAGTCTAATGTTAAGAATTTCGTAGTGTATCAATTGGTATTGTACTAACTAGAAAATTGTACAAAACTTAACTTTTTGGTACCAATTATGGGTACCAGCAAGTATCAACCGGTATCCTAAACTTAAAAAAAAAATAGAGCCTTTTTGCAAAAAAGAAACAATTTAACCCAAATATCAGTGGATACATATGTAAAAGTAAAATAGTGTATTATCAAACTTTTTCAAACTCCCCTTTATTACGAGATTTTCAACTACATATGATACTAATGACCGTGATAACCAGTCGGTACATTGCATCGTCGAACGATGACATCGTTGTGGTCAACATACAAAGCTGCCTGGCCTTTTTGTCAGTGAAACCACCCGGACTGAATCGCGGTCTAACCAGTTTTGTCTCAAAGTTCAAGTCGATCTTTTTTTTTTTTTGGCTTAAAGAGAAAAGAACACCGAAATTAAATGAGTCGGGGAAAACTAAAACTCCTACAAATCCTCGATGAGGAGACTATGACACCCTAAAGGTGGTACATCAAGATAAGTGACGCCAATGTCAGTCAGACCCGCCAGATCGGCGAGCCAGTCCGCACACCTGTTGCCCTCTCGGAAGATATGGCGATGAACAACAGACCAGTTCCGGTTGAGG
>JANZLC010000003.1:20339128-20355685 GCA_026413385.1 Erythroxylum gracilipes
TCGACCAATTCAAACCCCCCTTTTAATTGTTTTAATTGCATAATTCGACTTAGGCTAGTTTTCAAATCAATTTCCATTGGTTCCAACAAGAGAGACGACCCAAAGTTCAGCTTGCTGCAATCTTAAAATTTAATTATTTTGACCGGTTTTCAAGGTCGATTTCCAAATCGAACGACAGAGCCGCGATCACACGAACAACATTTATAAGTGGAGAAGTTCGAGAAATTTGTTGGGTTCAAGTTTAGTCTAATTCGCCCTTGACTTATTGATGATATAAGATTTTCAATTTTTTTAGACAAATTTGGAATCAAGGTTGATTGAGAGATGGTGAAAAATGAAAAATGTAAAATTTGTCATATTACTAACGTGACATATAACGAATAAAAATTTTATTTCATTTAATTTTTCATTCAATTAAGATTTATTTGAACATTTTGTAAATTTTAAATTTTTAAACACTTTAAAATATTAAGGTTTATTGTATAATTTACTAAAAACATTATGATTTAATTTACGCTTTTTGATAATTTTTCTCTTTTCAAATTTAATAAATTGATAGTTTGTGCTGATATAAAAGTTCTAACTTTTATGAATCTAACAATTTACTACTAAAAATCAATAACTTAGAGTTTGTTACTTTGTTTAACTCTCAGATAATTTTATTGGATAAGTTACACCACTTTTTAAAAAGTTTTATGGAGTTTGTATTCAGATTTAATAATTTTTGGGAATAACTAGAAAAATTGTGTCAAATTAAACTTTCGGATTTGTATCACAAATTTATTTTGGATTGTGATATTAAAATTATGAATTTATAAAATCAGGAATGAAGATGAAGAATGTGTAGATGTCAATTGTTAAATTGAGATAAAATATGAATTTAATTCAAGAAATAAATGCTTAATTAGTTCTTTATGCTTCATTAGTTCTTCTCCAAAGAATTCATATGATTAAAATTTTATTAGCAATAATATACACCTTTAACAATTATATGGAATTTTTATAGAAAGAACGATATTATGATCTTAACGTAACTAGCTTATTAATATGTAACATCTTGATTAATATTTTATCAACTATAAATTTGATTAACTTTGATCAATTATATAATATGTATTCTATAAATTTGTTAATGTTTTGTAATTTGGTTCTTCTGTTTAAGTGTATTTCAATCCTTATATTGTCGAGATAGAAATCAAAGAACGCATTTGTGCATTCCCATTATAAATTAAGTGTAAACGAAAAAGACTATTGTTAAAATAATCAAGTTGAACTTATCTAATAATATTAGCTTTTTTATGGATATTGTTGGTTTATGCTCGATAACCAATCAATTGGTTGTAGTTTAGTGACAAAATAATTTAAAAGGCATTATTTATCTTATATATATTCATATGTATATGATAAAGTCTATAAGATAAATATGTATTACAAATGAAATCATAATGAGATCATAAGTATGAGACTCATATTGCATATATGTATTATCTCTAAATTGTTCCTAGTCATTGGTCTATTAAGATAGGACATTAATAGAGTGTAAAAAAAACAAGCGTATATTATGTTTCTTTCTTATGAAGGAAGTAGCTAATCACATAAACTAAAGTATGGAGATACTTAAACAATCATGTGGGTGCTTGCTAGAGATCAAGTCCACTAAACCGATATGAGAAATCCATTTAAAACATTACTTGTGAGTCTATAAAAATTCTCATTTTGATGATTCTATAAATGATCTTCTGACTTAACATCACCAAAGTATCTCTTATAGCGATTGCTACGATTTAACATTACTTATAACCTATTCTATTTAAGGGTAACTTTGTTGATAGCCATTGGATATAATATGAATTATATAGAGATAGTTAAGTAATTAATATAGGATTCACCATAGAGTAATTGAGGATAATGTTCTATTGTTCTTAATTAGTATTGATTCGAGAAATCCTTGGCCAAACTGAAATGAAACTCTAAAAATAATTTTTAAATGTCATTAGTTTAATCAATTACAAATAGTATAAAACTAATATGATTAGAATCAAATAAAGGAGACATTAATTCTATGTTTTATATTTGGTATGTATCGAACACAATAAAAAATAAAACCTAACTCTACACAACTAAACTTGTAATAGCAGTAAGAAAGGATTGTACCCATAAAGAGTGTGCAACTAGTTTTTGCAATAACCAAATCAGTGTAATAGGATTGGGGGTAGGGAGAGAGGTTTGGATTAATTCAATTGGTGCAATTAATAAAAATTAAACTATGGATGACAAATTAAATCAAAAAATAAAAAATTACAAAGTTTAGTCAATAAGTTTTGAAGCCAATTCTCGATTCAATCTCAATCTTCATATAAATGTGCGTAATCAATCGCAATGTTATTCTCATATCTCTCTTAGAAACTATTAACCATATATTAACATCATGCTCTATTAATCCATGTTTTCTCTTAAATTATAACTAATTAAGACATGCTCTTTGATCAGGTCTAATTGTCAAATAACCCAAAGTAAGCTCTTTGGATTTAATGTGATAGGTGCATTATGAATTTAAAAAAGAGGTTAATCTAAGCAATAATCACACAAGATCATATCATTTAATTTATGTTATGTTATCCTTAATGATGCACAATAATTAGTTTACTACTCATGAATCAGATTTACAACAATTACATATTGTAATCATGATTTTGGCAATAATTCCATACATGAATAATCTAGTAAGCCTATCTAAATCGTTCATACATAAATCTTAAACTTTAAATAAAGAATATCACAACCAATTCCAAAAGAGCATTTCAAACAACATCACTAAGATTGATCAATGCCCAAACATGTTAACCAGCCCGATATGCCCTTTAAACTAGAAAGAAGATTAGTTGCTCATCACTCTCAAAAGGGAAAGGAATATGCCTTCTTTTATGTCTCTAATTTATACATCCCTTGATTGGCCTCTTAATTGCCCTTTTATACTATAAAATTAGGGCTGCATGATTATATACTGTTAGCTACACGACCGTTTAAGTGACCATTTATGTCAATTTTCCTTGGTGAAATAATTGCATTAACATAGACATCTAAAAAGAAACCTGGAATAATATAACATTGGCTAAGTTCTTTTTTCTCTATGGTTTTTATAGCATGGATTTATATCTCAAATGACAGAACTGATTGATCAAAAAAATGAGCATTTGCGAACTCTTAGCCTTCAAATGTATGACTGTTGGGCGATCCAAAAGGTATAATTATGTAATGACCTGACTATGACATTTTCTTTGGGCAATGGAATACATTATGTAAATCATAATCTTTTCCTTATAGAAGAGTATTGTGTCATGATCAAAATGGAAATTGTGTCATCTAGAAGTGTATTGAATGTGTAACTGAAGATTTTAGACAATTTATTTTTTTTACATTTTATAATCAAGTTGTCACGTTATCTACCCATCCATACGGTTATCGTGTTAGTTTTGTAGATTTTGGTCTCATAATTGCATGAATCTATATATGTTTTATATATTGAATAGATTCATATTATATGCAATTTCGAAGATAAGTATTGTAATTTGGAAACAATGTTTTCTTATAAAAAGTTTTGGAGCATTGCCACGATGTAAAGACCCAGAAAATAATGATAGACGAAATCTTGCAACGTACTTATAAGTTGCCTTTTTGTTTACTTGTTTACCCGGATTGTTGAATTTCTATTTTATATGATCTTCTCATATCACCGATCCCTATTTTCCTTCACCCTTCTTTCCCCACACACATCTTGGGAGCAAAATGGGTTGCTTCTCATTAGAAAACATGAGCGTCTGGATCCCTCAAATGTCAATTACGATATGTTCATCAAAGGTTTCTCTGCAGAAATGGTTCAAGGAGACATCAAACATGAAATTACCTAGCAAAAGTTAGGCAGTTGATGTGTTTATTGTTCCACAAATTATCCCTACATCTTCTTGCTTTAAGAGATCTAGGCCGTATTGAACACACCTAAAATTAGATTTCCAAAATGTGGATTTCCTATGTAGCGAGAAACTAGTTTGAAGTGTAAAGAATGATAAATATGGTCAGGCATTCCATCATGAATAAGAGAGAGAGGAGAGAGAGCAATTTAAAAAAAAAAAAAAATTGGACTCTACTTACCATGTAAGATACACATCTGGTAAGGAGCTCATAAAATAAATATCATATAAAAGTTTTGTAATGAAAGATTTAACGGATAAGTTAAGTTAGAGCTTAAATTAAACGTTTGTGAAATGTTAAGATTCTTCTTAATACGATATGATCCAATTTGACCCTTTTGTCTAATAAGATCCTAAACAGTAGTAACATGAAAATGTTTTGAAATAAAGCTGTTATGTTTTATTGACCGAAATAGCTATGTTTAGGACTACAGAAAATAGTAAAGGGACAATTATAAATAAGAGGACGAATGAGTTATTGAATGAAAAGGGTATCCTTTTCTATAGTATTTAAATGAGATCATCAAAAAAATGAAATCACATCATATAAATGAATTCGATTTTGTATTTGAAGGTCTCCTTCGGCGTTCTGGGCCTTAGGATTTCCCTCCGTAAGTTTAGATGTGGGCAAAAAATCTGTGGATATGGATTTGGCCTATATTTGGTATGAAGATGAGCAGCATTTGAATGAGAAGTCACCTTCTGAATTTTGTTATTAGGATTCATTTCTTTGGTAATTGAAACTTTGTTTTAGAGCACACTAGCATTAGTGTGATTCACGTAACAGTGCTCAGAAGACAAAAATATTAACTTGTGGCTTTAACCGTATTTTGGAGCAACCGGAGGAGCTTCTCATAGAGAGGGAGGAAGAAAAGAGAGTAGACTTATATGGGCTAGGCCTATTCATTGGTTCACCAGCAAAGCAACCAATCACCATAACAGTTTCTTAGGACCCTCAATTGATAACGCAGTAGCTAAAAGGCAGCCAATGCCTTTACTATTGTAATGGAGCTCCAAGAATGGTTGAGCATAAAGAATCAACACTAAAAAGGAACCATAGCAAATGCACGTTAGATATTTTAATTCAACATGAAAATATTGGACAATGAGTTAATATCACAATAATTCCAGAGGCTTTCCATTAGAAAATTTCCACTCAAGCAGACGATGAATTGTCGTCATACAGAGACTAACCAATACCTTGTCCAGACATATAAGAGCATAAAATTGCAATGCACAAAAAGACTGGCATGCATGCCAGGTTGCAGATGAAACAATTTTGCACCTCAACAATTTTGACTCGTATGCACAAATGTAATGAATACAATACACAACGGACTTACATGAGATTTGAATCGGGTAGTCATAAAATAAAGGGCAAAGGCTTAAGACAGTGACAAATAGAGGGGAAAACAAAAAAAGAGCAGCAAGTATATCCTCTCTTCTGTTGTTGCTGAACCAAGATCACCTGGGACCAGATAACTCGACTGCATGCAGATTTTCTGTTGAGTCAACAATCCAATCAGAATTAGGATGAGGGGAGAACTCCACCTCCTGGCGAAGAACTTCCACCTTTTGCCACTCGTCCCATCTCTCAGCCAAACCGTCACCTTCAAGCATTCTTAACCCTTCTGACATCTTAGGCCGGTCCATTGGGGAGCCTTGTGTGCACAGAAGTGCAACCTGGATTACCTGCTCTACTTCAGCTTCTACATAGTTATTTTGGAGATCAGGATCTACCAGCATTTCCAACTTTTTCTCCTTCAGAAGTCCTTTCACCTGAGACGACATTTGATGCATCATATACATGGACATTTCATGAATCCAAACCAATACAAACTCAAGAGAAAATGAGAGAAGCATTAAAAAAGGTATGGTTCAAAGACACTTAGGCTGTCATACAAAGAAAAGCCACAACTTTCCAGAACATGTCAATCATTTCTGCAACTGAACCTCTGGATTTTAGATCCTCATTAGACACAAAACCCTTCTTTAGTTATTCTTTATCCTATGAAAATGAAAGGTAAATTAAATACAAGGTTTCTTGCCAAGTCCTAAATTTACTTTTACATGTAAGTGGCAGGTACCATATAGTAGAGCAGGGACTTCATTTGCAACACACAAGAAATGAAAACAGACTGTCTTCATGTATGCTGCCAAAGTTTTTTTATTTTATTTTTTTGGGAAACTGTATGCTGCAAAGTTCTTGTGGCTATACAACTATGAGCCGGAATGTTTCACCAAGAAGAGACGCCATAACAGTTAAACAATGGATATCTATCCTTCAATTCTTTATCGGCCAAATAAATAGGCTTAATCTTATACCTTTTAATATATTCCACACCAATGTCAAATCATATTCCCAACATTAGCTATCTAGGGTAAAACTGAAAAGAAGGTTAATGCCACACTTTAGATAAACATGTTCAGTTAGGAAGAGCAATGCACCCCTACAAGCAACTCCAAACCATTATAATAATATGTTTCCAAAGAAGCATAAAATGTTTTCCCGACATACACAAAAAATGATACGAAATCAATAATACATGGTAGCAATCAGGAGTCAAATCAAGCAAATATGGCTAAGCTCTAGTAAAATGCTTACCCAATCAAGTAACATGACATCATCATCATTCGCAAGCCGAGCCAGATCAAACGCCCTCTGTCCTGTAATTAGCTCCAGAAGCATTATTCCATAACCAAAAACGTCAGTTTTCTCAGATGATTTACCAGTAGAGAGGTACTCAGGAGCTATATGTCCTATTGTACCACGGACAGCAGTTGTGACATGAGTATCCTTGTAGTCCATCAACTTAGCCAAACCAAAATCCCCAACAACAGCCTCAAATTCCTCATCCAACAAAATGTTTGCAGCTTTAACATCACGATGAATGATTTTTGGGTCACAATGATCATGCAAGTACGACAGACCCCTAGCAGAACCCAACGCAATCTGCTTCCTTGTTGGCCAATCCAGAGGAGGTTGTGAAGGAGGACGTTCTAAAAAGCATCCATTAATAAGATCATGTGAGTCTGATAATAACACGTAAAGGACTGATGCAACAAGTCCACAAAGAAAACACAAGAGAACAAGATGTTTAAAAAAGAAAACAGAGAAATGATTGATAGGAAATATGTAAACAGATACAAGCATACCTCGTAAACATGATGCTACACTTCCATTAGCCATGTAGGGATAGACAAGCAGTCGTTCAGTTGGTGTCATGCAGAATCCTCGCAATCTAAGAAGATTTCGATGCACAGCCATGCTTATCATCTCCACTTCTGTTTGAAACTGCAACTCTCCACCAGGTGTGCGCTCTTCTTTCAGTCGTTTAACTGCTACCAATGTGCCATCAGCTAGACGCCCTTTATAAACCTTTCCAAATCCTCCTCTACCCAGAATATTTTTGTTGCTGAAACTATCTGTCGCTACCTGTAATTCCCGAAGTGAAAACCTTTTGAGTTGCCCCAGATGAACTTCAGGATCTTCTTCAGCTGCATGGAAATAAAGGCATATGTTAAGAAATCAGGGCCAGTAGTTTGAATTCATTCCTTAATGCAATAGAATACCAACCAGGTACATCAAAGAAGAATTCTTGAGGTTTCCTCCGGCGCCACCATGCAAATGCTATCGCAGGAGCAGCAAACAGTAATGCTGCACCAGCAGCAACTCCTCCTGCAATTGCTCCGGTGGCACTATTCCCTCCTAAGTTTTCAATGAATTGAACAATATAACAATCAGCAAACTAGATATCACCATTCTCTGAGACTGATTATTTTGCTAATCCCTACAGACAAACTATATATCACATCTTGTTGCAAATTTCAAATAAGTAACAGATTTTTTTTAGCCATAATTACATGATACATTGTGATCCTATAAAAATAATTGCTATTTCTTTCCTATTTCGAATGTTTGTCAACCCATTCAACTATAAAAATAAATAATTTTCATAAAACATTTTGAAAACTAATCAGTTGGTAATATAAGGACCAACAAGTTCAACTTATAATCTATTACACACATGCACAATCATAATTACGTGTAACAAATTGTTTATTAAATGAAACAAAGTACGACAAAGTAAAAAGAAAGCAGTAAAGAAATCTACTCTGCCCAAATTTATGTTCACCTTACATAACAAGTTTAATTGGATCACAACTAATTACACAGAGATAAAGGGCTTCAAGCATCAAAATATCAAGTGTAATCATATATGACTGTCAAGTGCAACCATGCAAGAAATACCAATCTAACCAAGTAAAATATAAGAATCATACCCATATGCAAGTCAAATATTAACAAATGATGGTTACCAGGCAAAGAAATTGGAGGCGGCGGAATGAAAGGAGGAGGGGGAGAAAATGGAGGAGACCCTGGGCAAGGATGCCCAGTAACTGGTCCACATAAGTTCAAGTTGTTCGCAAAACTGCAATTTGAAAAGGACGTAATTATTAAGACAAGATTGGATCAGTTGGCAAATTCAGATCACTCTATGTAGTTGGCAAACCTAATGGGAGTGAACAAGGAGAAGGAACCATTATCTGGAACAACGCCAGAGAGTCGGTTATTTGAGAGGTCCCTGCAGTTCAAATCCAACAGGAGAACTCATTGAGATTTCTCTATCGTCTGAACAGTATCTAACTCTGCAGTGTTCCTTATTGAACATGATGCTTTTACAGATTTAATTGAATTAAGTTGGCACTCACAATACTTGAAGGGCTGTAATATTAGTCAATGACATAGGGATGGGACCTGTCAAACTGTTGTTGTTAAGCCGGCTATCCTTGCACCAATGTGACAAGAATATAAAGAATGTTAAGATCTAGATAAAAATCAATAAATGCATTTCAAATTAACATCAAAAAGAGGAACCAGCATAGGAACAGATTAAGATCAAATATCAAGCCATTTAGTGGAAAGAAGTAGCTAAAGAATTATCTTCCAAATGTTGGTGTCAGTGCACTAACAACATGTGTGCTTAAATGTTACTGGCCCTATGTTTGGGGAAACCAGTCCAACGAATGATTTATCACTCTTTATCTCTGCTTCTAGTATATGCCACATCAACTGACAAAGTATACAACTATAGCTTGTTCAATAAATATGAAGAACACACAAAAAAACATGATTTTATATTTGGAAGTTCAGTAAAATCATCAGTTGTTGGATTTTCTTCTTCATGTTATGATAGTGTGTTGCATAAAGAAATAAAATGAAATACTACATGAAAAGTCAATATAACTATCATAATAACTTCTCAGCCATAGCAAACGAAGGTTAAGCTTTTCTAGAACAAGTGTACTTACAGAAATCTTAACCTTGACAACTTGCCCAAAGTTTCTGGAATCGGACCAGTAAAACTATTCAAGTAAAGATCCAAGCTCACAAGGTTAGTCAAGTTCCCAAGATCACTAGGTACTGGCCCACTTATGTTATTACTGTAGAGTTCCCTGTCACCATTTGGTTTAATCGCTGGTCAAAGAACAGGTCATAATGGAATAATGTGATACGACAAGAACAGATCCAGAAAAAGATTCACTGTCAACAAATTCCAAAAAGAATGTTTTTGAGAATGGAAACACCGTGATGTTTGTGATCTTTGAAGACTAAAACATTTCAGGCAGCATTCAAGTTGTAGCAAATACTGTTCTGGGAGTGTAAGTGGAACTAAACCCACAGAAGATGTTGTCCAACCAGCCAATTAAGATTAACAATATATTATAGTTCACATAAAACAGGATAGACCACACAAGATAGCGAACAACGACAGGTATCAACATAAACACCATATGCAAACACAATAGTAAGAAAGTGAACAGTCAATGGAGAAACTTTTCAGAAGCAAGTTGATAAACAACCCCCAATATATAAATGTCAACTTACATAGGATAACTTACAAGTACTGCAAATTCTTGAGTAATCCAAGCTGGGAAACAAGCTGACCAGACAAGGCAGCATTTCCTAGATCACTGACAAGAGAAGAAATTCATATAAGCTATTCATGCAGAGATTTCACAAGCTCAAGATTAATCATTATAATCATGCTATACTTTTGCACTTAAGAAACATAAATGAGAAAGAACTTACACTCTTATAACACTATTATCATTGTTGCATGTGACATGAAACCATGTGCATGGGTTAACAAGAGTAGGATCCCAGCTCTGCAGGACATTATTTGGATCATTCAAATTGGTCCTCAGGCTGTGCAAAGCATCACCTGTATCAATGAACAGAACATTAACAAAATGTGTGAGCAGCAAGTTCACATCGATATAGTAGAAATGACTTGAAAGAGAAATAAGCCTGTAATAAACAGTTCATAGAAGCATCATTTGATGTCACATAGTATGACAGTTTCTTAAGATGAAGATAGCCAGATAAGAAACAGCGGTATCAAGCATTGGATAAAACTTAGAATATCGCCCACTAATTTTGCACATGAATCATAGCGTACGCATCCGGAGCCCAAAGAATCCACATGTACAAAGCATATTAGCTGCATCACAACATATAGTTAGAAACATCAAAAGGTAATGATACAATGGTTGAGATAAAATAATCAAGAGAAGAAACAAAGCTGCGACTAGAAAGACATTGTAAATTACTCTTTGTTGACATTTCAACTGAAAATCCTGTTTCAGAACCATAAATGGGAAACAATATCATTATTTATCCCGCTTACATCAATAAAAAACAGTTCCATCAAATACACAATTCCCCTACAACTTCACGAGTAAGAGGAATAGAAGCGCATAGCTGTTGAACAATTCAATAAATCCAAGACACCAATCTAACGCAAGACCAATTTTATAGAGTAACAAACACTCAGCTTCCAGCAACACGAAACAATCACTGGAAAGAATAACAAAAACCCCACTTTTGCCAATTAACAGAAGAAAAAAAAAAACGTACAAACCAAGATCAAGCTCTTAACTTTGTAACCAAAGATAGCAGTAGAACACAAACCTTCCATGTTTCCCAACACTAGCCATAATGGATGCAGCACCAAGATCAAACACACCATAAAAAACGCCCCAAGTTTCCTCTTCATGATCACCACAAACACACACCCACACCCACACACCCACACAACCACACTTAACCCCTCAACCTCCTCAGATCCAAACAACGACACACCAAAACCCAGCTCACCATCACAAAGAAAAGCCACAAAAACCTAGCCTTGTCCACTCAGTTCACACAAATCAACAAACAAGCATCAAAAAAATGAAAACATCAAATACCCAGATAAAAACACCGGAAAGGAAATGGAAGACAAATATAAACACAAAATGTTCCTCTGTTCAGGATTTAATCTCTTTGGAGATTCGCGAAAATGAAACATACCATATACTGAGAAATCATATAGGACTACACAAAATGGAAGAACTAGCACCTTCTCCTGTCTTTTACTTTTCATTTTTTGACTGAGAAGTAAGAAACCATCACTGGAGCCAAAGATATGGTTTTGGTATATCTTGTAGAAAGGCAGATTAGAGAGTAGAGTCACGTCGACGTCGAAGACCCAAGCGTCCTTCCCATCGGAGCCAACCTTGATGGTCTCGGCAAAGGCTAGCGAATTTAAAGCGATCAGAGTCTGAGATGTACTTGTCGCCGTTCATGTACTCCTCAACGTAGCTTGCGCATTTGGAAGGGACTAAGGTCCAGTATCCAATGTTGGAAGGGACTAAGGTCCAGTAAAATATATTTGATATTAGGAAAAAAAAGAAAATATATGTGATAAACATAAATCTTAACAGCATCTCTCTTTATGGGAAGAATTACAGCCAAGCACTTACAAAATCACCACCCTTGGTCGGCGGACGGAATTTGGAGGAACTAAAATGGTTTCCAAAAAGAACATCGAGGGCCCTCCTTTTTTACTTCCTAATCCTTGCTGCTGAAGGTCACTTATAAAGGCGCAGATTCGAGCCTCATTCTGCCACAAAAGCTCTAAAACACTCTTAACCTAGAGCAGAACAAAAGGTAGAAGCTTTTCATATCAGAACACGTCTTATAGCACAAACCGTAAATAACCGTATCAGAAGTATGCCAGGTATCATAAACAAAATTTTCTGATAATAGAACGTAGCTCCGATGGTTATTTTCCAGTCAATACCTGCACCCATGAGTTCGTCTAGCATAGCTCGCTGGAGATCCTTGGCTATAATGAATAGCTCTGACATTTGCTTAATAAACTAGTATAGTTGACTTTCGATAGAAAGGGATTTGGGGTTTTGCGAATTTGAGGGGATTAGGGTTTGATATAGCGAGGATTTTAGAACCAGCATTGGGGAAGACAAAACAGTTGAGGGTTTGGGCTAGCTTTGAGTTGCTTACTTGTGTGTGTAGAAATCCCTTGAGGATTTTAGGAACCAACGTTACGTTTCGCTTGCTGCAGAGAGAAGGCAAAGAGAGGGAACAGAGAAGAAACGCAAGCAGAGAGAAGAAGGCAAAGAGAGGGAACAGACAAGAAATGCGAAATGTTTTAATTAATCAAAAGGCATTTGGCAACGTTTTATGGAATAAAACGTCGCGACTTCAATTTTATGACGTTTTATTGAGAAAACGTCGTACATAGTCTTACAAATTTGTGACGTTTCTTTAACGTCACAAAATGTCTTCATAATCTGTGACATTTTTTTAATAAAATGTCGTAGATTGCCTTCTTTTGTTGTAGTGGGTGTAGGAGCAGTCTTACAATTTAACATATCAAACCACTCAAACCGCCTGAGAATATTAGTTGCATATTTTCTTTGAGAAATAAAAATTTTATCTTCACTTTGATTCACTTTAATTCCAAGAAAATAATGAACAAACCTAAATCTGACATATCAATTTTATTTTCATTATACAAGACTTAAATTTAGCAATAATAGACTCATTAGACTTAATATAAATCATGACATCAACATAGAGACATACCATCATAAAATCAAATTTACCTTTCTTTTTCACATAAAGATTGGTTCATTTTTGCTTCTTTTAGATCTATTTTCTTGAAAATAAAAATCAAATTTATTGTACTATGCTCCTGAGGTTTGTTTTATGCCATATAAGGCCTTCTTCAACCTATACACCTTACTTTCATTACCTTTAACAACAAAGTTATCGAGTTAAGCAATAAAAACTTTTTATTCTAGCTCACCATTAAAAAATGGTAGATTTAAAAACAAATTGATACACAGGTCATCTAAGTTGAGCAACTAAGGATAAGAAAGTTTTTATAGTTTTGAAGCAAGTTACCAGTGACAATGTTTCCTCAAATCAATATCTTATTATTGTGAGTATCCTTTTGCAACCAAACATACCTTGTGTTTTTGTATTGAATTATCATCATTGTACTTTGTTCGATACACCTATTTTTACCCAATAGCATTTTTGCCATTTGGTGGAACAACCAAATTTTAAGTTTTATTTTCTTTAATTGCATCAATTTTAACTTCTATTGCTTTTTACAACTTTTCTTCTTTGACTACGTTCTCAAAGTTATAGGATCACAATCTAAAAACAAAGCAAAATTAGTAATCTTATAATCTTCCATCCAAGTAGGTCACATTATAACTCGACAATGAGACAGGGCTTCTCTTTCGTTAACTTCAACAGTTGGACTTGAAGTTTTAGTTGTAGTTTTTGTTTCACTAAATGAGCTTAAAGGTGAAGAAGGCATGCTCATCAATATAGCCTGATTGCTTATTAAAGACCTAGAGAGAGATGCGTCACTAGTTGTTGAGTTACTACCACTAGGAGTTGTTTGTTTAAGTTTTTTTTCCATTCTTTAGAACATGAACACCTGGTTGTTATTTCCTATTACTGTAATTCTAGTTATCTTTTTAATTAAAGATAACTTCTCTACTTATGATTACCTTTCAATTCACCAAATTGTATAGCCTGTATGCTTTGGATTATGGAATATAACCAATGAAAAGGCATTTTTATGATTTTTTATTAAGCTTGTTATGTGATAAAATACTTTATTAAAGCAAAGGCTATATAGCTGAAAACTTTCAAATGACTTACCCATAGCTTTCTCCCATTCCATGCTTTATAGGATGTTTGGTTTAAAGCAGTCTTTATGGGTGATATATTTAGAAGATACATTGTTGTTGCCACTCCTACCCAAAATTGATTTGGTAGTCTACTAGCTCTCATCATGCTTCTAGCCATTTTAACTACTGACTTCATTTTTTCATTCATTCGCCTCATTTTGCACCAACGTGTATGGTACTATCAATTACTTGTGAATTTCCTTTTTCTAAAAAAAAAAATTAAAGTCATTAAAGGTAAAGTCACTACATTTATTGGTACGAAGAACCTTTATACAACATCCACTTTCTTTCTCCACTAATGACTTGTATTTCTTAAAATTTTCAAAGTTTCATATTGGAGATTCAAGAAATATACTCAACTTATACGACTGTAGTCATCGGTGAACAATAAAAAAATATTTTCTTCCATTAAAGGATTCAATACTCATTGGACCACTCACATCAGAATGCACTAATTCAAGACAACTAAATACCCTCCAAGACTTGTCTACTAGAAATGAATGTCTACTTTGTTTCCCACATACACATGCTTCATAAAAATCTAAAGCATCAATTTTAGGCAACCCAACAACTATGTTTTTTGAACTAACAATTTCAGTCCATTCACATTCAAATGCATATGGCATAAATGCCACATTTCGAGTCATTAGATTTAGCAATTAAGGCACAATCATTTATATCTGAAAATTTTTGCAAACTTGTTTTGTGCTATTGGTATTCTAATAACTTTCTGACCTATTTTTTTATATCTCTAATCAAGCAACAACCATCATCAAATATGAGTGAATATCCACTAACCATCAATTGTCCAACACTTAACAAGTTATAAGCCAATTTAGGATAATATTAAGCATTGTGAATGAGTTTCACATTACCTGGTGTGCTTTCGATGGCAATTGTACCTTTTCCTTTAATTTACATTAGCTTGTTATCTCCAGTCGAATTTCACTTTTATTTGACTCATAAATTTCTTTGAATAGTAGTTTTGAACTAGATATGTGATCTTTGTGGCTCATTTTCTTACAATAATAGCATTGAATAGTATTTTTTAACTACTTTTGTTCAGAAGATTGACCTTTTCTGTTGGGTCCCAGACCCTCCACAATCTGTATTGTCCTCTTTGGTCATAGGTAGTGGAGGCGTGTACTAAGTGCAACAAAACCTTGAGGTCATGAGTTCGACACGCAGGGACGCCGCCGCCTATGACCAAAGAGGACAATACCGATTGTGGAGGGTCTGGGACCCAACATTTTCATCTGTAACCGCCACAACCTTGGCCATGAAATTGATCTTTTTCTTTGCCTTTGCCTCTTTAATTTTCTAACCTTCCATTGTATGAAGACTTCCCCTTCACTTGAAAGGCTTTCTCCTTAGCACTTTTCTTAAAACTAACTTAATTTTTCTTTATAAGCTAGCAAAGAATTCATTAATTCACCAAAGGTGTAAGTAGTTAAATCTTTAGATTCTTCAATTACAACAACCAAATATTCAAACTTTGAGAATAGTCTTCTTAAAATATTGCTCACAATAATTTCATTAATGACACTTTCACCATATATTTTCATATGATTAAAAATTGTAGCCACTCTAAACAAATAAAATTACACAAATTCATACTTTTCATCAGTAATGTTCCAAAATCTTAACAGAGAGTTTGCAATTTGACAATAACTACCTTTTTCTCAACCAAATATTCTTACTTCTAAACTTCCCATGCCTGAGTGAAAGTGTTTGCTATTACAATTCAAAGAAAAATTTCATCTTCCAAGGCTTGTTAAAATAAAGCCTTTGCATCCTTCTTCTAATTTTCCTTTAGTTACTATTCTTACTTGTCTGAAACTTCAAATATATTCTTCACCAAATTCCACAACTCATGAGACTTGAAAAAGGTCTTCATTTTTAGACTCCAAAAATGGTAGCTAACTCCTTTAACTTGTGACATTATTCATTTCCATCTTGAATCAAAATTTTCTCTCACTTTGTATTTCTCTTAGCTACCTAATGTTTTTCTTTTGTACTTGTCTTACTCTCTCTTTAGCTTTACCTTCTCTTGGTTGAAACCAAACTTGGAAGAGGAAAGAAAGAAGAAAAAAAAAAGGCTACATACTTGCTTTCTTTTTTTCTCTCTTTCTTTCGTATGATCTGATACCAAAGTTGTTGAAAAGTGAAAGGAGAAAAGTAAAAAGGCATAAACTTTTTTCTATAATCTAAGGGGTTGATTGTTTATGTTTTTTTTTTCATTTTTTGTTGTCGTTTTTGTAAAAAGAAAAACAGGTAAGTAAAACGTATTTGGCTTATTCTGTTGCGATTTTTTGTTTCTGAAAATAAAAAAACCACAACGGTTTTACAAAAACCAGAAAATATCGTTTCTCTGGATTTTGACAACATATTTTCTTTAACAGAAAACCAACATATCCCTACTTTCTATCTCGATAAATAATAATAATAATAATAATAATAATAATAATAATAATAATAATAATAATAATAAAGTACAAAATTTATAATAATAATTAATAATTAATAATTA
>JANZLC010000003.1:20374591-20385778 GCA_026413385.1 Erythroxylum gracilipes
ATTTTAAAATTTATAATAATAATAATAAGTTTAAAATTTATAATAATGATAATAACAATAATTAATAATAATAATAATAAGTTTAAAATTTATAATAATAATAATAATAATAAGTTTAAAATTTATAATAATAATAACAAAAACAATAATTAAATAATAATAATAATGATGATGATGATGATGATGGTGATGATGATAATGATGATGAGTTTAATAATATAATTAAGAACAAAAATTGCTTATGTAGGGGAGGGGTATTTCTAACATTTTTTTATGTGTTTAGTTTTTGTCCGTAGGATAAGAATTCTCGTATCTCAATTTTGGAAGGAACAAAAATTTCTGCCCTTGTCCTCTAAAGACGAAACAAAAATGGGTGAGGACGACAAACAAACAGGACGAAGGATAGAGCTTTTATGTCTTTGTCATCTATCCTCTCTATGAAGACACTAACCAAACACTGAGTTTACAGTACAACTTTAACTTTTATGGTTATGTTCTTTTTTTCAGAAAACAACATTGACTTGTAAGATGTAAAAGGAAGAGAAACAAGCAGGGTAGCCTTTTGTTGTTTTTCTTTAACAAAACATAAAAGAGAAAGTAATGAAATGGAAGAAAGAATGATTAAAAACAAACGGCTGAACACGTGCAACGATATGGGGTTGCACGTGCACTCGTCCGTGTTTTTATGGATTGCATTCCATGTCAACTCATAATATAGACTATAAAATACAGACAACAGAAGAAAAGGTTGTGACCTTTTCTTAGGAACCCTCCACTAATCCTTCGAGATTGAGATTGTGATTTGCTTGGTTAGTTTTTACGTGACATTTGAGTCACTTGCCAATCAATTTGTAGTGCTATACATGAATCGTTACAGACTAAATAGTTGTGTTGGCGTTGGCTTCCATTCAACAAAATATCTGCAAATTCCCACTACAAAGTCAACACCGCCTCATTAGCCATTTATGTTGTGTTAGATATTATCTCTTGGTGCCATGCAACATATGCCTTGGCTTCCAATTGTACAAGTGTTTGTTTGCTAGGATGAGAAGATTATTAGATATTATTATCATTATTATTTCACTAATTTGCTTTTATGAGTGTGCCTTTAGTAATTTTAGAATTGCCCGCACGGGTGTAGCTCGGTTGATCTTCTAGCAGGGTTAGTTGGAGCAAAGACCTAGGTTCGAATCCTGGAAACGGGTGAAAAGGACCGCTCTGCTAGTGAGTTGATCGAGTAGATACTATAATTTACTCCCTCATCTTATGATCGGGCCCGTGAGTGGGGACAGTTGGAGTGGCTGATTCCACCTTTTGGAGCAAGAATTGGTTAAAAATCTGTTTATAAAACCCTCCAAGAAGAACAGTATAGGTTTCATTTTCACTCTGTTTTTTTATTACTTTGGTTTTTATTTTATCGTTTTAATCTCCAACATGCATTTTTTAGTTTTACTTTTTAATTTAGAGTGATGGATAAAAGATGGTTCCTTTCATGTCTAACGTGATGGCCATATTTACTGCGGAAAAGTTTGGACGACGCATGGACGACTGTTGGATGCACCACACGTTGTATATTATTTCTTTTGATTAGCCACGTGTGGGTAAATAATAAAATAGTCATTTGGTTAATAAATTATTATTACCGTTCCCTTTTCTTTTTAAGTTCAACAAATTAATTTAGTTCTTACCAGTGTTCCTATTGTTAATTATAATCAAATAAAAACAATTGAGATCTCATCCTGTACATCTTCAGACATGAAACTTTTCACAATTTAGATCCTTTTAGAATGACTTCAGTTATTCACTTTCTTCTTTCATGTTCTCTTTTCTATTTTCTTTATGAAATTGAAAAGAGTTTAAAATTAAGCGGTTGATTGTACTTGCATGTTTATATGATTTGTTTTTGTTCAAAAAATAAGTTTAGTTTATATAAAATTAAAAGCTGTTAATTGAAATTTTTAATAAAAACTGAAAAACCATCAATTTATGTTTTGTTTTATTCTTATTATACTATTAGATATTAATATTAATTTTTAATTTAATATATCAATTTTATTATTAAATTAATTAACTTAATTCATTTTTAATCTATTAATTTTTATTTTTACAATTAAATAATTTAATTACTTCATATTATCAACAATTAAAATTGAGTTGTCTACATCGAATGAAAATCCAGTTGAAAGCATTATCTTCCATATCAAACAGCATTAGAGATGTCACCTGATATTTTCAGCTCTTCATACCATAATTCTATTAAGCACATTATCTCTAAAACATTGTAAGATATTGAAAAACTTAGTTGCTTTTATCATAGTTTTACCACTAAATTGCAAATGAATAATTTAAGAAAATTGAGACATTCTCACAAAGTGACATATAAATGACTCTAAAGTCTGTATGCATACAAATTTACTTCATAGACAAATTAAATGACCAAAGGCTAGCCAAAAAGAATGACCTAAAACACGTAAAATTTTAGGCTAGTGGTAAGAAATCAAATCCCTAACTTGCACTATTTCTTTGTTCCATGTGCAAAGCGGCATATGTCCCTAAAAATATAAGATTCTTTAGCAAAATTCTCAGCAAACTTGATCTTGAAATTGTCAGCTTTAGAAGCTGATCTAATGTTTACTATAAAATTGTGTACCGTGGCACTTGTATGATTAATATGATCAAATGTGCCATCAAGCTTAATGTTTCTAAAGTTAGGATCTATCTTATGTTATCTAATGGAAAGTTTAGCCCTTATGAGACAAGATCTTTTCTTAGGACGCGTATCATTTTTTCTAGTGATTGTTCTAACAAGAGAGAGAAGGCTTCATAAGAAGATCAAACATTCTAAGGAATAAAAATAAGATTCAAAACAGAATGATCGAGGCCATTCATGTTGCTAAAAGGGAAACCTCAATTAGAAATAAAAATAAGTATGTCATTGTGCTTGTTGAAGAGGAAAAATTTTGAGTTATAAACATCAATTGAATTAGATTTATAATAAAGAATCTTATCAAGAAATAAGTAAACAAATTTCTGTCACACAATTAGACTATAAAAAAAATCATCTCATAAACCTGTTGCACTTATAATTTTAACACAATAAAAAGTTAAAACTATTTCAAACTAATGAAAAAATAATAAATAAATTCTTGCCAATAACCTGAATAGAAAGAGGGTTAGGTTGTCGAAGTCTCCAAAATAATACCGATTCTCCAAATTTTTTGTAGTAGTCGTGAAACCAGATCGAATCCCTAGATAATTAAACACTAGCTTCTTAATTTCAAGTAATAAAAGTAAATTGGGGGGAGGGGGGTTGATTAAGAAATTGATTAATTAAAATTAATACGAAAACAATTAAATCAATTGAATTTAAAAACAAGAAAGTCAAGATTACCAAACTTCGATTCAAGGGAAAGATCTCATCTAATTGTAACATTGATCATTGGTTCAAAAAGAATATTTTCATGATTTAAGTAGTTAGTTCGAAACATATTAGGATAGCTGTAATAAGTCTCAAAATTTTCTAAATTAATTAGTTAAAACTCAGCATCAAAGCCAAAACTTATCATTTAATGGCTGGGTGTGATAGCATTCCATATCAAATAAATGATAACAATAAGTTCTGTGAAAAAGAATAAATCCTAAATTAAATAATTGAGATAGTTGCAACTATTCAATTTAGTTTTTTTTATTTATCATAAGTTAAATATGGAAATTTATAAATAACCTATTTGCTGGTTGCACTAATTCTTAATGACAATTACGAATCACTGAATTCTTAGATAGCGATAGAATAATCAACTTCAATGTATAAGATTCACCGTTTTGTGAAAGTTAGGAGATTTGTTCCAAGACCTGCCCTCGTAACAGAAAGAATTGAAAGACTAATTTAAAAAAGTAAAGTCAGAACAAAAAATCCTTGTAGTAAAATAAATTAAAACTACCCTGAAATGAAAATTATTTTTTAAAAAAATGAACATCAGTTTGCAAGGAGAAATTAACATGATGAGTCGGGGGAAAAAAAAGTATGAATGGTGAACATGACTTAAACATTTTTCTTTGAACTTAAAATAGAAATGAGACCGGCCGGTTACACTCAAATGCACTAGGTCTTTCTATATCGAGGATCTCTGAAAAATAAGAATATTAGAGTTGAAAAAAAATATTAAACTAGCATGATGCACTTAAGAAGTGGTTGAATCAATATTTTTTAGGTTAACGATGAGTTTACCTTTTTTTTTAAATAAATAAAATAGGCTGAAGAGGAATTGGCTGTAGATTTAGTGGAGATCAGTATTTAATTTTTCAGTTTCCTACACATCTGAAAGTTTCTTCGGCACATTTACGTTGACATTAAAGTTTTCACTAATGTTTGCTAGAACTTAGCATGTGAACAAAGTTGACATTTTCCGCTTTTGCTATTCTTCTTTAAGTAGGCCCCTAATCTCTGTTCAGACTGTGACAACAAGACTTTTTTTATTTTTTGATTGAATGTGACAACAAGACTTTAATATGGGATTAGGTGCTAAAACGACAAAGTATATAGCAATAACAAAATCCCTTCAAGCACAAGAGTTGGTAGTGTTTCTGCCGTGGCTCTTTAATATAATATCTATTTTTTTTAACTAGCTCTTAATTATAAAAAGATATTTTTAAATCATTTATATTCAAACTAATTCTATAATTTTTAAAACTTTATGGTGTTTGACCTAAAAAAACTTCCAAAGTTGATAACCCCTGTATGAACTAAAGATTTTTTAGAATTGGGACTAGAACTTAGACTGAAGACTTGTTCTTTGTTATATTCATACTTATCTCAGTTTATTAATTGATTATATGTATATTTATATAGGGTAAGAGAAGCTATCGAGCTTGCAAGCTATTTTTTAATCTTCATTGAAACTGGAACAAGTATCTGACTTTTGAGCCATGTTCATGTGTTTTGCAAGATTTAGTCAGAACCAGGGAAGAAGCTACTCACTCAGTTGGCAGTTGCTCATGAGATGAAGACCAGAAGACCAACTGACACGCATTCGAGATACTATTTAACTGAAGTTAATTGACAAGGTAGATCGAAAGGAAAAGAGAAAATAAAGAAGTAATAGCAAAGGTCCATGGACGAGTCAGCAAAAGAGAAAGCAACTCGTGAAACAAGGGTTGATTTCGGCTCTTACAGTAGCAGTCGTTGCTTATTTCTTGATGCTTTCAAAGCTGTTCTTAACTGTTTGGGTGTTGAGTGGGAAAACAAAGAATGCTATTTACCTTTAGAGCTCAAAGACGATAACAAATCCCAGGGAGCAACCTATTCTCAAGAACCAGCACAAACCACTACTGCAACAACATTCACCAGCGGAACTGCTCTAGAAGCCGATCCTCCCACTAACATTATTCCCTCCGTAAGTAGTCCCTCTCTCTGGTTTGTAATTGTAGGAAAACTAATTGCTGCTTTCTTTGACCTTTTGATAATGGTATTTGATCAACTTATGCACACCCGACAAAGATTTTTATTCTAAACACTCAAGTTCCGGTATTAGAGCATCTGTACTGAAACTATTGAGTCTTAATAGTTGTGAATTTTAATAATCCACCATTAGACACTTCTAAGGATGCCGCTTTTGGATTCATAAAATTTTCCGTGGTTGATTATTTTGTACAGGAAGATCCTGCTTCGACTTCGATAAGTGTTACTAGTGTGCCTAAGCAGCCACCGGTAAGCGGTGGCAGAGGTCCAAAGATTAACTAGTCCTGCCATAGCGTCCGACGGACCTTCAGAAATTAACGAGTGTTTGCTATATGCATATAGGTTTCTTTCTGTCTTTTTTTTTTGTGGGTAATTTTTGGTCTGATCTTAAAGTCCTTGTAATGTTTCTTTGTAGTTGCTGGGTGTGCTAAGATTAGGATATTTCTTTCTCACTTTATATATGTACTGGTTTTCTCTGCATATGCAGATTCATTGGAGTTCAATTCTTTAAATCGCATATGGACATAATCTCTTCGATATATATTGATTCTTCTAATTTTTACGACGGAGGAATGGCATTGCATTCATTCTTGATAAGTGCATTACAAAATCTAATTTCAAGTGACTGTTCCCTTTTATTCATTGAAGTTGTAATTAAGTCAAAATCATGGTATTGCGAAAATTTTGACTGCAGAACCCATATTCGTTCTCTCATTCTTCACACCACTGAATAACGTTCAAGTAAAATCATCTACTGAAATAAGAAGTTCCTGAAAAGTGATGAATAATGAAATAATAATAGAACGCGTAAGGCAAAACACCACGTTAGAAAAATGAAACCAACTAGCAAACAGACAATATATTATAGAATAACTTAAGATCTCGTCAAATTTGCTTCAGTAGAGAGAGGTTTGAGCTTATGGAGCAAAATCATGGTTGCTTCAAATCCTTTTAGAGGTATAAAAAGTGTACGTTCAAAAGTAGTTTACATTACAAGATAATTTTGAAAAAAAAAATGACGAAGGATAAGGTTTATGTTATATATGCTAAATGATGAAGAGAACTCTTTCAAAAGTAAGAAAATGGTGTCATCTGGACTCTCCTTCTACTCTTATCTGTAAATTTATTTGGACTATCCAGGGCTACTAATTTAACAGGTAATTGTTATATGCATCTATTTTATATAGTTGATGATTGTAATAGAAATACATGAGTCCTATTTTTCAGTAAATAAAGATGAATATTTGGTTCCATTGGTGAACTATATATGTTAATGGATTCAAAGTCAGAAAGACCTAAACATTACATATATTAGAATTTATATTCAAAAAATGAAAAAAAGAGAGATTTAAGTCTTTTATAAAGTTAAAAGAATATTTCATTATTTATGTACTCCTAGGATTCTACATTAAAATAAAAAATGACACTCTAAGAAATGTAAATGACTATTCCAAATGATCTTAAATGGAAATGACTATTGTAAATGATCTTCCTTAATATTTTCTTGATGGATCAATGTTATTTAAAATTAATGTTACATAGAAAATGAGGTGTACACTAAACCATCCCCAGAAAAGGCACCTCTTATGACATTTGCTATAATAATAAGTATAAGATCAATTACTTTAAGATATCTGGTTGTAAGTGCTTTATTTTAAATATTAAATTTTAAAAGTACTACTTTCAAATGGATGAACGAATATTTATAGGATACTTACTAGTATATATATATAGGATTTTTAATACAAGAAAAATGGTTGTTAATGAGTTTGTGCATGTTAATTTTCATAAACCACTACTTCTTCCCTAAGCAAAGATTGTGATGATGATGTTGTAGGTACAACTAAGAAGTTTGAGAAGCTATCCATATTTGAGAAAGCTCATCGAGAAGAAGAAGAAAAACAAGAGAATACCAATGAACAATGAAGCAAGTGTTGGCTGTTTTTTTCACTTAAATTTTCCTTATTATTAATCTATTATTTACAACTAAGTAAGTTAACCTCGATGAAGCATTATGTATATAAAAATAAAATGAAAGAGGATTTTGATGGATATGAATAATGAAATATATAAAATAAAAATCAATTAATAGAAAAGTCAAAAGAATAAAAACAATTAATACTAAGTATGCCTAGTATAAACCCTGATTTCATGATTCAATTACTTTAGAATGAATATACTATATGAACCAATAAAATTTTTTAGAATTAAAATTATTCTCTCTCATGTTACAACCATTTACCCTATGGTTAGTTAATTTGTATCTCATCCAAGCTATTGTCTTTTTTAATGTATTAAAATATGTGAAATTCCATAGAATGTTTCACCCTAATACTATAAAAATCAAGTAGGTCTATGTCTAGCACCCTATTCAAACCCCTTCTACCTAAGTGATGGTCAACTCACAAGTAGACTCTTTCAAAACATTCACAAATAAATTTAGATCAAATTTAATTGCTAGCATAATTAACTTAAAATTAAGATTAATTAAAGATACCTTGCATAAATATATCCTAATTTGTAAATCAAAATAAATCAATTTATACAAGGATAAATACTAGGATTTTTCATATCTAAACATATATAATATTCAGCCAAAAAAAAGTACAATTAATAAAAATAATAAACATAATCAAAGAAATCATAATAGAAATAGTTCTAGACCAAAATTATGATAATGTTGACAATTTAATCCCTTGATATAAATTAATATCTTGATTCTTAAATGAAAAAACAACTTTAGAAATGATGTCCTAAGGTTTGTGAACCTCTCGAAAGCTAACCCTAACCTTTTGAGAGAAAAAGATAATTAATACATGTGAAGTCTCTAAAACTCTTTCAAAAATGTAAGTGTTTGTACTCTAAATATATTTTAACACACTAGGACATGATTTGAACCACTTTTTTTTAAACAAAGCCAATTTCAATAACATCCAATCAGAATGTCAAGGGGAAAGCCCAACTATAACGGCTAGCATATAAATGTGAGACCCTTGCTAAGTTATGAGCCTCCAAATTGGCTTGCTGACGAACCCAACGGACCTTGATCTTAGATCTAGTGCTTAATAATTCTTTACATTCAAAGATTATTCTACCAAACTCAGCCCAGTCATCGTTAAAATTAGCAGAAACTAGTTTTTGGGCATTTGAGTAAAAAGCCTCTTGACCATGACAAAGAGGCAATACCCAAGTTAACGCTTCCCGCAACACCACAGCTTCAACCACATCTGAACTACAACACCCTTCAAAATGGCCAGATATTGCCCTCACGAAGTTTCCTTCTCCATCTTGGCACACAACCCCACAGCCATAGAGAAACCTCTCCACAAAAATTGCACCATCAACAAAGGACAACCAATCAAGTTGTGTCTCATCTCCCAGCCTCTCCACGACCCCACTCCCCTCTACTGCATGGGTTTGTATGGTTCTGTTCAGATTGTCTTGTTTCCAATCATTAATATAGCTTAACGCCATGCGATACAGAGTAAAAGAGGAGTACCTTTTGGCCGCCTAAATCCGATTATTACATACCTGCCATAGCTTCGAAGCTAATGACCACCACTGAACCACCCGTATTGCCGGCTCCCTCTCACACTGATGTTCATATACCTCTGTACCAGCTTACAACATATGGGTAAAATCCTCTCAAAGCTCTCCACATAAAGTTTTTAAGCTTAGGAGGCATGGCTAATTTCCATAATTTCTCCCAAAAATCACCTTCCACTCTCCCATGCACCCTTCCCGTATAATTCAGACTCAACTGGTAACCTGACTTTGCTGTATAACAACCATCACGGGAATAATGCCAAATACGACAATCATCATGGTGTCTCCTCCCTACCGGAATGGTCAGAATGGTTCGAATATCCTCAGTTGAAAATAACTTCAGCATCATATCCATATTCCATCCCCTCCCGTTCGGATGAAACAAGTCCTTCACCATCAAGTTACCCAATGTGGCATCATCTCCCACAACACATAACTCCCCATTCTCCCTAGGAAGCCAAGGTTCATCTAGCACCTGAATGTCTCTTCCATTCTCAATATACCACGGAAAACCATGCTTCATCACCTCACATTGCACCGTGCATGGATTAGACCCCAATTTAGCTGCTTTGTAAATCCGATATAGAAGAGTATCAATATGACGAAGAAGCCGCCATACCTTCTTTCCAAGCAGTGCAATATTAAAGCAGTGTAGCTCTCGAAAGCCTAAGCCACCTTCCTCCTTTCGTACACACATACGCTCCTATGAGAGCCAATGAATGTTCCTCCTCCCATCGGTCTTTCTCCCCCACCAAAAAGAATTCATCATCTGTTGAAGCTCGTTACATGTAGAGATAGGTATCATAAAGACACTTGTACAATATGATGGGATGGTTTGTGTCACAGATTTTAACATGACCTCCTTCTCAGCCCTCGACAACAAACGGTTATTTCAGCTATTCACTTTTCTCCACAATCTATCCTTCAAGTAGTTAAAAATAGCCTTTTTGCTCTTGCCCACTAACGAAGGCAGCCCGAGATACTTCCTATGCTCCATCGCCAAAAAGAAACCCAAGATCGATGACATGTGAGACTTCAAACTAGTGGTTACATTCGGACTAAACATAATCCCAGACTTTTGGAAGTTCACTGATTGACCTGATGCCATCTCATACTTTTGAATGATCAATTTTACGTGGGTACATTCTTGCGTCCTCGCCTTAAAAAAAACAAGGAATCATTAGCAAAAAGCAAGTAAGTAACACTAGGACCTCCTCTACTAGCCTGACACCCATGAATCCATCCCATAACTTTTGCCTACTTAAATAAAGCTGTCAAGCCCTCCGCACACAAAATAAACAAATATGGTGACAGTGGATCTCCCTGTCTAAGACCCCTCCTACTCACGATAGGGCCCACCTCTGTGCCATTAAGTAGTACATTATAAGTCACCCCAGTCATACACATCATCATCTAGTTTACCCATTTATCAGAAAAGCCCATCCTGTCCATAACCGCCTTTAAAAACCTCCAACACACTCTATCATATGCCTTATTAATATCAATTTTAAGTGCCGCCCACCCAATTTAAACCCTATTTACTCGCTTCAAACCATGCACTAAATCAAAAACAATTAGCACATTATCTGTAATCATTCTCCCCGGCATAAAAGCAGACTGATGTTTGAACACAATATCAGGCAAGATGCTCTTAATCCTATTAGCAAGGACTTTCAAGACAATCTTATAAAGATCGTTACACAAAGAGATATGACAATAATCCACCAGAATTTCAGGAGATGAAATCTTTGGAATTAACACAATATTAGTATCAGTGAGTGTGTCTGGGAAAATACCTTGCTCAAGCTATGCCGTGCAACTATCGAATACATCTCGCCCCACTACATGCCAAAATTTATGATAAAAAGCAAGATTAAGTCCATCCGGGCCTGGTGATTTATCCGGATGCATTTGGGAGACCGCTTGTTTAAACTCCTCTATTTTAAAAGGCCCCGTTAGCTTCACATTCTCCACCTCCCCCACCTTTCTTGGAATTAAACCCACCACCTCCCCCAAAGCCTCACCCGACGTGTTGGACCCCAAATCGGTTTGATTATTTTTGATGCATGATTTTATTTTTGTAGTCTTGTTAGATCAATTAATTGGAATTGAATTATGCTAAGGTTAGAATTAAAGCAAAGTTTGAATAAGGTATTAAATTATTGCCTAAAGTATGAGTAATT
>JANZLC010000003.1:20402645-20426378 GCA_026413385.1 Erythroxylum gracilipes
TCATATTGCCTGTTGTTTTCTAGATATAATAATTGCCACTATATTTGAGATCAGTCTTACCTACACTGCTAATGTATCTTGCGAAATCCTTATTGCTATTATTTATCTTAGACCTTTATCCGTACACTTCTTGTTCTAGTAAGATGCAATTAAAATCATCTATTATCAACCAAGGTATAAAAGAGCCTGCCAGTAAATCTCTCTTTTTTTTTTTCCATATCCTCTTGCATTCTTAGTATATTAGATAGTCTCCCTCTATAAATCAAAACATTGTGAAGGTGTGGGTTAGATTCCAAGGTGATTGCAACTTGTAACCTTTGTTGTTAGTATTCTTTTGTAATTGTATTTTTAATCTAATTTACTCATTTAAAAATATGTGTTAAAGAGTAATTATGACAATTTTAATTTTGTATATATTTTATTCATATTATTATTTCATCTTAAGTAGTTTAACTTCAATTTTAGCTTCACCCACAAAATTTCTGCATTGCTTTTACTCGTACAGTGGTTTAATCGCCATGTCTTAAGTGGCTTAATTGACTTGACAATGTAAAAACTTCGACTATTATCATATTATTTTTGACGGCCCAAATCCACACCAGGCTTTCCGGGAGAATGGGCTTATTCTCGGCCCAATCATGTCCACTTCAATAACTCTGGAAGTACATATACCAATTAATAATAGATGTGCACAATTTTGGAAATAAAACTTGTCTTTTCTTTTTCAGTCAGCTCATTTATATTTGAAGTTTTATAAGATTTTATTTTCTTTGAAAGCTGATATTTATTGATAGTCTGAATTTATAACTAATTAATTAATTATTTCAATCATTGAAGTTGTTTTGCCCACAACTGAGGCCTTCTTATCTTATTGCATAATGAAATATGCAGTGCAGTACAAGTACAACGCCTGTACTTAACATCTGTACTGCATAAATTCTGATATAAAAACGAAGGCCATATCCACCTCTTTCTTTCTACATGTTAATTTCCTTCAAATTATGTCTGTCCATGCCGCGCACGATGAGGGAGTTGGAGTGATTAATTGGTCACGTAATATTTCTTTCCGGTGGGCAGTCTTACGACATGAAATGGTTAGTACTCAAAATCTTAACTAACCTTCTTTTAAATTATTCATTGGCGTGTTAAATGTTATCAATTTTTATTATTAAAAAATCATTTCTTATTTATAAAAATTTTTATTAACTTAACAATTAGCTAATCAAATAATTTAAAAACTACAGCTTTAAATTTACTTGTATAAAGTTATGAAAGATTATAGAACTATGATATATGGGTGCAATGAAGGCCCTAATCGAGTGGCGTCAGATCTTTTGGTCCACTTTTTGTGAACCAACTCTGTACTATTGTATCTGACCCATTCATTTATATGAGACCACTTTTTGTGGACTAACTTTGTACCACTGCATCTGATCCATCTATTTATATAGGTCCTATATAAATAGATGGGTCAAATGCAGTGATACAAAGTTGGTCCACAAAAAGTTGATCAGAGGATCTGGCTCCTAATCGAGTCGGCCGACACGATATTCTACAGTTGGACTTTGACATATATTGCAATTGTACGAACGACAAAATTTCACTCATGGCACGTTTAAAAAAGAGAGTTGCAATTGTATTGTCCAGCAATATTTCGTTGCAGAAGATGAATGCTGCTAAGCATCTGGAAAGCATAATATGTGAAAAGATATTTCGTGCACCAATTGTATTTCAAAGTCTATTAATTAAGTGATACTTCTACTAAATCGCCGCCTAAATATTAGCGAACTCGAAAAGTCATTGGCAATTAAGGTTTCGTTTCGTTTCCTTTTCGTATTCCAGTTGGAAA
Organism: Erythroxylum gracilipes; assembly: GCA_026413385.1. Lineage (NCBI taxonomy): Eukaryota > Viridiplantae > Streptophyta > Magnoliopsida > Malpighiales > Erythroxylaceae > Erythroxylum > Erythroxylum gracilipes. Next base: position 20,404,495 of record JANZLC010000003.1, read on the forward strand.
GCATATACGGGATAGAAACTTATGCCAATGTATAAGGAGAAAAGAAACTGCAAGACTTTTGGGAAACGCTTGTTTTAGACTTATTCAAACCCAGAACTACAAAGTAAAGTAACTACACATGTTGTGTTACTTTCATTTCTCCAATATTATTTTATTATACTTCTTTTTCGTATAGCAGGAGCTAAATACATCAAATTGAAAATGGAGCAATAGTTTCTTTTCTACCCGTCCAAACAAGGGATTTGAAAGGTCTGGATCCTTACCCAATTCCTAAATTCTAGAATCGAATGCTTCGGTAACACTCCTTTTGAAACTCAACGTGTATTTAGCTGAAGTTTTCAAATTGAAATGACTGATTGATTGACAGCTAAGTTTGGTATTATTTTCTTGCTCACTCATCTTCCATAATATAACAAAATAGTGAATACGTAATCACATGCCAATTTACTCCGTGTATGGTGGTCCAAGCTGATTGATCATTTTATTACAATTCACTGACAAATTCTATCCCTCAGTTAGCACATTTACTTCGTGTATGGGGGTCCAAGCTGATTGATCATTGTACTCTAATTCACACTGCATGTTGGACCCCTGTTTACTGACAAGGAAAACGTGAGATGAAGGGATCACGTTACAAAGAAATTGTCGGTATCTCTTTGTTGAATTGTGGAGCTCTGGAGGATTAGTTAAACAATAGAATAATGCCAAGTAGCTACAGCCTACATGCCGAAGGTACCTTTAACTTTGCCTTTGTCAATACTTGGCATGGGATCCGCAATTGTCCCAACAGCACAACTCTCGAGAATTGGTATGGGATCCACAATTGTGTCAAGTTTCAACCATTCCAATTCCACTCTTGCTTGCTAATCTTTGCGTCACTAATTTTGTAGTAATTAATCTTCAAGGGACTTTAAAAAGTTAATTCGAAAGTTTACTCAAAAGAGTTCGTCACTTCTCAAGGCTTTGGCAATTGGTTGAAATGAACCATTGAGCTATCCTATTGTCATCATTTATATAACATGGAAATATAAAAAATATTGATAAAAATTAACAATCACCATACTTAAGATCAGCTAATTCAAATAACATGTCTATGTATACTTTGAAACTAAAATTTAAAATTCCATTATTTATTTACGAACTTCAGTCCATCGCGGCGAGCAACATTCTATGATTACGGAGAGTGCACCCAGCTAGCAGACTACTCAACGTGACATGTTTGCATCAATCATTACAAGTTCAATTATTACTGCCTTAAATTGTTCTATTTTATTAAAAAAAAAATTGGTTGCTTTAAGCTATTAATCACATTTTAAATTATGCTCCTAGTTACAATAATAATTAAAAAAAAGATATTGCAAGATTTCATGTCAGTGCTATTCTTTTTTCTCTAAAATTCTTATTAGACGCAATGCAATGTCACCTTCCACCAAGAAGAATGTCGTTTTCAATGAACTTAAATTGAGAATTAAAAGTTGTACATAGGACAAAATGAACATAGAGTTTTCTTCTCATTAAATCTTTCTGATTAATTAAGAGTGAATATTTGTAATGTTAATTTATATCAGCAAGAGAATTTCAATTGAAACAGCTTATTTATCACTATTTGTTGGTTTGCATGAAAACAAAGGAATAATTTTGTTTTTAATAATATTCCTCGGAACCAAGGGGACGTAGTGTACATAGTGTTTCATGTAGTAAGTGAATAAACTGCTTGAATAAGGGTTCGGTACTAAGGATCTCACTCTTTTAAAAGAAAGATTATTAAATAACTCAAATTAATAGCAAACAGTTATTTCCGACTCGATTATTTTATTCCCAGTAAAAAGAAGGAATGATTGGACATGCTAAACTCGTGAAACGAACCATAGTTTTAAAATTCCATCGTCTAGCGAGGACCAGCTGTTCTAATTATTAATAAAGCAACAAATTCCACCGCAACGTACGATCAGAAGAAAGAAACCGATCAATGCAATACAGGAACAAATTCCATCGCAAACTTTAGAAAAGTAACGATCAGAAGAAAGAAACCAATCAATGCAATACAGCAACAAATTCCATCGCAAACGTTAGAAAAGTAACGATTAGGAGACAGAAACCAATCAACCCACGCTCTGCAAAATTTAAGAACACTTGCCGCACATGTTTCAGGTCCACGAAGAACACGAAATATTGGAACCCGAAGAAAAACGGAAAAGATATTTTGTTTTGGTTAATTATTTACTACTCTATTTTATTAAATTTTATTAAAAATTTTATATAAAGTTTATATAAATATATAGACAAAATTAAGTGACATAAGATTGAAACATCTTACCAGAAGTAAAGTGCTCTAACCCAAAGAAAAGCATAAGTTAGGCATCATGAATTGCATTTTGAATTTTATTATTTTTATTAAAATATAATTTATATTTTAATATTTTAAAACATTTAACTTTAACTTTAATGTTCAAAATATACTTTAAATAGATAAAAATTAAATAGAACTAGACTTTTGTCCATTAAATATCACGTCAATAATAATTAATTTTTTAAATTTATTAATAGGTTTCACTACCATGTATAAGTCATGTAATATAGTGGAAGTCATATGACTTATTTTAAAATTTTAAAATTATTAATCTTTTTAATTAATTTAGTTTTTCTTAATCTTAATTATATTAGTTAAGTTTTAACTAAATTCTCTAATCTGATTGGAAATTCTAATTTTCTTCCATTTCATTCGAGCTTTTAGTTCAAAGAGACTTATCAATCTGTGACAACTTCACCAACTTGTCTATAACTACAATTGTAAGAACTTAACAAAGATCGATCGCTATTATGTCCTCTTCATCTTCTTTATCTCCATAATCAGCCCCATCTATTTCTTCATTTTCTTCATCATCATTTAGGATTTTGGAATCAAGACGAGACCTGTTAGGGTAAATCTCAATATCATGAATGAAAAAGCAAACAATCCAGCTTGTACTATACCGTCTGAGAGCAAGTTATGATGTTATACTATCAGTAGCGGTAAGCGGTCAAGTGAATGTTAGAGTATGTTACTACTATTAGGATAAGAAATCGATAACTAAGTTAAATGAGACCAGAGTATATTGTCCTAAAATTTATGGTGCTTTCATAGTAGTGTATGAAATAGGTGTTGTGCAATGCGGAGTAGTGGTCAGTGGTAGTAGATTGGAAAAGAAAAGAAGAAAGAAAAGAAAGAAAAAGAAACGCATGAAGATTGGTTCAAAACTATGATCAGCTATCCAAGTATTACAAGGAATACAATGTTGGCCTTAGTTGCTATCTAGTTTCAAGGAATACAAAGAAGCTTATATCAATTGGGAGAAGATGAACCAGCAAAAGCTTCGAACAAATTGTACAGACATAGTGACTTCTTGAGTATGATGATTAAATTGGAGGGTATATGCATTTTTACATAGATATATTTGTAGATCAAGGCCTAGTGTTCTAGCTCCATCCACTGAGATGAAGTAAAAGGAACTCTTACACCTAAAAAAGGAAAATGCAAACTCCTACTCAAACTTCCAACAAAACTTGCAAATTTGAATATTAAATTTTTCTTTTTTAGAAAATTTATGGTACCTAAACGAAACATAAAGTTATTTCAACTTTAGTAGGACAAACAAGAAAGACAACTAAGCTCTACCGATTAGTCCTACTAATTTCTTTTAACTTAATTACCTGTTTTCATTTCAAATATAGTTGATTGTTTAAGATTTTAACAAGTCAAGAGTAGAAAGAGTGAAAAATCACCCTTTCTTTTAGACAAGACTCCATTTTTTAGTTTCTAGATAAAACACATCCTAAAAGATGGAAATAAGACAAAATGAACATCTAATCCATCTTGTCTTCCTCCAAAACCCACTTCACAAAATCAAATACTAATGAAACCCTATAAAACAAAAACTACTCAGGAAAAAGCATAAGAGCATTATACAATAATACCTGAACTTCTACTATATGCAGAGGGTGCTAGTTGATAATAAGGAAAGTTAGAGTTATTTTGAGCGCTTCTTTCCATCAACCCACCACTTATACTAAAAAAAGGAGTAGCTTTTGCTTTGGGTGAAGAAAAGCTAAGCATATGCACTCACTGGCGAGTATTAACGAAGACCATGACATTAGATCTCAAGAAAAATAGTTGTTTTGTGGAATGACATTGTATTAGGGACATATACATCATTACTCCTGCCCATCTTCAAAATCCTCCAATCATCACAAGGTGGTCACTCATGCATAGTTGAACTAAATTTAAGGATCTTTCTTTTAGCCTTAAGAGTTAGAGACTTGAGAAGAAGCTCTAATATTTTCAGTTAAATTAGGTCTTCTAATTAAAAACTTAATTAATATTATTAAGATACATATTGATTAAAATAAATCAAAAATATTAATAATTTTAAAATTTTAAAATAAGTCATCTGGCCCCACTAAGTCACGTGAGATATATATGGTAATGAGATCCATTATGAAAATTTTTAAAAAATAAAATTAAAAGATGAAAGTTTAACCTTATTTACTTTTTCATCCACTTAGAGCGATGACATTTCACTTAAAGGATAGAAGTTTAACCTATTTACTTTTTTATTCACTTATGGTCTATTTTAAACTTTTTAAAAATGTCAAGATTGAAATCGAACGTTCTAAACATTACAGTTGAAGTTGTATTATGGTAAAAATGATACGGTTCATAATGCACTTTTAGCCTATCTTTGAGGTGTTATTAATTAAAAAGTTAAAAGGAATAATTTACTTTCTTTTTAGTCCTATGTTAAGTAATTTTACAATTTATTATTAACTTTTATTTTAGTTTAGAATATTATTAAAATAAAAAGTTCCTACTTTTTAGTTTTTTAGAGATGAAGAATATCTTCTTCATGGAAAAAGATAGGCTCACTAATAATTATATACTCATATAAATAATGAAAGAAGAGTATTATTATAATATAATTTTTATTCTTATACCTTTTTATAAAATGAAAATTTATCTACTTGCTTATATAGCTAATGGAAGATTTTAGATTCACTAACATAAAATCAATTAATATTATAATAATGAGGAAAATATTGTTAATAACACAATAAAATTTATATAGTAGAAAAATAGCAAGGTTGCTTCTACCTTATTTAGAAATAAAATTTCTTTATTTTCTAAAAAGAAATACTTTCTTAGTAAGTTCAATGATTCAAAGTTAAATTCCTTTAAACCTATACATATATAACTTTAAAACTTCTCTTAAATAATTAGAAATAATTAAGATTTAGCCATTCACCTACTCCTTCAAAATTACTGTAGAATTCTAGAAGTTAATTTTATTTCCATTATTTGACCTAACTTTTTTTTGTATAACTCCAAGTATTATACATAATTTTTCAAGGACAACATATATAAGGAGCTTAATAAAAATATTTGTAACTTGATCAAGATTCTTAAAAAACTTTAAGTTAATTTTCTTCTTAACAATACATTTTTTGAATAAAATAAAATCGTGTGTCAATATTTCCTATAATAAAACATTAGATTCTTTAGTAAATCTTAAGCAAACTTATTGTCAATTATGATCTTTGCTATTTCAATTTACTTTAATTATAACTCTTTCAACATCATTCTCAACCAAATAGCATGACAAGTATATTAAGTAGTTACAACATACTCCGATTCACATGGGGAGAGTTTGACCTTAGGTTATTCTTTGAACACTATGATACTGCATTATTTCTAGAACACATACAATAGTATTTTTTTTCTACCTTTAAAATATCTAGTAAAATTATAATCCCAAAATGTCATTAAATTAAAGTCTTTAGAAGATGAGCAAAATATATCATAGTCAATAATACCTTTGATATACTAATGAATTCTTTGGTTGTTTTCAAGTAAGATTTGGAAGGCATCTTTATAAATAGACTAACAAGTCCAATAGTAAATAAGATATTTAGCCTTATGCAAGTCAAATACCTCAAACTTTCTACAATTCTTTTGACTAAAGTTAAATTTACATTGTTTTCCTCTCAAAACTGTGATAGCTTTACTCCACACTATTGAGGAGTTTTAACTAACATACTATCTAGCATAATAAATTTCTTAAGAACCTACTTTACAAAACCTTCTTGAGTGATAAAAATTTCTTCCTCTTTTTACTTTACTTCTATTCTTAAATAGTAAAAAATTATTCTATGTCACTCATCTCAAACTTTAAATGAAATTTTTGTACCTTTCAACATCTTTAAATTGTTTCTTGTTAAGATAATATCATATATATAGAAACAAACAAACAATAGATCATCTTTAATAAGACCAAAGATGTGATTTGCATTTTAATATTTAATAAAATGTCTGCTATCATTCTCAGTATAACTCTTCTTCTTGTTGTTAATATAATGGTACTTATTGCACTCTCGATAATGTGTAAAAGTGATACCAGAAATAACAGTATATATTTACTTAGACCTTTTGGAAACATTAAGATGCAAATTGAATATTATATTAATATTTAAAGAAATTATTTTAAAAGCTACATTAGTGTTTGGTGGATTGAGGTGACCCAACTATGGCACCATATGACTAAATTGATGCCAATTACTAGGATAAACAAATATGCTTTAGATATTTTAAGAGATGTTAAGGTACAACTGAGATGTTTGGGGTCTATTATTTTTAATATAAAGGGCATATTTATGTAAGCATTTAGTAAAACCATTATCTTAGAAATAATTACTGATTCAATTATTTCAAACTCTTGGCACTTGTTTTAGTCGATATAATGTCGTCTTAAAATTTAATAGTTTATCTGCTTGCATTTCAACCACATATCTCATTGGTTTCTTATATAGACTTGTCAATTTTTTGATATCCTTAAGTTCTCACACTTGTTGGTGAAGATGTGGATGATGAAGCTTGAGATGATGAAGTGGTGAAGTTCGCGGAGAATAATCATTTTTGAATTCTTAAATGACCTCCTTTTATTCTTAAGGAAACTTAAAGCGATCAAAATTCTTATAACTTTAGTTTTAGTTAGTGGGCTTGGTTAGGGTTTTAGATGGTTTTCAGCCTAAAATTGACACCAATTATCTCTTCCTCTTTCTTGACCATGTTGAGGATTTTGAGATGGATTTTCACTAAAAGAGTTTTAATCACCTCTTCCTCTTCGTTAGCTCCATACAGATTTATGACCTCATTTCTACCACATCCACTTTTGCATACAAATTGTCTTCTTCTACTTTAATGACTAAGGACAAATTTTCTACTAAGACTTGTTATAGTACATCCTTCCTATCTTAATTCAACCTTTCTTTATAAGTTAGAAAGGATTTACTAACTTTTAAATCCTTACGAACTTTTAACTCCTAGATTATGGACTTTAGATTCATTAGTACTCTTAACTTTAGATTCATTAGTACCTAGTACAATATAGTAAAATTTTAAGTTAATTAACCACTCCTAGAACTTTTGTGAAGTACTATGAAATTATGGACTAGTCATCTTTTATTAAGAGTTTCTTAAACTCATCCCTTAGTGTTTGAAGTCACATCCTTTTCAATTTGTTAACTCCCTAGCACTAAATTTTAAAAACTTTTCCATGCCTTCTTTGATGTGATTTTATTAGCTATTTTCTCAAATGTTCCTTCGTCCAAACCTTGATGGATGACAGTAATTGCACTTACATAATTCTTCATTTCCTTCTTTAAGGCTTCCTTTTCAATTTGAGTCAAACTTGTCTCATTTTAAGGCTTTGTGTACCCTTTGTTGACTACATTTTATACTCCTTTCAAACTGAGAATGGGTTTCATCTTAAGTTCATAATGCCGATAATTGAGTTTGATGAGTTAAGGAATTCCCTTTCGATGTCATAATTGGTCTTAATACAACTTTGTTGGAAAAATGATGGGTTCATAAATGCTTAGACACTCATAAATAATAAAGGAAGATTACTATTGCAATTGAAATTATGTTCTTACATCTCTTGCATAAACTAAACTATTATACATTTTTATAAGGCCAATAGAGAAATCTAGACTTACCAACTTAAGTCCACTTAATGCTCGAATATAAAGAAGAAAAATACTTTCAATAACCCAATAAAATTTACATAATAGAAAAAACTGACTAATATATTTTAATTTATTATAACTCTCTCTTAGTAACTCTAAATATCTCAATGTTAGATTTAGTAAAGAGAAAATAAGTGAAAAACTTTATAAGCTTATAAAAATTATTAATTTTATCTACTTATTTTTATTTGATTTTCTTAAGCTTGAAGTAGAGTTGATATTGGCCAATTATGGATTTAAATAATTACAACTATTTTATAAGAAAGAAATATAATATGTGCTATTACTAAATTTCTTATCATTGTCTAGTTTTAACAGTAAATGACTAGAAAAATAATATACTAATTTAACATAAATCTAATAATTATGATCTTTTCAAAATTTTAGTTACAAATTATGCTTATCCTAAACAATATGTAATATAACAAATATACAATCAACTAATTGAATGGAAATTATAAACTAATGCTAAGGAATTGGAATGAAAAAGAATTTCTTTTCTAGTTCACTCTCCTCCTTGGTTATCCATTGAAACATTGCTCATGACTGATGTCACTATTTTTCATCTTAAATTTTCACAGGATTTCTCTTTAAGGCTGACACTTCAGTGTTATCTTGTTTCGTATAAAATATTACACTTTTTTTAATAGAGTCAATAGAGAAATCTAAACTTACCAACTCAAGTCCACTTAATACTAGAATATAAAGAAGAAAAATACTTTCATAAACCCAATAAAATTTACATAATAGAAAAAACTGACCAATATATATATATTTTCATTATAACTGTCTCTGGGTAACTCTAAATATCTCAATGTTAGATTTAGAAAAGAGAAAACAAGTTAAAAACTTTATAAGCTTATAAAAAATTATTAATAAGCTTTTATCTAGTTATTTTTATTTGATTTTCTTAAGCTTGAAGTAGAGTTGATATTGGCTGATTATAGATTTAAACAATTACAAATATTTTGTAACAAAGAAATATAATATGTGCTAGTACTAATTTTCTTATCAATGTCTAGTCTTAATAGTAAATGACTAGAAAAATAATAAAAATAATAATTATACTTATCCTAAACAATACGTTATATAACAAATATACAATCAACTAATTGAATGGAAACTATAAACCAATACTAAGGAATGAGATTGAAAAAGAATTTCTTTTCTAGTTCACTCCCCTCCTTGGTTATCCATTGAAACATTGATCATGACAAAGTTCACTATTTTCCAACTTAAATTTCAGTAAAATTTTCCTTTAATGCTGACACTTCAGTATTAGCTTGTTTCATGTTTTCAATCTCTATTGTTTGATCATTAACTTTTCTTTTTTCCTTCGTTAACTTTTGGAAATCTACATTGTTTCTCCTAAACAAAGCATCTTGTTGAGTTGTTTCAAATCTCTCTCTCTTTTTTTTATTCCCAAGGAACGAAGTCAACGAACTAATTAGATTCATAAATTAAGGTGTTAGGCTCACCTTACGATATTTAGAGACTGAGAGTGATCGTCATTCAGTATATATGGAACTTGACCAGAAATGCCTTTGTCATCATTAGGTAAAGAATGAGTTTTGTTGGAACCTTAAATATGGGGAAAAAATTACGGGTTTATTTTTCCCATCGGTAATTGAAGGGTTCACTGTTTTATTGATTGATAACGTTTAATGAATGTGATGAGTTGAACTGGATTATCACGTCACTTCAGAATCATGTAAGCTCCACACAATATTTCAACTATTGTACTCTGGGGAGTGCAAGCTCAAGAACCATTTCATCTAACTTGCTTTTAGATAGATTTTGATGAGAGTTTAGGACTGAAAAATCGTTATCCCAAAATTAAATAAAAGAAATGTAAGTTTGTGGCCTCTGGGTATCCTGCTTACCAATTTGATCAAGTTGCTGTAGTAGATTTTGATGAGAGTTTAGGATTGAAAAATCGTTATCCCAAATTAAATAAAAGAAATGTAAGTTTGTGACCCTCTGGGTACAGTGGTACATTACAAACCCTCCTTATCAAGTTGCTGTAGTTTTTTTGTTTCTTATGGACGTTTTTATTGTAGGCCCATGCAGCCTATATCATAGCTAAGGTGAAAATCTATGTCACCAAAGGAAGAGGTGGACAAAGGTACATTTTTTAAAAGGTTTTTCATGTGCGTAACTCAAATTCAACACAAACCGTGTTAAGGATGGCAGAACCAACCTTCCACTATAAAATGCAAGGATATACAGACAGCTGATAGAACCACAAAGTAAAGCGAGAAGCTCTAAGAGATTAAGGGAAAGATGGGGTTGATCTCTTTGTTTATGGGCTATATTTTTCTTAGTAGTCTGATATTTGGCACAGCTATGGGTGCCGTCCACCGCTATGATTTCGTGGTACGTACTTCTGCTCTGTCTGCTGATCATAATAAGCCTGGTTATTCTTGATTAAATTCTGAGTGTGGGTTGCTTATATATCAGTAGAAATGACTGGTCATGCTAATGCGTGGATGCTGTCACTTCCTAGTCCAAATAATTGAAGTGCTGTTTAAAGAAATTGTATCTACGAGGCTAATCGGTTTGTTGTTTCATCTGAACTGCTTGTATGTTGCAGCTGAAAGAAACTAATTTTACAAAGTTGTGTAGCAGCACGAGCATCCTAACGGTAAACGGCAGCTTTCCAGGTCCGGAAATTCGTGCTCGAAAGGGGGACACGGTGTTCGTTAATGTCCACAATCAAGGAACATATGGTGTCACCATCCACTGGTACTATTTATAAATATCACCAGACCTTACTGTAAATGAGATATTGGCATTCATTTAGAGATCACTGGCTCAAAATCTACCAGGGTTGAAATCCGGCTTACAATGAACTTCATTAACATTATACGATACGTGCAGGCATGGAGTGAAGCAACCAAGAAATCCGTGGTCAGACGGACCTGAAAACATAACCCAGTGCCCTATTCCAGCAGGAACAAATTTCACTCAAGAGATAGTTTTGAGCACAGAAGAAGGCACTCTCTGGTGGCATGCTCATAGCGACTGGACCCGGGCTACTGTTCATGGAGCCCTTATCATTCACCCAGCTGCTAATGGAACCGGATATCCATTTACCGAACCTTATGCAGAGAAGACAATTGTGCTTGGTATATATATATATATACTTGAAAGTTAAGAATCTCCGAGTTAACTTTTATTGTGATTAATTTGCTCGTATAATTTGTATGCAGCATCATGGTACAAGAGTGATGTGATGGAGGTAATAAACACAGCGCTTGCCACAGGTGGGGAACCTAACTCGTCGGATGCCTTTACTATCAACGGCGAACCTGGAGATTTATATGCTTGCTCAAACGGTAAATCGAACAATGCCTCTGATATTGACGTATTGCTTCCATTTTCAACCTATTATGAGACATGACGTGTAGTGGGCACTAATCCTAATTTCAGGATGTGTATAAGATATACCGTAACTTTTCAACTAATACAGCTGCACTTGCATTATTTTACGTGCTATCAAAACAGTGATGGTTATTATAATACAATTTTTGTGGGCGGTGAAAGTTGGATGTGAGGATCTGGTGAGATGGGATTGAAATTTTAAAATATTATTATTAAGAAAAGGACATCTTTTCAAAGTCAAACTATTTAATTTTGTCAAACTCTTCTCTTGTTTGATTTAGTCTTTTTAACTTCTAATTGTGTAACAAATGATCATCTACAAATTTTTAATTCCTCTATTTCCTACAACAGTCAAACCAATCGGATGAAAAGGTCAAAAATTGAGGAGTACTAAGTTCTGTAAAATTTAAAACATAACTTTTGATCCCATAATAGTCATGTAGATCAATAGAAACCAAAAAAAAGAAAAAAGAAAAAAAAGAAGAAGGTGATGTTAAATAAAAGCACATCAGTGTAAATGTTTGTTGTCCGAGAAGATTGAATTCTCCTCATTATTATGTTCAATTGTACATGGGCTTAATTGTGCCTTTCCAACGGTTAAATCTGACTTTTGATATGATTGAAACCAAATGTTTGGTTACGCAATAAATAATATTAATTTATATGCTTATTTTGGCATCGCAGAAACAACACATAGGATTCTAGTCCGACAGGGCAAGACATATCTCCTACGCATCATCAATGCAGTTCTGAACGAAGAAATGTTCTTTGGTATCGCAAAACACAACCTCACAGTTGTTGGCCAGGACGGCGCATACACGAAGCCAAATAATGTAGAATACATTACTATAACGCCAGGGCAAACCATGGACGTGTTGGTCACAGCAAATCAATCTGCCGGCAACTACTACATTGCTGCTTCTGCTTTCGCCGAGTCCGGCGTTCCATTCGATAACACCACTACCACTGCAATTCTGCAATATGAAGGAAACCATACAACATCCTCTACTCCATTTCCAAACCTTCCTGCTTACAACGATACCGACGCTGCCGCGAGGTTCTTTGCTAGCGTCAAGGCCTTGGCCAGCGAAGAGCATCCCGTTAATGTTCCCAAGAACATAACTCGAAGAATCTATATGACAGCATCGATAAATTCATTGCCTTGTCCTTCTAATCAGACTTGTACTGGGGCCAATGGAAATATTCAAGCTGCAAGCCTCAATAATATAAGTTTTAATACTCCTTCGGTGGATATACTACAAGCATACTACAGGTATGATATTCAAATCCTCTCTACCGAGAGTGTAAAAAATTACACGTTACAATTGTTCTCATAGATTACCTATTCAGAATCTATGATTAAATAAATATATTAAGCAGTTGACTAAAAGTAGTGATGAAATTAATCTGTCTTGCGCAGCAACAAGAGCGATATTTTCACTACGGATTTCCCCGACCGGCCACCAACGTATTTCAATTTCACGGGAAATGTTGACAATGTTACGTGGTTCACAAAGGAAGGGACAAGGGTGATACTATTGGATTATGGGGAAGCAGTTGAAATGGTTTTCCAAGGAACAAATCTAGTGGCAGCAGAAAATCATCCAATGCATCTTCATGGTTTCAGTTTCTATTTGGTTGGCATGTACAAGGGGAATTTCAATGAAACAACCGACCCCTTGAACTATAACCTCATTGATCCACCAGAAGTAAACACTATAGGTCTTCCCATGAATGGATGGGCTGCTGTCAGATTTATAGCAGATAATCCAGGTAATGTCTTTGCACTTCTATATCGTCAGAATGGTATTTTGTATATTAATTCTGCTTATTTCAAATCACCAAAATATATAAAATTGCAGGAGTCTGGTTCATGCACTGTCATTTGGAGAGGCATGCAACTTGGGGCATGAGCTCTGTGGTGATAGTGAAGGATGGAGGCACCAATGAAACAAGCATGCGCCCACCTCCATCTTATATGCCTCCATGTTCTACATCCTAGCAACCTGCAACTCGTCAGAACAACAAATAAACTCAGTGGACTCTGTCAGCTTGGTTTTCAATGACCAAGTCTCCGATCAGGGAAAACTTAAGAGTGAATTGTTTGGAGTTAAATTGTGTGCCTATAAGAAAGCACAAGTGCCTTGAGAAGTATTCTAAGCAAGCTTTCGATTTACTACATTGAGTGGAAGTACGATCTTTATTATTTAAATTTGTGCTAATAGGTTCTGAAACTATATCACCCATTCATTAGTTTTTCATTAACGATGAACACGCATAGGATGTTATTTCTTTATAGCGCTATTGCACATTGGTAAGTTATGAATCTATTAAATATTGTCTTCCATCTCTGATAAAAGGGGAAAGGTCAAAGAGTAACTACCATGCAAATTGGCAGTGCCGGAAATGCATTACGTGGACACTTATCATTAATAATTTTAATATAAGAGTGACAAGGGGAATTTCGATTATAAAATTTACTAACACTAGGTTCTTGTGATCTAACACCCAATAATAATCCAAACTACGGCTTAATAGTATATAATAGATGAAAGTTTTTCTTTTTGGATAAAGCATGTAGATTCGTATATTTTAGTGGCATCACACACGACTTCTATAAATTGGATCACCTTTACTTATTAGTTATTATTAAAAAAATAAAATCTGTTCGATCAGTTCAATCATAAAAATCTTGAATTTTTTAGTTCAATTTTTAACTTTCCGGTTAAATTTATTTTAATAATCCTTATTACAAAAATTGACCAATCAAAATAAACCAATTACTTTTTATTTAACAATCTCTCATTTCAATTAAACTTTAAATTAAAGATAGTCTCTTTCAATCATATTTCAAATTCTTCAATTTTATTCAATCTTTAACCGATTTTATGACGGTATAATATCAATTGAACCCTTTAAACCTTAAATTTGTGATCTTATTAGTTTAATTTTCGATCTGATTTTTAAAACATTACTGTTATTAGATGCACGATAAAGAAAAATCATCCTAATTGTACTTCTTTTAATAAATAATTTTGTGTACTAGAAAGATAAAGAAAAACCATCTTAAATAAAAATGTTTTTTATATTAAAAAATATATATTAATTACAAGTATTGAAAGGAGAATTTTAAAATCAAGCTTAAAATGGTGCCATGTTAGTTAAATGTATTTGTAACCTTGATTTTAGAAAGATATATACTATTTATTTTCACATTAAAAGGTACTTATATTGTTGAGAATAGCATCTTTCCTTAATAAGAAGAAAATTTGCCACCGTTCCCTTTCCAAGAAAAAGTATGCCTTTCTATCACTAGTCGTAATTTATTATTGGATGCAGTACTAATATTCGAATAGATATAACAACATGAGACATTTGTAGTGATATAAAATATTTCGTGGACATCTAGAACAGTATTTTGCTATGTCCCATTATGCAACCCATGTAAGCAAAATGGTTATTAATTTTTTCTACAGTAATTCTGTCAATGTAAACCTTTTAAATTGGACAGTATGTCTAGTAATAATTTTAACTTTCAAATTTTGTTTGAATAAAATTCATACATTTAAAAAGCTTTTGATTGTTTAACTCCAATTCTTGAGATTATGATTTCCAACAAACTTTAGAAACAATAAAAGGTTATGCAACTGAGAGGAGAGTGTGATAGTATAGTAACTATGAATGGTATCGGGCTGAGATAATATTAGATTATCCTAAAATTTTAAGTAGGGGTTTGAGTTCTACTAGTGGCCTGATCAGGCTTAGAGCTTGCTGTCTAAGTCCAATTGAGTTTAGTCAACCTGAAAGTCGTTTCGATTAGGTTAGACCTTGTTAAGTGACCGTTTCACTACAATAGTTTAAGTTATTGTGTGAGGCCAACTTAATTGGTTTATATATTCACTAACACATCCCCTCAAGCGAAAGCCCTTTGGGCTTGAAACTTGCACAGACTCACTCTACTTTGTGCTAAATAATAGGTGAATGGTAGGATTTGAACTCACGACCACTTATTCACAAAGGCTCTGATACTATGTTAAGTGTCCGTTTCACCACAATATCTTAAGCTATTGTATGAGACCAACTTAATTGGTTTTATATATTCACTAATAGACCTAAAAATATTATTTTAACAATAAATTGGAACTCAAAATAAAAGAAAGTTTTTTTTTTTGAAAGATGGATGAAAGATTTTATTAACACTAGCAAAGCTGTTACACCATTACAATGGAAAACATGTTACAAATTATCTGTTGTTTAGTACATTATTCATAAGACTAAAATTTAAGTTTTTAAAGATTCCATCTAAGCTTCATGACTGATGTGAGCTTGCTTTGTGCATTTCTTGCTATGATGATTTCTTTAATCCAATTTAGAGTGCAGTAAGCTAATTTAATTGAGTTTCTTTATAATACAATTTCAAATTTATATTGAGCAAAAGCACTGAATAAAGAAAAAAGATTGATGATAGTTATAGTTTGCATTATGTTTTAGTGGGTAGTTTAGTATGTTTTTTAGTTGTCAAATAGATGATTTGTGCATGTTTAAGTTTAGAATTGTGTTATGTGATTATGTGTTTCTGTTTTTGAGTGTTATGTGGTTTAGAATATGATACTGGGCTTTAATTTTGTGTGTTTGAGGTGTTTTAATGAGTTTTTTATTGTTTGAGATCAGGTAAAGAAGATCAGAGAAGATTTGGAGAAAGCTTGGAGGAGGAGTCAAGGCCACGATCGTGACATACTAGTCATGATCGTGACAGAAACAACCCAGCACAGGCAATGATCGTTACTCATTGACCACAATTGTGACTCATTAGCCACAATTGCAACAGGTGCGATGATAGACGCAAAGGCTGCTTCCGAACTCAACTTTTTGAGGATTATTTCAGACATTTGGGTAAAGCCTAGTCTTTACCCTAAAAAGCCCTAGGACTATAAAAGACAAAAGAATGACCTAATATAAGAGAGCCTCCATTTGCTAAATTTGGAAATAAGCTAAGGAAGAGGAGAGAAGAAGGGAGAAGAGGAGAGAGGAGAAAGAGCTGCTGGTGTTGCTGTCATTCCCAGTCCACTCTAAGTTATCTTTCTCATTCCATCTTATTATTTCTTTCACTTGATGTATAAGATGGATATGATGATAATGAATTTGTGTTTAAGGATGTTCTAAACTCTTTTAGGGATTGTTCTTGAATCAATGTTAATTTGATAGCTTTTGATGTTAATGAGTAGGGTATTGTGATTTTTTATTGTATTTGCATGCTTTGGTAATAAATTGAGAGAGTGAACTGATAGTAAAATGATTAGCTTGGGTAATGAGAGTTAATCAATCTAATAGATCGTACAAACAATCAAATCAGGAATTTATACGAAGAGAGATCTCATGTGAGGACCCGATTGTCTATTAGAGTGCTTAAGATCTAATTAGATATGTGGGTTGTTTGCTAATTGAGAGATTGCAAATTTCTTAATTCAATTCAATTATGATTTATGATTTAGGGTTTAATAATTATAACTCGAGAGAGAGTAATCCACCCTTCGAAAGTATAGGACTGATATTGAATTAACTCAAAAGTGATTAAGTTAGTGTTATTGATAGGATAAATCCCCTTCTCTAATAATTGGATAATCTTCCTTGTGTGAATTTCCCAAAAAAGACCAATCAACATTTCATTGGGACAGGAATAGAAGGAAATTAATCACTTCGATCATGTATCAACATAAAATCTTAAGGAAAAGATACAACACTGTGCTCCAAATGACCTCAAAATCCCTACATTGGAAAAAGAGATTATTTCTATCCTCCTCCTCTTAGACATATTTAGGATCATAGAAACCAAACCATCTATCTTTAGTTATGATCCTATTCTTTATGACTAGCTAACTGATCAAGGAAACTTTAGGGTTCAAGGTTTGTTACCATAGTACTTTATATTATAATACATTCTTTAAACATGTTTTATAAATTTTGTAGCAAGAGTCATGAGTGAAAGATCCATTGGTGTTGGCTAACCAAATAATTATGTCTTCCTTATCCAAATGATGAAGTTGAGATAGATAGTTTATCAATGCAGTAGAACCTCTAAAGTTTCAGTGCCAATCTCCATGCTAAATGAGTGATGAGACTTTAGTTTTTGAAAGGATTCTATTCCTTAGGTCATTTTTTATGATTACTAAACTAAGATCATTCCAATTTTTGTGCCAGAACTAAATTTTTTCACCATCCGCCAATTTTTGCTTGATCCAAGGATATAAGAAATTTCTCAATTTTAATATATGTATAAAGTGTTAGGAGTGGTCCCTATTTTTTCCAATGTATTCTGGTTTTTTTTAAGATTTAACTCATTAATCCATTTGATATATAATGATCCTTTGTCCATGTATAACCTCCAAATACTTTTACTTAAAAAGGAATTTTTGCATAAGAGAAATAAGAACAATTCCTATCCCCTATCTTCTTTGGAATGGATATATCCTCCCATTTAACCTTTGAACCTTTTAGGTTTTTTGCCTTACCAGACTATAAGAAAGATTTGATGCTCTTTTAAATCTACTTGATGAATCTTTTAGGAAGTATTAAGTGAGCACTCCAATGGATATTTAGACTGTTTAAAACATAATTGATAAGAGTCAGCTTAGTAGCAAAGGATAGAAATTTATTTTGCTAAGCATTAAATCTTGCTTTGTATGATTCTATCAGTGGAATGTAGTTATTAAATTTTGGCTTAGTAATGGTAATAGGGATATCAAGATATCTGAATGGTGGGATTTAGATTATGTAGCCAGTACTTTTGCTCAACTATGGCTAATTCTCACATAAGAAGAGATGAATATATTACTTTTGTTAGCATTTGTCTCAATCTAGAACATGCTAAGAATAACTCCAACATGCCTAATATTATTTCAGTGGATTGGATTTCAGCACCATATAAAAACATTATATCATTAGCAAAAATCAAGTTTTTGATCCTGAGCTCTCTACACCTATGATGCTATTGAAACCTTTCATTGCTAGAGATAAGATTAGTGAGCATCCTGGATAAAGCTTCCGTAGCTAAATGGCAGAGATAAGATTAGTAAGCATCCTGTATAAAGCTTCCATAGCTAGCTTGAATGAGTAAGGGGAAGTGGGTTCCCTTGACTTATTCCCCTGATATTTTTAAAGACTTGAGTAGGTGCTCCATTTATTAGAATGCTAAAGGAAGTTGTTGTAGTGCATTCCATTATCCATTTCATATACTGCATTGGGAATCTCAATGATAGTAAATAAGATTCAATAAAATCCCATTTGATGGTGACAAAGGATTTAAAGAAATTAATTTTGAATGTGTAGCTTTAGATAACTCATTGACTTTCATAAATTCCTGTTTGAGCAATATGTTGTCTCCTGTTGATCTCCCATTTATGAATGCACCCTGTGTTGGATTAATGACATTTTTCAAAGCCAGCTTCAATTTGTTTACAAGAAGCATCACAATTATCTTGTGGAATGTATTATAACAAGATATAGGCATGCAATCCATCATAGATGAGGGGTTTTATTTCTTTGGGATGAGAAATATAAAGGTTTTGTTCATTTCCTTCAGCATATTTGAAGAATAAAAAAATTCTTGCATAGTTAAAAGGTTACTAGTGATATCCTAAGTCTCCTGGAAGAAACATACAGAATATTGTTGAAAAAGTTTTATATTTAATAAAACTCTCAATGCCCACAATTATACAGATCGTATCTTGTAGTATCGAAAGGTATCGATTCTACGAGGAAATAGATAAAACTAATTGAACCTAACTTTATCTAAGTTATTAGAACGGTGATTTGAATGAAAATAATAACAAAAATTAATAAAATTAACAAAATCAAGTAAATAAGCAATTAATAAGTGAGCTGCCAAAGTAATGTAGGGAAACTAAACTAATAAAACTCTCAATACCCGTAAGTATACAAATCGTATCTTGCAATATCAAAAGGTATCGATCCCACGAGAAAATAGATAAAACTAATTGAACCTAACTTTGTCTAAGGTATATGAATGGTGATTTGAATGAAAATAATAACAAAAATTAAAACAATTAATATAATCAAGCAAATAAGCAATTAATAAATGAGCTGCCGAAGTAATTTAGGGTTGGTTTAATTTTAAATAAGAAAATAAAGTGAAACTAAACTAACAAATGTAAATTAAATCAAACAACATAAAAATGAGAAAAGGGATAAATGCTTTAGGGCTATGGTCATCGGTTCAATCTTGGCCTACACACAATTAAACATACTTCATTGAATTATTATTCTCATACCTCTCCAAGCAACTATTAATCATAGGTTAATAATAAGCTCTATTAACCCCAGTTTTTCCTTAGGTTATGTTTAGTTAAAACAAGATCTCAATCTAAACCTAAATATTAAATAACTTAGAACAAGCTCTCTAGATTTAGTTGAACAACAACATTACGAGTTAGAAAAACAGATTAATCAAGGCAACAATCTCATAATCTCGGGTCATTTAACCAAGGTTATGTTATCCCTAATAATTCAAAATCATTAGTATCTATAACAAGCCCAAAATACAACGATTACGTATTATATTAAAGATTCTAACAATGGGTTTACATAAAGAAATTCTAATGAACACATTTAAATCATTCTTACAATAAGCATAAAATAACATACATAGTTCCAAAAGAGAGAAAGAACAACAAACACAATGTAGAAATGCCTAAATGTGTTTTTCGGTGTGAATTTCACCTCGAACTGGGTTAGGGAAGCTTAACCCTCCATGCATCTCTAAAATATGCGTGCTTTGCCCCTTATTTTGCTCCCCAAATTTTTTTTTTTAAAAAATCAAAATGTTCTATTTATACTAAAAAATTAGGTTTTTAGGCCTACATTGTGAAAGTCACAGCTATGAATTGCAACACCTCGTGAACTTTGATGCATGACTGTGACTTTTTGTCCAGATCATGAAAGTCACAGCCGTGACTTTGATGCACGGTCGTGAAAGTACACTACATCATATACTCTTCATTTTTTCTGCATTTTCTTGTTTCCTCTTTGCTCTAATCCTTCTCCTTCTTGTTCCATAAAGATAACTGAGTGCGAGTCTTAAGAAGACGACTCAATGAGTGAGCTTTCAACTCATTTTCACTATTATACTTCCAAATTGTACCTAAAACCAAATATAAACTAAATTGAATGTCTTAAGCATTTGAAGCATTAATCACTAAGTGTGATGGATTAAACATATCAATAATTAAGCACACGTCAATTAGGATAAATGAGGACTTGAAGCCCAAAGAGGATCAAATAAAGGTTACCTATACATGTAGACCTCAACTTAATAATAAGCAAATATGTAGACCAACAGGGAAGGTTTTTAAAAAATGCAATCATCAAGAATTGATGGATATGAGTAATAAGTAGAGTGAATCGAATGAAGAGAATACAATTGAAATTCCTATTGTAGTAGACAAAGCTACAAGCAATGTAGGTAAGTGATACACTCATATTTTCATATATCTTTAGGACTTAATTCAGAGTCATTTACATTCATTTTATGTTCATCTATAGATTGTTTATCATGTTTTAGCATTATTCGGGTTTCGTTGACATAAAATGCTTATATGAAACAAAAAGACTCGAATTGCACTGTTTTTGGATTTCTACCAGACTTGACCTCTAATCATTCTAGATTTTTTATCTTGACATTGGTTTAGCCAAAAATTCTAAAATTTCATACTTATATTCTTGACTCATTGACGGATTTTTGGGGACTAATTACAGATTTTTCTGAGCTGGAAATTAGGAGCAAAAAATTCCCAAATGCTGCATCAGAATTTTGATTGCCAGAATGACCTTTTGATGATGTTTCAATCATAACTTTTGACTCAGATGGTGGAATTTAGTGATTCAAGTCTCAGATTGAAGCTAACTCAAAGAAAAACCTACTGATAAAATTTGAGCTCTTGAATTGTCACCATTTGGTTATTATGCACTGTCAAAATTGACCATAGTCTATTGTCAAAAATGCAATTCAAAGATAGCAGGACTTGAGTCGATTTTCAGAGCATATGGATGACATGGCATAACTCCATTGGATACTTAAAGATGTCTAGATGTCCACCTCGTCAAGCCATGCCACTTGGGATGGCTAGTTAGGCCCATGCTGAAGAGTTTTTGCCACATCTATCAATTCCTATTTAGGCAGGAATTTGTTATCCTTGTTTGTCTCTGAATTAGGTCAGCCACCTCATCATTGTAATTCATATAAATTCGACTTTGGTCTCTAGGTTAAGGGTTGCCGTCCTCTGGGTAGTTCTATCAATTCCTAGCCAAAATCCTTCTTCTCTTCTTTTCTATTTTAGACACAAATTCCTTGGCTAGGAATTTGTGTCTAAAATAGAAAAGAAGAGAAGGAGGATTTTGATTAGGAATTGATAGTACTACACAGAGTA
>JANZLC010000003.1:20457598-20491730 GCA_026413385.1 Erythroxylum gracilipes
CCTTCTTGATTCCTCAATGATTTATAATGTCTTCTAGATTTCTTTCATTCCAAAACACCTGTAATAAATTTCTTAACTAATTCTATATATTTTATTATTATCAAAACATAAGTAGGATTAATTTGTCAACCACCATTTGTCCAACAATTTATACTATACATAAAATGTTAAAGTGCAATAGGCTTTGGCGGCTCTACACTGATCATAATGCACTATGGGTCAAATGGATTCATGAGTTTCACTTTAAAATCTGAATTTTTGACAAGCTTATTGTACTAGGGGTTCTTATGGATTCTTCTTCAGACAAGGAAGTTGCGTGACTTAGTTTATCCTTGTATTAAACACAAAGTTGGCAATGGTGTCAGTACTTGACTTTGGTATGATAATTGGGTTGACTCGAGTCCTCTTATTCTGAATCCTTAGGTTCATCACTTGAGAAGCAAAATTCCTCTTAATCCTAAGGTCACATCTTTGCTATGGAATGACCAATGGAGAGGGAGCTTCCGAGGCTTCGATACTCTAGTTCAATTCTTTCCTCAACGCGTTAATGTTTTGGCTTGCGATTAAGAATAGACTTGGGACTAAAAGTCGCTGGCATGGCATTATGGATACAATTTATGTTTTATGTAATATGGAAGTAGATGGTAGGAATCATCTCTTTTTTCTCTGTAGTTTCTCTGAAGTAATTTGGAGTAGGATTTTTAATTTGCTACCTAATCATTGTTATTCTTATTCTTGGGAACAATCTCTTAATTGGATCATTAGGAACTCTAAACAAGGCATGCTTAATGCCATTCTTGTTAAAGCTGCCTTTACTGTTTCTATCAACTTTCTTTGGACGGAGCATAATTCTTGTATATATACAACCCGTGAAGTGGGGAAATATCAGGTAGTTGATAAGATTATTAATTGGATTAGAGCACCTTAAGTGTTAAAAATCTTCAGTATTATCTCTCCCTGATATGAAAATGAGGTGGAATCTATAATATGGTCTCTCAGGTTACTCTATTAGCTTTGTTTCTTACTCTTTTGTTCCTGTATATACCTTCTTTGTTTTAAACTCATTGTAATGTTGTATTAATTTTTTATAAAAAAATTGAAATAGTATTGAGTTAACGGATGCTAAACTATAACAATATACAAAAGAGTAAAAACCAAGTCACCCCCTAAATATTTACAGTAATTAACACGCCTCCACATAGAGGATCAACTAGGGACTATCTAGAACCAGAAAGAAAAACCAAAAGGTATCCTATCTGTGATCAAATATGCCATCTCGCTCGTATACTCTGGGTCAATTGATACTCCTTGCTTCTTGCCACTATGCTCGCTCGAATTTCATTCAAGATTTTATTTGCTAACTGATATTTTTTGGTTGTTTCATACTTGTACACTCTGGTATTCCTTTCTTTCCATAGTTGATAGATGGATTGAGTGAAGGCGGCTTTAAACAACATTACATTGGCCTTACTGTTTTGAGTACAATTGACAACCATTATAGCGTTCCTTGCCAGTCAAATAGTGATGTCTCGGCTCCTACCATATGTTGGATCCTGCCCCAAGCCACTTTGGAGTACTCACATATAAAGAATAGGTGATTACGATCTTCATCTACTCTATGACATAGCACACTTTCCTTATCCACAGGATTAAACCATCTGCATTTTGTTCTCAATCTGTTTATAATATCCAACCAAGCAATAAAGGATGCTTTCGGGCTCAAGTATTGCTTCTAAATAAGATGAAACCAAGATACTTTACTGGTGTCAAGGTAAAAAATGTGATGACAAGTGGCATTAGTAAACCCTCCACTCGAATTAGGTGTCCAGAATATATTATTAGGTAGTGTTCTATCCCCAATGTGAGGAAGATGAGCCATCAGTAATTCAGCCCCCTTGAAATTGTTTCCCCATTCTTCGTCAAATGTGAGTTCAGATACCTTCGTTTCCAATGGTAATTGATTTTAAAGATGGGCTATAATTGGACTTTAGGTAAGGGGGCCTACCTCACACTAGTTGTCTAGTCAAAATTATGTTTCACAACCTCCACTAATGCGGTGTTTGATGAAAGGGTAAAGAAGAGGCCTCAATTTCAACAACTTATTAAAGAACCAAGAGAAATTGACAAAATTATCTACTTTCTAGAAATTTCAATGCTGGATATAAACCTGATGGATCCACTTTGTCCATAAGGCTTCTTTGTCTATAATTAAGTGCCATAGTTTCTTGTTAATTAAGACTCGTTGCATAACTACTACGGAATGGATACTGGGACCTCCCACCATCTTTGGCTTGGTAATATCACTCTATTTGACCATTGCATCACCTCCATATCACACCTCCCAACCCACAAGAAGTGTTCTAGCAATCTGTCAATCTCTTTGATTAGTTTTCTAGGTAAGACCGTATGCGCTAGCCAATGTATATACAAGCTACTAAGCACTGACATAATTAAGGTGAGTCTTCCCTTATAAGACAAGAATCGATTTTTCCATGATAGTACTCTTGATTTTATCCTTTCCAGTATGGGAAGGCATTCTCTATACTTCAGTTTATGAGCAGATAACATCACGCCTAAGTATCGCAGGTAAGGTAGTTGAAGTTCCCCTGTCTGTTGTACATCCATTGTAAGGATTAAGCTACTTTTCTTGAAATTTATCCAGAGACCAGACCACCAGAAGAATGTCGATAAGGAGAGTATCAGGATGTTAACTGATGTAATATCTGCGGCACAAAACAATAAGAGGTCTTCTGTAAATATAAGGTGAGTAAGTTTCAACTCTAAACATTTGTGATGGTATTGAAAATTCCCATTGGATGCTGAAAAAGTACATAATAGCCGAAACACTCCTTCCATAACTAAGGTAAATAGATAAGGGGATAACGGGTCCCCTTGTCTAAGTCCTCTAGTTGTAACATCCCATTACCCAAGATAAGACTTGGATAATGCATATGAGAATTTACTGAGAAACTAGAAAATGCATATCTTGATTAAGTTAAATATGACATGCACATTTTTGCACATTAATATGATTGTACATGCATTCATGACATTTTCCTGATATAATTGAGTTAGTAATGCGATTAAAATGTGATTTGACAATTTTGGTCTATGTAGGGTATTTCGAAATTTGGTGAATTTTAAGAAAAATATTAAATTTTGGACCAATCCTAGTGTGACAAGTGGACTGATTAAAGATTGAAAATGACTTATATGCATGGTAATATGTGGGCTGATTAAAGATTAACAAATAACTTGCATGCATGGTGACATGTGGCAGTGAGTTGGTAATACACGTAGTCACGTGTTTAGGAAGGAAAGTTTCTGCAGCTGGAGATTTTGTTCTTCATTTGATTTTGTTCATCACCGAAAATACCAAAACTCTCTTCTTTTTCTTCATCACCAAAACAACTTGTTGATTATGCTTGAGTAATTGGTTAATGATTCTTACATCAAAGTAAGAATTTCGGTCCATATCAACTATTGGAAGTTTAGTTAAATCAAGTAAGTTGAGTTTTAAGTTTATGATACTGTAAATGGTATTTTGATATGAATAAATTTGTGGGTGTTTTAAGATGAACTGAAGTGAGTATAATGATAAGGAATGAAGATTAGGTGAGGTCTTGATATACAGAGGATTTAAAGGAAGTGAAAGTGGTGATGAAGAATGCTAGAAAATGTACAGATGCAGTGTTTCCACTAAACGTGCATCAGTATTTTAGCCATAAGTTGATCTTTAGACATCCAAATGGGATGGTTTTAAGTTTGGATTAAACTAGAAATTTATGGCTATAGTTTTCATAAAGAAATTGAAATTGAATTATTTCTTTAGGAGTTTCAAAATTTGGCTTGAAATTGAGTTCTTGGATTCTGTCGTGATTTAGGAATAGTCTGTGTTTTTTTGGGTCTACCTTACAAAATACTGAACCAAATTGTATTAAATTAGTTTCGTTAGAAAATTGAGACATAAATGAACAATTGTTTAGAAGAAAGTTTGGCCTAAATCCTTCGTTTTCATTGTCAAAATGATCATGTAAAAGTTTCCAGAAAGTCTATATTGGGAAGGGATGAAAAAAAAAATAGGTAAGGTGAAGAAGAAGGCTTCGCAGGTCCACCAGGAATGTCGTGGTCATGCATGTACACGATCGCAACTTTGCAGGTCTACCCGGACTATCGTGGCCGTGCACGTGCACTATCGCAACTTCCCTGTTTATCCCAAGAAGATTAGTTTCTAAAAATACTTTGATCTTTTTATTATAACTTCTTCACCCTACATCCAAATGACTTGATTCTTAAACCAATAGCTTCATAAGACATTAATCTACATCTCCACCAAAAAGCATAGCTTTTCAAAATTTATTGTTTGATGAATTTAAGGTGAAATGTGACTGTGCTAAAGTATGATAACTGGGATGATTTTTACTGAACGTACTTCGGTAATTGGACTATATCTTGATCTGTGGACCTCAGAGTGAGATGATTATTAATTATGATTACACTAAAGACATAAGTTACAAGTTGTATGAAGAGATTAAATTCTAATTTGGCCTCCAAGAATTTCAGAATCTGATTAGAAGTTGAGATAAGGACTCTGTTAAAGCTTTAGAACAGTACAAGTAAATTAAGTATAACTTTTAGTACACTAAACCAAATTGGATGAACTTGGTATCATTGGAAACTTAAGAAATTGGAGTACAACTTTCTAGAAGGAAGTCTTACTAATTTTGTCATTTACCCAATCAGATTAATTATACAAAGCTTATCAGAAAGCATGTTGTTAGAAAAATCTGAAGTGGTCAATTGGGTTATGAAATTAATTTCACATTGTTTTATTTTGTTCCAAATTATAAGTACAAATGATATTAATGAGGGCTTCAATATCCGATCGATTTGATGATAAGGATCACAACAAGACACCCGAAATTGTCATTGAACATGCATTGTGCATATTTTATATAAGTAGATGAGCATAAAGGAATACATACACATTTGTGCAAAAGTGTGATATTTGTACATGTGTTTTGTATGATATAGAGGAGCTCTTTGGATGCCAGTCAGACATTGCTGGACCATCTAGGCAATAGCATATTGGAGCATACTGTGAGTCAACCTAGATGAATTTCCTAGGACTGATTTGATTTGATTTGTCAAGCTTCCAATTATTGAATTGTTGCGATTTGTTTATGAATTCTGGACTTAAAGTCCAATGAGTAAATATTTGGGACTGTATTGGAAGTGCTCTGATTTGTTTGATAATTCTGTATGAAATGTGGATTCTCAACAAAAGTTGAATTCCGAAATTAGGTCCGAAGATTATAAAACTCTAATTTTATTATGCTATGTGAATTCTCAACGAAAGTTGAATGCCAGACTTAGGTCTGATGATTATGAAATTATGACTGTGCTTAATAAATGATTGTGATGCATGGTAAATTCTGAATTGATGCGTTTCATAAAATGCATACTCAGATAAAGGCGTTGTAACCAGATTAGCCAGTATGAAGCACTTGCACGTAGAGCTTTGCTTCATGGTATATGATTCCACACGTAGAGCTATGCTCTGTGATATATGTTTCTGACTGAGCCCAATGGGCCAGTATTTGTATATGTGATAGGCACTCGGCCACAATAATAATAACGAATGTGGAGTCTCACACGCATCTGTATTTCTTTATATATGTTCTAATTCATAATAATTAAATTATGTGCCATGATAGTGTGGGTTCTTGGAATATACATGTTCTGTATGAATAATTGCGAAATATGTGATTTGTGTATATGAATCCGGTGAAATCATCAATGATGGTTCACTCATTAAGTTCACAAAACTTATAAAAATTACAATGTGGCTTTTCAGGTTCAGAAGAGTTGTCCAATTAGACCAATTAGAGTTCTACCACTGCAAATGAGCATGAATTAGGGGTCGAGATCAATTTGCACCTGCATAAGTCTTCAGTGATTTTGTTTCTAATTTATGTTCCGCAAGAATTGTACTAAGTATATGTGATTGTCTTGGTAATGAAATGACTTTATGATTTCAATGTTTTGTATCTGAAATGGGCCCAAGTGACTGTTAAATACTAATGTTTGTTATAATTGTAATGTTTTAATGGAAATGTTTTTAAATGAAGAGGGCCTTATTTGATTAATGATTTCCGCATACGTGTAATTGTTTTAAAGAAACAAAAGTTTTGTAATAAATTTTGACTGAATGACCGTTCTAGCATGCCACCCTTGCAGGGTACGTACTCAAATATCCCTCAGGATGTCGGATATGTGTCCTGCGAGAGTGGGGTGCTACATTTTGGTATCAGAGCTCATATTTAATATCTTACATAGGCATTTTTCAACATATGTGTCAAGTTACATTCATTTCAATCATGTCATAGCAGGTAGTAACAACTGATCCCTAGTCTGAGTTTCATTTATATGAGTCACATACATAAGCATGTGTTAAGTGTTAGAATTGATGGAAGTAGTGGGAAGAATGATGATCTATCTAAATGCGAGAAAAATGAAAGTTCGTGGAAATTTCGAAATGGGAAATAGTATATGGTTAGATATGACAAATAATGATGTAATGTATTTGTATTAGTGGATTATACTATGGTAATATATCCCAGAATGTGATACAGATGTAAATACATTATCATGGACTGATTAAGGAAAGTGATGATATAAAGATTAATGACGAGATTTAAAGTGTACAAGCCAAGTTGAAAGAAAATAAAATTTTCTATGACTTTGAGGGGACAAACTTGAACTTGAAATGATTGTCAGATAAATGTGATAAGAGCTATGATTCACTATAAGAATATGTTAGTGGAATTGAGGTCAAAATTTTAGGATGATTATGTATCTATAATTCTGAATTGATAGTGAACATACATAAGTATGACGATATACTGGTAATTGGAAGAAGGGATAAAGATGGTGAGATTTGTAAAAGTTATCATAGTTAAGTTAAGTTGTTATTTTGTGAGCATATATTTAATAATGGGATCACCATGACAAGTGTGAGAATCGAGCACATAGGAATTATATGCGTGGAAATGATATAGGAAGCAATCTATGATATGTGAATATTTGTTAGTCATAGTTCCCATAATTCAAAGTCTAAGATGAATTAGAGTAATGCATGAAAGTGTTTATAGTGATCAATCAAGGATAGATTGAGAGTGTTAAAGATGTTGTTGTGTGTGATGAATTCGAAGAAAAAGAAGGGCATGATTGTGGCATAGTTCCCACGACTGAGGTCAGGCGCAAAAAGAGAAGTGTTTTTCTAAATCAAATGAGATTAAGGTATCCTGAGCATAAGTTATTAGTTAGTGAATTGTCTTAAATACATCTCTAAATGAGATGTAATGATTTTGATGGTATATACCAAGGTATAAGAGTAAATGGATCTGCTTAATGCTTCACTGAGCCTTATTATAAAGGATATACTGATCATATAAGTTATGACATAAATTGATCTTTTTGAAGTATTAAGAATGTCTGATAAGCAATGATGGGAATAGTTAATTGATAATGATTAGATGAACAATATAGTTGATAGTAGCAAGAAATCTCTTTGGAAGAAAAATTACACCAAATAAGGTTAAGTAGACCAGATGGTTTACTTTTAAAATGAACAATAATGGAATAAATTAAAAGAGAATATCGAAGTTCTATTTCTAATAAAGACTCAAGCATGAGATGTAGAATATGCTACTGAGAGTATATGCATTTTGTTTGATGTAAAGTATCCAACTATGTGAGTGAATTCTTAAATTTGAGGCGTCACTCCTGCTAATGTGAGGAGAACTTAGGCCCACATTTACATTATATGTAAATACGTTCGGGGATACAAATTGATTTGATGAATGTGTTACCAACACAAGACATTAAGTTTGTGTATAAATTGAAATGAGTTCAGAAACTAGAAGAATGGCTTGACATTGCAATAAGTCAATGTGAAATTAGAGGAAATCGTATGAATGGAGAAAATCATTCAATAAAATAAGTCAATTGAGAAATTGAAAATAATATAAGATAATATTACTTTATTGAGGAATTAATTACTTAAGGAATTATGAGAACTAATCATAGGTGCATAGAGTTTTGGCAATATTTGTTAGAGTTAACAATACCCCCGAAAGTGTCATGGTATTGAAGAATAAAGTGATCCAATTTTATTGGGATTAATTAGTGACTATGATCATAGATGATTTCTTCAATGTATTCGAGAAGTTGAGAATAATATTTTGATCACTTAAGAAAATCTGCGATTTTGAATGAATATGAAATTTTGTTCGTGCATTAAAAGTGAAAGCTATACGTGACATATTCGGTTATTTGATACATATCATATAATGGATGTTCTGATAAAGGTGTTGTGATCAGAGTAGCCAGTCTAAAACAGCTTTAAGCTCAGAATTCTGCACGTAGAGCTTTGCTTCGTGATTTCTGTTTCTGATTGAGCCTAAGGGCCAGTATCTATATCTGTATCTGAAAGGCACTTGATCACAACAAAGAATAACAAATTTGGAGATTTTGTATTATATAACGATGTTTCGCATCAGAAATTAGGATACACTTTGTTGTAGCATAATAAACTGTTTTTGCATGCATAGAGACTATTAAAGACTCATGAGTTGAATTTTTGATACATGATTTGAAATTTGTTGTAATAGCCATTGCTTTGAAAGCTTGAAGACTCTATTGGTACAGTGAAACGTTTTGGATTTATATAGCAATAAAATTTAAGGTACTTATGGAGTTTGAAAGAATTTTATACGAGACTGAGATAATGGATAGAAGTATTGAAGGACTATGACTGTACAAATGAGTACTATCCTAGTGAAACTAATGTACATATATGATGCTTGAATAGAAAATTCAATAAAGGAATAACACAAATTCAGATATTGTGATTACTAAATCTAGTGCAATGAAGAGCATAGAATATTGAGTTAACTTTTGGGCAAATCAAAGTACTATTAGCTAACGAATGTAAAATCAGTTTCGCATAAAAAGATTAGCAAAGCCCAAACTGAAGATTCAGAATTTATGAATCTTATTGAGGAAATTGAAAGTTGGTAATGAATCCGAATTTTGAGTTTGAACGGGAAAAGAATACCTTATGATTATAATATAAAGTTTGTGTGCACAATAAAGATGATTAAGTAAAAGATTGTCAGAGATAGCATAAATAACAATTTATGCTATACATCCTAGTAGGAATACGATGAAATAATGTTGATGGCTATGGATGTAAAAACAAGTGATTACATGTTATTGTTGCCAACAGTCTTAACTGTTGGAGATACGCTTAAAGTTTATATTTTGAAGTTCATAGAAATATGAGGTCAATGCTTAGTTTTAATTGACTTGAAGCATAACAATCCATATCACAGTGATAACGTTAGAATATCATATGAGGTGTTATATGACAGAAAGAGTCGACCACCTTTATATTTGGCTAAATAAGGCCTAAAAATAGTTTAAGGCCAGAAGTGATAGGAGATGTTAGTGATAAGTGAACTTCATGTGTATTAGAAATTAAGTGACTCAAGAAAGACAAATGAATTCAAAAGAGCAACACTGAAGATTTGGAATAAATGAGATAGACATATGAGTTAAGTGTATGAACACTAAAGAGTTGTAAATTATCAAGCAAAAGATGAATTGTTTCTGAGAGTATCACCTTGTCAAGGTGTGCTCAAGTTAGGAAAAAGGGAGCTAAGCCCAATATAAAACTATTCATATGAAAGTTTTGTAAGAAAAGGACCTTTAACATGAGTTTGTAACACCGACAAAGATGTCCTAAATGTATTAAATGTGATAAGAAATAGTGGTATGATCTGACCCGGATATAATGTCGGCACTAGAAGTGAAAATTTTGAGTTATCTAAAATATAGTGAAGAAACAGACAAGATTGTGTGATATCTGAATAAGTAACTGAAAATCTGATTGATTCCATTGGCTATAGTCAAGTGGAAGAAATTATTCGAGTGATAGTGCGAAATGAAAAATGGTAGAGCATATGATGAAACCATATCCCTGCCTTTTTGATCAATCAAATAAGAATTTCGAGGAAAAAATTTCTTTAAGGAGGGGAGAATCATAACATCCCGTTACTCATGTTAAGGCGAGAATAGTGAATTATGAGAAATTAGAAAATACATATCATGCGTTGCATATTTTTGCACATATATGAGGATTTTGATTATTGCATATGAATATGATTGTAAATGCATTCATTGACATTTTTCAAGTATACTTAATTGTTAAAAATGAAATTAAAATGTGAATTGTGAACTTTTTGAGCTGAAAATTTATTTAGAGAGTCATGTTATTATTTTGAAATTTTTGGTGAATTTTAGAAATTTTAAAAAATTTTGAGATATTTTGGACCAATTATAGTGTGACATGTGGTAGTCTTATATGAGTGACAAATGACTCACATGCATAGATCCATGTGTCATTAGTATAATAATACACGTACGCACGTGTGCTAGGTAGTAAAAAAAAAGTTAGAACATTGTAACTCTTGTTGTTCTTTGGAATGGCTTTGGTCTTCACCGAAAATATTCATCACCAAGCTCTCCTTTGTTTCACTCACCACTGAAATCTTGTTTGTCAGTTTTACTACTGGAATTTGGTTACATACTCAAGTAAGTTATGTCTTGAGCTTTACTGAGTTTTGTAAAATGATTTTGATGATGGGTTAGTGTTATAGATGAATACATGCATGAGATGGATTTAGCAGTAGAGTTTCGGTGAATAAACTTGAGAAATGAGTTAGATGAAAGATTGGTGACTTGGCATAACATATTGACTATTCATGTTGTTCTGTTGATTTTCCGTGTATTGCATGCACGTTTAGAAGTGATGTTATTTGAGTTTAGAGGTTAGGCAAAAGTTTATGGAGATACCGTGATGTGAGAAAAGCATTAAAATGGAAAGTATAAGGTAATGAGAGGGAATATAAATTTGTATAGTGAAGAAACGTTTGGCAGTGCAGAGAAGTTTTAAGAAAAACAGTAGAGAGAGAGAGAGAGAGAGGGAGAAGAGGAATTTTTGTGATTTTTGAAGTTTAGGATTGTTTCTAAATTGTTTGGAAGTTACAGTGAGTGTAGAAAAGCATAATAGACAATTTAGAGGTGATTAAGTTAGAAAAGGAATGAGAAGAAAAAAATGGGTTTGGTGAAGAAGATGAAGATTTGCATGCTAGAGAGAGGAAAAGGTGGTAGTTGCATGTATGGGTTATGAACTAGAGTATTTCATTGAACAACCCTAAGTCTTTTGGCTATAACTTTTTCATCCGAACTCCAAATGACTTGAAACATAGATCAATGGATTCCTAAGATATTTTTCTTTCTCTCCATAAAACTTTAGAGCTATCTGAATGAAATTGAAAGTGATTGATAGGATGAAATTGTGGAAGTCTACTGGAATGTTATGAACTGGAAAATTTTCATGAACACGCTTCGGTATTCTGATTATAACTTGATCTGTAGATTTCCAAATAAGTTGATTCTTAGTTCAGATTAAACTAGAGACATAAGTATACAACTTTCTTGAAGAATTCTAATTTAATTCTATCTCTAAGATTTAAAAAATTGGCATGAAACTGATTTTTAGCTTAAGCTGTAGCATTACCAGGGACAGAAATCATATCCTGTGGTTATTGAATAAACTATATTGATGTGGGCCTAATTAGACTGAGGTGTCTTCAGAAAAAATTTATCTTATTCTCTTATCTTTAAATTGGTATAAAGTTTGTAATTTCTGGATATCTGAGCTGAAATATATGAGTTGTACAATTGGAGGGTATGATCATGTACTAGCCAAAAGTTCAAATATACGTAGTCTGTGGTATTGTGAGCATAACTCATAAAATACTGAATTAAATTTTATGATCTTCGAGTCATTAGAAACTTAAGACATTGGAGAACAAATTTCCAGAAGTAAGTGTTGCCTAATTTTGTCATTTACCCTATCAGGTTAATTATACAAAGTTGACCCGAAATCTTGTGGGTAGAAAATCTGAAGTGGTCAATTAAGTTATGTAATTGATTTCACATTGTTTTATTATGGTACAAATTATAAGTACAAATGGTATTAATAAGGGCTTTGATATCTAATCGATTTGATGATGAAAATTACAATAAGATACCCGGAATTGTCATTGACTAATGCATTGTGCATATTTTATTTAAGTACATGTGCATAAAGGAATATGTATTCAATTATGAAAAATGTGATATTTGTGAATGTGTTGTGTATGTTATAGAGGAGCACCTCGAACACCAGTCAGACATTGCCGAACTATCTAGGCAATAGCTTCTTGGAGCGTACTGTGAGTCAACTTAGATGAATTTCCTAGGATTGATTTAATTTGATTTGTTAAGCTTCCAATTATTGAACTGTTGCGATTGTTTCTGAATTCCGGACTTAAAGTCCGAGGAGTATATATTTGGGACTATATTGGAAGTGTTCTGATTTGTTTGATGATTTTGATTGTATTATACTATGTGAATTCTCAACGAAAGTTGAATGCCAGACTTAAGTCTGATGACTGTGAAAACTTTGTCTGAGCATTTGTATAAGATTGTGATATATGACATATTCAGTATTTGATGCATTTCATAAATCTATAATGAGTGACCATATGATATGCCATGTGATGTGCGTATCTGAATAATAATTACATGTTCTGAATGAATATTTGTGATATATGTGATGTGTGTTTATCATCCGGTGAAATCATCAATGATGGTTCACTCATTGAGTTCACAAAACTCATAAAAAAAATTGCAATGTCATTTTTCAGGTACGAGACAAAAGACCTAGTTCCTTAGTCAGGATTTAAGGAATCTTTTAGATAGAAAAATGGCTCAGAGGTCTGTCAGCTGACACTATAAGTGTTGTAGCATTTATTTTGTAGTTTTGTTAGACATATAAGAGGTTTTGTACATATGTGTATAACGGAAACAATGTAAGATTTATGAATGAATGCAATCAATGGGTTTTATAATTTAGTGACTTCTGATTATGTTAGATGATGCCATGTGTAAGTTGGATTTGTTTTTGCTATAACATGCCATTATCATAGGATATGTACTTGAATATTCTTGAATGCTTGGGTATGTATCTTGTGGTAGTGGGATGTTGCATTTTTGGTATCAGAGCATGATTTGGCATCTTTAGGGACAAATATGAGTTGAGTTATGATATTCTGATAGTGATCACAACTTTTGTTTGTTATAGGTCACCTTCCATAGGAGATCACATTGGAAAGTCAGCTGACATGGAGTCTGTAGGAGTCAATTTAGAGTCTCCTGTACCTGAGTTTGCTCGGATGCCTCCGAGAATTC
The DNA here is from genome assembly GCA_026413385.1 of Erythroxylum gracilipes. Classification (NCBI taxonomy): domain Eukaryota; kingdom Viridiplantae; phylum Streptophyta; class Magnoliopsida; order Malpighiales; family Erythroxylaceae; genus Erythroxylum; species Erythroxylum gracilipes. The sequence continues at coordinate 20,470,964 of JANZLC010000003.1, forward strand.
TAGAGAGGCGAGAAAGAAGATATGATAAGTTGAGAAAGTAGGGAGCTGTAGACTTCTACGGAAGTACAAACCCGGCTGAGGCAGAAGGGTGGCTAGAGCGAAATGAAAGAGTGTTCGATCAAATGGACTGTGAGGCAGATGAGAGATTCGACTATGTTGTCTCACTCCTGCAAGGTCCTGCATATTAGTGGTGAAAAACTGTTCCGAGCAGCACCTCTAGACCTTGTAGCTTGACCTGGGAGGATTTTCTGAGGGTGTTCCGAGAGAACTGCATGACGAAGATTTACACGGATCGGAAAATGAAGGAATTTCTAGATTTGAAGCAGGGCAGACTCACAGTGGCAAAATATGAGATAAAATTCAATGAGTTAATGGGGTATGCAACCGTACTGATTCCAACTGAGCAAGATAAATGTAGGCGGTTTGAGGACGTTTTGAGTATGGAAATCAGAACGAGGCTTACCATCTCTAACTTAGGCAATTTTACAGAACTCTGAATGGGCTCAATCAAAATTGAACAGTTGAAGGATGTTCAGAGAGAGCACAGATAGGAGGTTAGAGGTAAGAGGCAGGATGAGTCTCAGGCTGATTCTGGAAGAAGCTTCAGAAAGTGTCTAAACAGATCGTCTCAATTCTAGTCTAGATCGAGACAATCTGGATCCCGAGAAAGAGGTAGATTTGTTCAGTCTGGGGGAGGCAGAGGACAGATGTCTGCTAGTTAGTCGCACCAATTGCCTGAATGTGAGCACTGTGGTAAAAAGCATGGTGGTAAGTGTTGGCGAATATCGGGAGCATGTTTTTGATGTGGCTCATATGAGCATCAGATCAAAGATTGCCCTGAGATGTTGGAAGCATAGTCTGGAGCTACAAGAGGAAATATGACTGAGACTACAGTTCAGCAGAGTAGAGCTGACAGACCTGCACAGAGGCAGAGGTAGAGGTAGGACTCAGTCAGTAGGGCCCAGTGTCAAGACTGAGGTGTGGAGCAACCAGCCGCAATCTCAGGCCAGGGTCAATGCCATTACTAGGCAGGAGGCACAGAACTCTCCAGATGTGGTAGCAGGTGTGTTGAATGTTTTTAATTTTGAAGTATATGCACTGGTAGATCCAGGATCTATACATTCATTCATCACACCGCATCTGACATCTAGATTGCATTATGAGCGAGAGATACTAAAATGTGGGTTAGAGGTGAGTACTCCAGTAGGAAGTACAACAGTGGTTGGTGAGGTATGTAAAAGATGTACAGTTCGGATTGATCAGGCAGAGTTAGAAACTGATCTAATCGTCTTGCAATTAAAGGAAATTAATGTAATTTTTGGCATGGATTGGCTTATAGCTCATCGGGCTGTAATGAATTGCTACACTAAGGAAGTGGTTCTTGAATCTCCCAATCAGCCGAGAGTAGTGTTTCGAGGAGTTAGTCAGGCAATGCCAGCTCGACTAATTTCATTCATGAGTACTTTGAGTTTGATCCAAGGTGGATGTGAGGCTTATCTGGCCCAGGTGGTTGACACTCGGAATGAACAAACCATTCAGGATATTCCAGTTGTTAGGGATTTCCTGGATGTGTTTCCTGCAAAATTACCGGGATTACCCCCAGAAAGGGAGACGGAGTTTACCATTGATATTGTTCCAGATACCACTCATATATTAATTCCCCCATATAAGATGACACCTATTGAACTGAAGAAACTGAAGACACAATTGCAGGAATTGTTAGATAAGGGCTTCATCAGGCCTATTGTGTCACCTTGAGGAGCTCTGGTTCTGTTTGTACAGAAGAAGGATGGAACCATGAGATTGTATATTGATTACCGGCAGTTGAATTGGATAACAGTTAAGAATAAATACCCATTGTCGAGGATTGATGATTTATTCGACTAGTTACAGGGAGCTCAGGTGTTCATAAAGTTAGACTTGAGATCGGGATATTACCAGCTGAAAATAGCTGAGGCGGATGTTCCCAAGAGTGTATTTAGAACCAGATATGGGCACTTCGAGTTTCTAGTAATGCTATTTGGATTGACTAATGTTCCGGATGTTTTCATGGCTCTGATGAATAAGGTATTCCAACCTTATTTAGATCAGTTTGTAATTGTCTTCATTGATGACATTTTGGTGTGCTCGAAGTGTAGAGAAGATCATGTGGCACATCTAAGAATGGTTCTTCAGAAAATGAGGGAGAAACAACTATATGCCAAGATCACTAAGTGTGAATTTTGGCTTGATCAAGTAGTATTTTGGGGTCACATAGTGTATGAACAAGGCATTCATGTAGACCAAAAGAAAATAGAAGAAGTAATGTAGTGGGAGGCTCTGAAGAATGTGTCTGAGATTCGGAGTTTCCTTGGATTAGCTGGGTATTACAGAAGGTTTGTCAAGGAATTTTCACTAATTTCGTCCCCTTTAGCAAAACTTCTGAGAAAGAATGTGCCTTTCAGATGGAGTGAAGATTGCCAGAGGAGTTTTGAGGAGCTTAAACATCGGTTGACTACAACACTAGTGTTAGCTATTCCTTCTGGTTCTGGAGGTTATGTTGTGTACAACAATGCATCACATCAGGATCTAGGATATGTACTAATGCATCATGGTAAAGTAATAATATATGCATCAAGATAGTTGAGGTCTCATGAATTTAATTATCCAATTCATAATCTAGAACTTGCTGCAGTAGTATTTGCTTTGAAAATTTGGAGACACTATCTGTATGGAGAGACTTTTCAAGTGTTCACTGATCATAAAAGTTTGAAGCATCTATTGATCCAAAAAGAGTTAAATATGAGATAGAGGAGATGGTTAGAATTGTTGAAAGATTATAATTATACAATTGAGTATCATCCTGGCAAAGCTAATGTTGTAGCTGATGTATTGAGTAGGAAATCATATAGTAGTGTGGCACAAGTACAGGTATCAAGGTTACCTAGCCTAGTTCAGTTGAGGGCACTAAATGTTGATTTGAATTTGGAGCAGAATGATACATTGATAGCTACTTTGAAGTTGAGACCTGTTTTGGTTGAATGAATCAAAGAGGCTCAGAGCAGAGATCTAAATTTAGTGAAGTTAATTGAGAAAATGAAAGTGAATCCGGATACTGAATTTGAAGTGAGAGATGATACTTTGAGGTTCAAGTAAAGATTATGTGTGCCCAATGTTGACAATTTGAGGAAAGAGATTTTGGAGGAAGCACATTTAGTAGCTTATGCTATGCATCCTGGTACTACCAAGATGTATAACACGCTGAAACAGCTTTATTGGTGGCCTGGTATGAAAAAGCAGGTAGTAGAGTTTGTGTCTAAATGCATAACTTGTCAGCAGGTTAAGGTTGAGCATCAAGCTCCAGCAGGGAAATTATATTCGTTACCTATTCTGGAGTGGAAATGGGTACGATGGATTTCATTATGGGTTTGTTGAGGACTCCGAGGCAATATGATGCCATTTGGGTCATTGTGGATAGACTGACTAAATCGGCTCATTTCTTACCAGTGAGGGAGAATTATTCATTAGATCAGTTGGCTCGGCGATATGTAAATAAAGTTGTGAGATTGCATGGGGTTCCAGTGTCTATTGTGTCAGACAGGGATCCTCGATTTACCTCGAGATTTTGGGATAGTTTACATATAGCTTTGGGCACAAGGCTAAATTTCAGTACTGCATTTCATCCTCAGACAGATGGTTAAAGTGAGAGAACGATTAAGACTGTTGAGGATATGCTCAGAGCTTATGTTCTGGAGTTTCAAGGAGCATGGGATCAGTATGTGGCTTTGATTGAATTTGCTTACAATAATCATCATCACAGCAGTGTTGGTATGGCTCCATACGAGGCATTGTACGGCAGGAAGTGTCGTTCGCCTTTGTATTGGGATGAAGAGGATCTAAGAATTGTCGAAGGCCCAGAGTTGATTCAGGATATTGTTGATAAGGTAAGATTGATCCGCAACAGAATTAAAGTAGCACAAGATAGACAGAAGAGCTATGTGGATCAACACAGACGAGATATGGAGTATTAGGTGGGAGATAGAGTATTTTTGAGAGTATCACCATGGCAAAGTTTACTGAGATTTGGCAAGAAGGGTAAGTTAAGTCCGAGGTATATTGGTCCATATGAGATAATTGAAAGAATTGGGCCATTGGCTTATAAGTTAGCCTTACCTTCGAAAATGGCCCAGATACATAATGTGTTTCATGTGAGTATGCTTAGGCGATGTCGATCAGATCCAACTCATATGATACCGACCCAGGAGATTGAAGTCTCTAGTAATCTGAGCTATATTGAAGAACCTGTGAGGATAATTGGCTATCAGAGTAAACAAATGAGGAATCGAGTGATCCCAATAGTGAAAGTCCTTTAGAAGAATCATTCGAGTGAGGAAGCCACATGGGAGACGGAGGAGCTTATGAGAAATCAGTACCCCTACCCATTTGATCAATCAGGTAAGAATTTCGAGGACAAAAATTTTTCTTAGGAGGGGAGAATTGTAACATCCCATTACCCATGTTAAGGCTAGAATAGTAATTTATGAGAAAGTATTGAGAAATTAGGAAAATGTACGTCATACATAAGTTACATGTGACATGCACATTTTTGTACATTCATATGATTGTACATGCATTCATTGACATTTTTCGGGTATAATTAATTGTTAAAAATGAAATTAAAATGTGAATTGTGAACTTTTTTAGCTAAAAATTTATTTGGAGAATAATCTAATTATTTTGGATTTTTGGTGAATTTTGGAGAAATTTTTTAAAATTTGGGGTTTTTTTGAATTAGGCTATAGATCAATGAAATAGGGATATTTGGAAGCCTTGCATGTAGCCACGTGGCTCATATGCAAGGGACACACGTTACCACGTGTGTTTCTGGATAATGGAGAGAAGCATTTGGTTAATCACCGAATGCTTCCCAAATTGTTCCCTCTGAATTTCCTTTGCTTTCAGAACCCTTTTGTTTTGATCTCACACCGATTTCAAACTTACCAACCTGATTATTACTTGACTCTATGGAGTTTTTATAATTTCCTTTCAACCACCGAAGCTCTGTTCATTACTGTCTATACTAGAGATTTTGTTGAAACATCAGCTGTGGAATTTTTGTGCCTTTGATTTACTTTAACTGCTGCAAATAACCAAGTAAGTAGCTCTGGTGAGGATTTTTCGGTGTCAATATAAACATGTATGCATGGGTTTGGAAATTGAAGCATATATATGTTCTGTCTGGTTTGAGAGAGAGAACCGAATATGGATATATTATTTTTGCATGTTTGAGGAATCAGATGTTGTAAGATATTGTTGAGGTGAGTTGGAACTAAAAGAATCAATGAAGTTGTGCTTAAGAAAAGTGCAAAATTCTGGAAAAAAAGATGATGACGCATACTCTGTCATTTTATTGTACATGCATAAATACTTTGTTGATTGTTTTGTTCACGCATGGAGTTGAGAATTTTGGTTTCAGTGTTGAATAACTTAGATGACTGATGTGAGAATTAAGAATTGTTGCTCACTGTGTTGAATAGATTCTGGATTGGGAAGTATGGAACTTTATGCAAGGTGAAGAAGAAAAATGTGTTATGTTATCTTTTGGAAGCTCACGTATATGGTTGGTGTTCATGCTCTATTTTTCTTATTGATATGCGTGAATGTTTTCGGAAATGTTTGAAGGAATTAAAATGAGTTTGATAGCAAATTGTAATGAAAGTGGGAAGATTCAGATGAGAGAAGAAAGAAAGAAAGCTATATAATGAAATGAGGTCGTTGTTGTTGGATATTAACAGACACGCAGAAACATATAAGTAGTAAAGATAGAACATGCCCTGTTTTCATTATATATATGCATAAATGTTTGGGTAAAGTTAGTGACGGATTTTTGTAAGGTTAGAGTTAAAGAGGACATAGAGTAGTGTGGTGTTGTGTTTGAAGAAGGATTAAAAGAAAAAAAATGGAATGAAGATAGAAGAAAGATGCAGAAAAATGGGATATGCTCATATGAATAGTGCAGTTTTTGTTATGTATGTATAAAATTTTGAATTTTGGATTTATTTGTGTTGGGTTTAATTGTAAAGGAAGTAAAAAAAAAAGTAGTTTATGCAGCAGATGTATTAGTTGTGATGTGTAGGAAGGAAGCAATAAAAAAAGAAAGAAAGAAAGAAGAAAAGGAGAAGTGTAGTTCGGTGAAAAAGAAAAACTGGGTTTGGTGAAGAAGATGAAGATTTACGTGCTAGAGAGAGAAAAGGTGACGGTTTATATGTGTGGGTTATGAACTAGAGTATTTCATTGAACAACCCTAAGTCTTTTGGCTATAACTTTTTCATCCGAACTCTAAATGACTTGAAACTTAGATCAATGGATTCCTAAGACATTTTTCTTTCTTTCCATAAAAATTTAGAGCTATCTGAATTAAATTGAAAGTGATTGATAGGATGGAAGTGTAGAAGTGTGCTGGAATGTTATGAACTGGAAACTTTTCATGAACATGCTTCGGTATTCTGATTATAACATAATCTGTAGATTTTCAAATAAGTTGATTCTTAGTTCAGATTAAACTAGAGACATAAGTCTACAACGTTCTTGAAGAATTAAAATTTTAATTTTGTCTCTAAGACTTTCAAATTTTTCATGAAGCTGCATCTTAGTTTAGGTTGTAGCATTAATAGGGACAGAAATCATATCCTGTGGTTATTAAATAAACTGTATTGATGTAAGCTTATTTAGACTAAGGTGTCTTCACCAAAGTTGTAGCTTATTCTCTTAGATTTAAAGTTGTATAAATTTTCTACTTTTTGGACATCTGAGCTGAAAGATATGAGTTGTATAATTCAATGGTATGATCATGTACTAGCCAAATGTTCAAATATACATAGTCTATGGTATTATGAGCATAACTAATCAAATACTGAATCAAATTAGATGATCTTAAAGTCATTAGAAACTTAAGAAATTGGAGAACAACTTTCTAGAAGAAATGCTGGCCTAATTTTGCCATTTACTTTATCATATTTAGCATGCAAAGTTGACTCGTATGTGTATTAGAAGAAAAATCTGAAGTAGTCAATGAAATTATGAAATTGTTTTGACATTGTTTTGTTTTGGTCAAATTATAAATATACATGGTATTAATGAGGTCATTGATATATGAATAATTTGTTGATAAAGATTGCAATAGGAATTATCATTGAACATGTATTGTGCATACTTTCTATACATTGATGTGTATAAAAGAATACTTGTACATTTGTGCAAAAATGTGATATTTGTGAATGTGTTGTGTATGTTATAGAAGAGCACATCGGACGCCAGTCGGACATTGCCGGACCATCCACGCAATAGCTTTTTGGAGCATACTGTGAGTCAACCTAGATGAATTTCCTAGAATTGATTTGATTTGATTTTCCAATTATTGAATTGTTGTGATTTGTTTCTGAATTCCGGACTTAAAGTCCGAGGAGTAAATATTTGGGACTGTATTGGAAGTGCTCTGATTTGTTTGATCATTCTATATGAAATGTGAATTCTCAACGAATTATTATGAAATTCTGACTGTGCTTTATAAATGATTGTGAAATATGGTAAATTTTGAATTGATGCATTTCATAAAATACATGCTCAGATAAAGGCGTTGTGGCTGGAGTGACCAGTATCAAGCGCTTGCACACAGAGCTTTACTTCGTGATATATGATTCGACACGTAGAGATATACTCCGTGATATATGTTTCTGACTGAGCCCAATGAGTCAGTATTTGTATATGTAATAGGCACATGGTCATAACATTAATAACGAATGTGGAGTCTCATATGCATCTGTATGTGCTTATATATGATCTGATTCGCGTTGATTAAATGATGTGTTATGACAGTGTGAGTATTTGAAATATTCATGTTCTATATGAATAATTGTGAAATATGTGATTTGTGTATGTGAATCCGGTGAAATCATTAATGATGGTTCACTCATTGAGTTCACAAAGCATATAAAAAATTGCAACGTAATTTTTCAGGTACGAGACAGGAGACTTAGTGTTTATTTTGGGTTAGAAGAATGTTTTGGACTAAGTTATGGCTCAGAGGTCTGTCAGCTAACATCAAAGAGTTATAGCTTTTATTTTGTAGTTTTTGTTAGAACCTGTATGAGATTTTGTAAATATTTGTCTAATGGAATCAGTATAAACTTTGTGAATGAATGCAATGAATGGTTTTAAAATTTGTTGACTTTTAAATGATGTTAGTTGATGCCATGCGTAAGTTGGATTTGTTTTTGCTATAACATGCCATTATCATAGGATATGTACTCGAATGTTCCTGAATATTTGGGTATGTACCCTATGGTAGTGGGATGTTGCATGTTAGGTGAATACTCTTTCATTTACTAAAAGGTGACAACTTTTATAAGGTAAATCTTAAAACTAAATCTTCATAAACTTTTAAGAAAGTTTTGCGCTTAAAGGAATATGTATGCCATGTATTCAAATTGAAGATAAGGAATAGCATGAATACTTCTTTTTGAGTTGACAATTAGCATAAACTTTGCCCTCTATGTAACCTACAAGAATATAAAATATTAAAAGTAAACTTATTAGACCATGTTCAGGTTGCTGCAATTATTAAAGATGAAACATGGAAATGGCTAGCTTACTCCTCAAAATATTTCTCTTCTAATTTAGAGAGACTTCAAGGTTTACAATCTAAACTAATTACGGAGGACTTCTTAATCTAGACCAGATTCAAGTCTAAAGTATATACTAATGGATCTTGTTTGAAAATATTCATAAGCACATATTAGGATGTTCTTTAGTTTAAGCTAATTTGGAACTTCAATAATATCCCAAAACCTTCATTTGTACTTTGGATAATAATCAAGCAAAGACTTAGCACAAAGGATAGGCTTCACCTTAAGTTATCCATCCTCTTATATCCCGTTTGCAGTTAAGAGAATGAATCCATGAACCATTTATTCTTCAATTTCCAATTCTTATCCATGATATGGAATATAATCCAAGCACTTTGCAATATGAATTGTGAATAAAGACTAGTAGTCTAGCAAAGTGGAATAAGTTTAAAAGCTCCAAGCACTATAGAAAAAAGTGATTTACGCAACAAACAAAAGCGTAGTTGTAAGTACAATTATCATTACTTTTTTATTAAGCCAACAAAATTTATACTGTTAAATAAAATGGTGTTGCTATAAGTATAAGGCAATAGAATTTTTTGATAAGGCAACAAAATAAAAAATGTTGCTTTAAGTTTTGATTAAGGCAACATATTACTTTCAAACTATAGCAACAATGTTAAATAGATATTGCAACATTTTAAATTTTTTTATGCAACAATGTTAAATAGATAAGGCAAAAAAGTAAATTTTTTTAGACAACAATTTGTAACAATAAAAGCATAAATTTATTCTTTCGTTACCAATAATATTTGACATAAAAGCAAAATTTTATCATTATGTAGGCAACATTCATATATATATATTAAAAGCAATATATAGATATTAATGTACATCTTAATTGCATACATACATCTTAATTGCACACATACTATCAAATGTAAATGATAAAAACTGCATTTATATATGATATATAGTCCAAAAAGCAAAAAATCACTAGCTAAAATATTCATCTGCAATATCGTCCTTCATTCCATATGGAATATAAGTGAATTAATCTAAATATTAAACAAACCAATATGTGTAGGCGCTCCAAAATCCTTCACCAAGGACCTCTTTGTCCACTCCTAGTCATCACCATTCTATAAAAAACGAAATAAGAAGTATATTAGAATTGCAAAACTACTATGCTCACATAGGTAGATATATCTAAAATATGAAATATTAACTACTTTATTGTGATCTTAATTTAATCAAAACAAATAATATAGTCAAAAAACTAACAACACAATAATTCAATTTCCTTTTATGAACAAATTCAAAAAGCATAAATATAATTAGTTAATCTTAACAAAAAGGATAACAAGATAATGTACATCAACAGTTAATTAAGGAAATGAAATCAACCTGGTCTCTAGAAAAGAAATTTGAGAGTATCACAGTAACTATAGTCTTAAGGTTCCTATTGAACTTAAAACATTTAATCCATTTAGAATAGAAAATTTAAAAATTTTAATCAATTTAGAATAGAAAATTAAATAATCCATGATAAGAAACACATTAAACAATATAGAAGTAAACTAGTCATTTATGTTAATGATAAGCAAACAACTACTCCTAAAACATGCCTCCTGAGAAATAACGAATTCAATATCTTCAACCCGTATAGCCTCAGGATCACCACAAGTAACTCATCCAAAAGCTAAGAATTTCTTTATCATGCCAAATGCATCTCATGGCTAACAAACATTTTTTAAATGATGCATGGGTTTCAATTACAGTTCTTTAAGCAGAATGAGACAAATGGCGTGAGGTTTTGAAGTAAATATATGAGAAAACTTTCATAACAGAGATAAATGATACCATAGCTATTTCCTTTCCAATGAAAGCACCAGGTCAACCATGAGCTCATAATGCTGGCCGAAATAGACATCAAAGGAAAGAATATCAGAAGACATAGTTCAACAAAATGCTGAAAGAAATTACTTGCGAAAAGAAGGACAACAGTATCTGCCCCTTGACAATCCTTGAAGATAACATATGCAATTTGAGATTGTTCACTACATAAGCAAAATAGTGGCTTAGTATGAGAACAACAAAAATAACAGAAAGGAAGGAACTCAATAGCCTCATACCTTTACACCTCAATTGTAACATCTAATTCCATACTAAGGGTTAGAATCCTATATTTCTATAAATGAGAAATAATAATGAGAGATTAGAAAATGCACTTCATGCTCATGCATAATATAGTATACATATACGTGAATTCGATTATTGCACATATTACAATGATTTGTTTTTGCACTCATTTGACATTTTCTAGGTGTAAATGATTGTTTTAATGTGATTATGAAGTGAATAGTGAATATTTTGTCTTGAAAATTGATTTGGTGAATTAAGTATTGATTTAGACTTTTTGGTGAAATTTGAGAATTTTCTAAAATTATGGGTATTTTTGGACTAGAAAAAATATCAAGTGGCAAGATAATTGATAAATGGAACTAGAAATAAGTGTCAAATGGTAGTAGAAATTAGTGATAAGTGACATTAAGATTTAATGACAAGTGTCATTGAAAATTTGGAGACAACTGGATTAGAAATTGGAGACAAATGGACTAGCTTTTTAAAAGAGTCAATTGGAGACCACAATAAAATGACAAGTGGAAAGTGACAAGTGTCACAACACTTGCCACTCACCACTCACGATTTTATTTACCTAAATTAAAGACCATCTCATGTTCTTTCACTTGTCATTTTCGACACATGCTTCTTTTCTTCATCTTCTTCATTTGCTCTCTTCTTTACTCACGACCATCTCACTCTCACCCTCATCATATTGATTTTTGTCCAACTCTTACACTTTGTTTCTTCAAGAGTCGTTATCTTCTCCATCGTGTTACTAAAATACCTAACCCTTCTACCTTGAATGATGATGATGATCGTGTAAGCCATGGAAAGCTAGGGTTTCATAGTGATTGAAGAAGCTTGGAGTTTAATCAAGTTAGTTAAACTTTGTTCGTCATGGGTTGTCTAAATAAAAGCATGTATGATGATAGTTGGTGATAAAATGATCATGAAAAAGATGTTGAAAATATATGTGTAACATGGGTGAACTATGAACATATCCATGTCTTGCTTTTGTGTTTTGATGGGTAATAGAATATGGAATGATATAACGTTGGATGAATAGAGTAAATGGTGTTATATATATGTTGGAACGTGGGTAAAGAAATGTTGATATCTTGTTTTCGTGTTTATGATGATCAATATTTCATAAGTTTTTGTTAAGAAGATTTGAGTTAGAATGATCATTAAAGATGGTGTAGGGAAAAGTGCAGAAAAGTTTGATAGATAATGGGTTTTATGTTCTGTTTTCTTAGTGTATTAATGTGGATCTCTTTAGGTGTTTTGGAGATGAACTAAAATGAGTCTAGATCTAAAGAAAAGCAGTAATGTGGTGTCTTGAAAATGGAAAGAATTAAGGTGATAGTTAGAAGTGAAATGAGAGTGGAAATAAAGTTGAACATGTGCAGAAGTTGATGATGAATATATATATATATATATATATATATGTTCTATTTTTAGTGTTCATGATCAATTATGAACTATAATTTGTTTATGGATGATATTGAGTTGAAATGGAGTTAAGAATGATGGGAAATGATGAATAATTAAACTAAAAATGATAGACCAAGCATAAGGTGTTGAATGTGGTAAGTAAAGAGTTAGAAATCTGGAAAATAAGGATGCAATTGGATAGATTTTGGGGAAAGAGGCATAACTTTTGTTGTGGATCTTAGATTGAGGTCATTTAATTATGCTTTCTAAAATGACTTCAAGTTCTACAACTTCTATGTAGACCCCTCGCAAGGAGAGATTTTGTTGTCTAAAATGTTAAAATGTCACATTTCTATAAGTGACCTGTGAAGGTCCGCCTAGCGGACATGATGTCCCTTCAAACAGACATGGGCAGAGCTAGAAAGCTGGAAAACCTGCAAAGATTCACCTAATGGACATTCACTAGCCAATTGGACTTAATTTAGGCTTGAATGGAGCTTGAATTTAACCTAGAATGATGCTTGGATTAAGTGACTAAATGTGTAATATGTATGAAGTGCTAATGGAGGTTATAATTTAGTGAATGAATTGTTGATATCAAAGTAACAAAGGCATGATTATAATGGAAATGAAGATGTTCATATGATTGTAGTTATGATTCAAAGGAGTTGAATAATATGTATTAAGTAAATGTGAATGAGAATTAGGTATTATGATAGCATATAATGTTAGAAAAGAAATGACGAGAAATTGATTTATGATATTAGAATAACCAAGTGCTTTTGAGGTGTAACCTTAAGAATCAGCTAGAGACATACAAAGGATAAAGATTGAATGGTGAACTTAGAATGATCATGTACAAATAAAGTGTAAACCTAAGTTCAATTAGACATATATGATTTATGAAATGAGAATGAACATAGAATGTGAATTTAGGTAATATACCCAGGATTGTCATTGAGCATACATTATACACAACACATATACATATGTATGTGATTGAGTGTTCATAAGATTGTGCAATTACTAATGTGTGTGTGCAATATGTGTATTGCATAATGCTGATATACAGGATAGAATGTCTGCAACCAAACATTTCCTAATCATGGAAGCTAATGCTAATATGGAGCGTACTGAGAGTCGACCTAGATGATCTCATTTTCTTTGTTTATTCTGCTTTAAATTTTTATATTGAATTACTACTGAATGTGAATGTGCTTGAGACAATTCTAGACATACATAGTCTAAGGAGTTTGATAAATGTGAGAACATAGGAAGTGCTCCTTGTATGTGAATCTGACAGAAGTATATGTACTCAACAGAACTGTTGAATGTCGAACTTAGGTCCGATGACATGTGAAAGTGAATATGTAAAGTAAAATAAAGTGACTGATTGATCTGATGTGATTAATGCATTTCATTACATGAATGCATGACAACATAAAGGCTGTTGTGACCGGAGTAGCCACCGAAAAAGAGCTTAAAGCTCAGAAAGTGAGAAAGAGTTTAAAGCTCATAATGTGATTAATAGCCAAAGGTTCACTATGTATAATGAGCCCGATATCCCCAAGAGATACGAGACAATTATTAATGAGCCCAGTATCTCCAACAAATATGGGACAATTATTAATGAGCCCGGTATCAATAATGGATACAGGACAGTTATAGACATTCGGTCACGACAATAACAATTGAAAGTGAGTCTCATGGACATTGCATATAAAATTGATATGTATGTTTTGAATGATTAAAATGAGCTATTTGACTACTCTGAATGTGAAAAGTGAAATTAGTGATCAAAGTGATATGTGATGCTAAATGACTACTAGGGGATTGATGTGAATTACGTGATTACATGAATTGTATGTGTTATGTGATATGAGGGAGCTATCAAGGATGGTTAATTTACTAAGTTCGCAAAACTCACCTGCAACATTATTTTTTAGGCTTAGAGAGGAGTTACCCCATTAGGCAAACGAGAGTCTAGCCACTACATTCGAGTCAGAGATAAAGGTCAAGATCAGTTCGCGTCTACATAAATTTTTCATTATTTTGTATTAAAGAATGTATTCCACAATTATTGTATAAGGTATATTTGAATAATTCTGTTTGTAATAACTTTCCAAATTGGAAATGTTTGTAAATGTGATTGATCAATAAGTGTAATAATAATTGTGATTACGATGATTATGAAATAAAAATATGGGCCCAATTTGATCAGTGGTTTTCTGCAATATGCGTGTGATTTATGAAAATTTTGTGATGAGCTTCGATTGTTTGAGTGTTCTAGCATGTCATCGTCATAGAGTATGTTCTCGAATACCATCGGTATGTTCGTGGATATGCCCTATGAGAGTGGGGTGCTACATCAACATATATTATATCACTAGACAAAGAAAAGAACTCCTTGAGGTCCCTCTAACTTGCTTTTAGAGAGACATTACTCACTTTCACTGTTTTTACCTGCAGAGAGAGTAAAGGAGTACGATAAAAACAAGAAAAATGATGACAAAAACCTCCATATATGTAATATAGGAGCAAAAGTTCTTCCAATTACTATTTTTTGTGGCCTTCTAAAAGTTAAAATTCCAAACTGAAAACTCAACATGTTCTACATATTTGCAAGTAATTTGAGTACATTTAGATCAAGTATGAACTATTTTTCTTTTAGCTTCATTAGTCTATTCTGATTAAGGAGAAACCTTCACAAATCAGATGTCTCACAATATAAGCAAACACCTTATCAATTAGACTCAAGCTTAGCTTCTTAAAAACTAATTAGCAAACAAGTTACCTAACATGAATAATTACCATAACAAAAATGCTAACTTTTTTATTATCTAATTAAAGTTAGTTACGGAAGTGTGCGACTTCATCAAGTAAAGGGCGCAAAAGCAAACCTGTTATCAAGCTGTTCAAATGGTAATGAAAACGAATGGGCAATTCAGTACTCCACGGTGAGTTCAGCCACCACCTCTAGATCTCGTTGTTGGGTTTCTTAACATCTCATGTAGCTACACAAATGCTATAGGAATGCTTAAAAACTTTTATAATTATTAGCCAAAATCTGAAGTTCCAGTAGAGAAGAGACGGGTGGAAAAACAAATGGGAAAACAGAAAACAACCCTTAACTAATTAACCAAATAAATTGCACCTGTGTACTTCACCTATAGGTGACCTGTGCGAGGGAATGGATGGTAAGGGCTAAACTTCATTTGTCAAAGACCTCCATCATTGAACAACTTAATCTGAAAAGCAAAGGGAAAGTTAGAAACGTTAAAGGGGATTTTGGCGTTGTTCATTTTCCTCTCATAAGCTTTATTATTTGTTTGTTCTTTATCCCTAAAATAATACATAAAATTAATGCTATATATAACATAATTAAAATTATAATACTTAATTGTTGTTGGTTATGATAAACCTTGCTAAATTTGGTTTGACTTCACCCGACTCAGTCTAAATTAACCATGTTCTAATTCGTATTTAAATCTTTTGAATGTTTTTGAAATTCAAGTTAATCTTGGGTTATTGGGTCCAACCTAACCTAAAGTCTAAAATTTTAAAAGAAAATGAAATTATTTTTATTTTAAAAATTAAAAATACATTTCATAAGGTTTGGATAGGACTTGATTGTGCTTAGACTCAGATTGAAAGTTTTAGGTTGTGCCCTGAACTAAAAAATTCACACATAATAAATGATCAATTTAGAGTTATGTGTATATATTAAATTATTTTTTATGTATTTTGTAGCAATTGTATCATTTGACTTAATTTTATTAAATAAAAATTGATGGTTATTTTAATTTTCTTAGACATATTCCAAATACTCATTAGTAAATAGAGAAATTTTATATGTTAAATATACATTTAGTAAGTAACTATATAAATAAATATGTAACAATAGTAAATACCCTTTATTAAATAAATGATTGGAGCTATAGTAACAATTTCAGATGCTGCATATATAAGACTTTATATTACAATCTTTTTTATAAAATTTGTTACCTTTTTTTTTATATGTAGCAACAAATTAATATGTTGTCTTTTAATATTATTAAAGGCAATATATTTTACAATTTAAACTTGTACGTTGACAATAACATTGATATAGTTACGTACAAGCCAGGAATCTATACCGTAAAACCAATTTTAGACGCCAGCTAATTTGGCTATCGGCATTAAATTTGAGGCATCATCTGGTCCAGTTCCTTGAGAGAAACAATTAGCTTGGGAGAGAGCTGCCAGAATTTACCCTACCCCACAAGTCTACTAGCTGCATATCTCAAAAACAAACAGACACGGAACTGAAAGAAGGATAAACAATGCATATTGCGATAATTATGAGAAAGAGGGAAAGTGCATTGATGTATACACAGCTTCAGATGGTACATAATTAGGTAGCCTTGCAAATGAAACCTAGTGCAGTATTGGATTCTTCGACCGGAATGACATTGACGTTATTAGTATAGCGTATTCATAATTTTGTTCTTTCCTTTGCTCGCGGACAAAAGCAATGCAGTCGATATGTAATTACGACCACAGAAAATTCGCCAACCGTGTTTAGCATATAAAGATCGACCAGTCAAACCCATTATCTAGCACTCTCTCTCTCTCTCTCTCTCTCTCTCTTTTCTCTTTTAGGTTTAATGATCAATATTACAATTTATCAAAATATCATCACTTGCTCCTCATTCAAAAAATAGTAAGTTGGTCTTTTATAAGTACATACGTACTAAACATTACCAGCTTGCGGATTAACTGGCCTTAAGTAATTGCGATAGAACTATGAAGGAGTTAATATTAATAACCCAAAGATGAAATATGGAGTATAATGACATCCACATTTATTTCCATATATAATAGCAAAACGTGCACTCGATATGTGTAGGTTTTAGTAAGAGACGTTCTGTCTTATTTTATAATTTACGTGTGTACTTTTTTTTTCATGTTTTGATATGAAAAGTCGACAAAAATATAAATTAATAGCGTTAAAGTCGCAATTCAATTAAGAGTAAATGGCCAAGGGTATGAAGTTGACAACTAGAATTGATAAAGATGGTTCAACACGCCTGGACATGTTAATATTTGAATTGTCAAAATAGTGGAAGAAGAACAGAAGTGGGCAATCCTTATGCATTTCCATTTCTTCATGGAATTAATTGGAAGATATAAGGTAACCGCAACCACGCCATTTTCGCCTGAAGTACTTCATATCAAAGTGAATATTAATTTCAAATATTTCAACTTCCCCTATCATTCAGTAAGAGAATAAATATTCTTTCAATACTCCCCTATACTTCCTACGTATGGAATAATTCAATGCCCCTTTACAATCAAATATGGCACCTTGCTATGTGGTATAACACCATCTGAGTGGGCAACTGCAACCTTCGATCGACAAAAGCTTGGGCAGTGTTTCTTTGTTCAAACTTTCTTTAAGTTTGTTCTATGCATTGCATATAGCATCAAAGGAATAGTCCTATCTACCGTATATTTCTTAATTTGAAAAAGAATTTTATTAAAAGGAGGAGAAATAATTGCATACCAATTCGAAAATAGTTGAGGCAATTTACTTGAAAACAAACAACCACATAAATTAGTCAAAATCAAACAACCATCGAAATCCTAGTAATACCTTTAGCCTTTATAAGTAGGCTTGGCAAAATAGATAGGCCGGTTCAATCCAAGCTGAAGTGAATAGGTTTAATTTAAGTTGACTGATCGAGTTTTTGTTCAGACTTTTTTTTTTAATTTTCTTTGAGTTTCAATTCAGGTTCGTATTCAACCTTCGTAATCCAACTGGATCAAAACCTAATGTTACATATACTTTTAACCCCAATTAGTATTCTATTCTTCAACTTAAATCCTTAATGTCATTCATCTTCTCTTAACTCCGAAGTTTGATTTCTCACTTTCTCGCTCCCTCTATTTTAATTTTTAGCTCCTTTCCACTTTACTCTAGATTGAGCTTTTTAGTTGAAAATAATTTTAATTGTAGCAGTGTTACCAATAAATGAGAGTAAGGATGAGCTTATTAAAGCCTTGAAGGATTTGATTCTCATCCAAAAGCCTTAACCAAAACATTTAACTTTTGATATTTCCACTATTTGTGTTATGCACTTCTAGAGTCTTCTAAGGCAACTTTTTCATGGGTTAAAGGTGTATGCATATGCAACAATAAAGAAATTAAAGGTTAGACAATTGATTTTGATAGGTTTTGCACTTATATTCTTCTTCTGAACCCAGCTTGATGTTCTTGCTTTTCAAGATTTTCACCTTTTTAAAAGGTTGAAAAGGTTTGAAAGATGAGATGTAAGGTTCAAAAGATGAGGGTTGAACATATATACTAGAGATGGATAACTTCGTGTTGGAGCATGCATGTTGGAGTTTTGTCAAATCGATTAGACCTAATTAGGATCTAGGCTTTAAGATGTTTGAAACCCAATTAGGCTAGGGTTTGAGTGGCATAAGATAGGCCTGATCAGGTTTTAGGCTGGACTCAAGTTGCACATTAAGAGGGTCAGGTCGGGTGTCATCCCTATTTATAAGATCTTGGTAAGTTATTTTTTGATGATATTAAACATTAATTTATTAAATAAAATCATCTTAAATTTGATTTAAAAGAGAATAAAAATTACATTTCAAATAAACATAATTGGTTGTAAATTTAAATAAAATGAAGTACAAGAATTAAAATTTAAAGAAAATTGAAGA
Organism: Erythroxylum gracilipes; assembly: GCA_026413385.1. Taxonomy (NCBI): domain Eukaryota; kingdom Viridiplantae; phylum Streptophyta; class Magnoliopsida; order Malpighiales; family Erythroxylaceae; genus Erythroxylum; species Erythroxylum gracilipes. The sequence continues at coordinate 20,489,842 of JANZLC010000003.1, forward strand.
ATGAAATAAATAGTCAAATATGAAGTGTTTAGTTTGTACTTCATTATACGTAATTTATATAAATATGCATGATATGTACTAGTAAAAACATGGGGTTTAGAACATTTACGTACTCATTGGGAACATTTACGTACCCATGTTTTGTGTCATGTCTAAGCTTAAGCTTATTAAGAAGGCTCTCAAGTCTCTCAACTCTAATCAAATTGGTGATATAAATGCTCGAGTTGTGACTTGTCAAGCTACCCTCAATTCCATCCAAGACCAATTGAGAGCCTTGCCTAATAGGCCTCATCTAACGGCTGCGAAACATGAGGCTTTGACCAACTTATTTCAGGCTTTAAATGACCAAGAATCTTTTTACAAACAAGCTTCTCATGTCAAATGGCTGCGCGAGCGGGATAGGAACACCAAATTCTTCCACAACTTTGTCTTGTCGAATAGGAACAGAAACAATATCCACTCCTTATTGGGAAGCAATGACCATAGGATTACTGACCTCGAAGATATTCATAAACTTTTTTTGAACTTTAATTTTTTCAAGAGTCTATTGGTACTAAGAAAGACCTAGCTTTTTCCAAGGAGTATGTGTCCGCTCTTTTTCCTAACCCAATTCCTAAGCACCTTAGCCTTAATCTAGTAGCAGAAGTTACTCCTCAAGAGATTAGGGAAGTCTTCTTTTCTACCAATCCCAATAAGGCCCTGGGCCCGAATGGTTTTAATGGCCTTTTCTTTAAACACACCTGGCACATTATTAGGAATGATATCACTAGGGCAATCCAAGACTTTTTCAAACACGGGAGGCTCCTCAAAGAGCTTAATTCGATGTTTATCTCCCTTATCCCTAAGACATCTCAACCTTCCACTGTGTTGGATTACAGACCCATTTCTTGTTGTAACATGATTTATAAGGTGATCACAAAAATCATTTCCAACGGACTCCGCGTGATCCTCCCCTTCCTCATCAGCCCAAACCAGAGTGCTTTCATTAAAAATTGCCGTATAGGGGACAACATCCTTCTAGCTCAGGAAATCTTTAAGAACTACCACCTCTCTAATAAGCATCAAAGATGTGCTTTCAAAATTGATTTGGCCAAAGCTTATGATTCCATTCAATGGGACTTCCTTCTCAATGTGCTGCAAGCCGTAGGGTTTCCCCCTATGTTTATTAGGTGGATTGAAGAGTGTGTAACCTCGCCCTCCTATTCTATCTTGATTAATGGGTCTCCTACAAACTTTTTCTGTGGAAAGTCAGGTTTAAGACAGGGCGACCCTCTTTCTCCATACCTGTTCATCATCTGCATGGAAGTGCTTTCTAGGACTATTAATGATACAATAGCATCCACTCCCAATTTTCAGTTCCATTGGCATTGTAGAACTCTTAAGCTGTCTCACCTTTTATTTGTTGATGATCTACTTCTGTTCTGTCATGTTGATCTTCAATCGGTATATACATTGCTTACCTATTTGCGTACTTTCTCCTCTTTCTCTGGGTTGGAAATGAATCATAGCAAAAGTCAATTCTTCTTATCTCCTGATGTGGATCCTGAGCTCCTTCAATTGGAAACCATTTCAGGGCTTACCAGGGGTACTCTCCCTATTAGATATCTCGGTGTGCCTCTTATTACGGGTAGATTGACTAGGCGTGATTGTCTTCTACTGTTGGATAAAATTGACGCCAGAGTCAACAAATGGACCCACAAAGCCTTATCCTATGCTGGTCGAATTCAATTAGTAATTTCTGTCTTGTCTACTTTTCAGGTCTAATGGGCTAGCCATTTCCTGCTTCCTGTCTCTATCATTAAAGAAATTGAGTCTAAACTTAGGAACTTCTTGTGGTCTGGTCAGGTTGAGTCTCACTCTCATTCTAAGGTTAAGTGGAATGCTCTTTG
>JANZLC010000003.1:20497063-20522347 GCA_026413385.1 Erythroxylum gracilipes
AGTACTATTTTGGATAGTTCATTGAGCATCTCGTTATTGAGCATATCATTGTTAAAGATTCTGATGTATTTTGTTTTGACTTATAGTTTGTATTGTGGATGATTTTACTTAGATGTGAATGTATGGCTTCCGCAGTTTATTACTTCTGTCTGTATCGACAGATTATCCTGGGTTCAGCCTTGGGGGTCAGGACTCGGGCCCAGCGATTGTCGATCGTGACTCTGTCTTGGATAGTTGGGCTCTGGGAACGGGGTCCAGCATCTTTAATAGCTCAATGGTAAGAGGCAAGCATGTGGAAGCTATAAAATCTTGAGGTCTTATGTTCGAATCCTGGAGAGGGATTCCCAGACCAAAGAGGACAATACCAATTGTGTGGGCCGTGGGGGTATGCTGGGGCTTATGGCTGGGCCTGTTCCCCAGGTACCGAATCCGGGATCCAACAAGAAAACTCTTTTAAAAATATTGAATATATGGAGACAAAAGAAGATGGTTATAGCAAGAGAGTTGAAAAATAGGACAGCTAAGCGTGATTTAGAGGGGCTGGAATTATTCAAGACAAAACACAAAAGGAGAGGAGGCTGGCAGTAAAGGATTGAAAAAAAACACAAGAGCTAGGCATGAATAAGATGTGCGTAAAAGGTGGAAAATATCCCCTAAAATCATGTAGAAAGCTGGTAAAATCATGTAGAAAGCTGGCGGCAAAAGGAGAGAAAAACATAAGTAGCTGGTGGCGTGGACACTGAACAGTGAGAAGAACAAAAGCAATTCTCTCCATTACTCACGTTGGAACAACACACACGACAGCTGGAGAAAAATCTTAGATGGTGGTGGAGACCAAAGTAGATGTTGGTGTGCTAACTTAGACTCTCCACTCTCGTTACACCAGGAGAAAAACATAACCACTCACATACACTTTCTATCTAGAAGTTGGCAACTGGTTGGGTGGAGATAAAAAAACACATGAAGCAGTTAGTTGGAAGAGACACAAAAAAAACGTTAGCGGGGAGACTCCACTCATTTGACGCAACCCTTCACTCATTTACAGGAATACACGAAGCATCCAGTGGCTGCCACTACGTTGAAGCAAGAGAGGGGCGTGAGTGTTGAAGAGCATCTGGCAGTATAGGGAATGCATGAAGACAGTACATGAGAGTTGAAGCAAAACGTTGAAGCATGTGTTGTGCGTGAGCAATTGGTGCAGTGAGAACAAAAGGCTGTCCACGGAACAGACACTCCACTCACACATTAGCAGCTGTGGAAAGAGGGAAATGACAAAGCAGCTGGAGAAAAGCAACGTGGAAGCAGCTGGAGAGATGACACGTTATTGTTGGTGGAATCTAGGAGAATAACGTTGCAGCTAGTGGAGAGAACACGAGAAAATACAGCTGCGAGAGAAGGGGTATTTTTAATTTATTTTTTAATTACTTAGGCTTCTTGTATTGAACTCCTTTTATTCTGAATTATCTATGAACCAAGTGGGTGACTCGGATTTAAAAGAAAAGAGAATTCCCATGAACATTGGGTTCGACTTGCATAAGTGAAGTAATTCCTATATCAATCCATTGTTACAATTTTTAGTGTCCAATCCAATTGAAATCCAATACCTAAGCCTATTTCTGTCATTTGATTAAATCTAGTCTTTTTTAATTAATACCTTGCATTTTTTATATTTCCTTAATTTTCTTATTTTATTTTATTTTATTTTCAAATCAATCAATTATTGATTGTTCGAGTAATTTTTCATCGTTTAATTTGATTGTCTTGTGTGTCAGAATTTCCTTGGGTACCATATCCAGTTCTTACCATTTTATATTACTTGTCGACGGGGTGCACTTGCCTCTAATTGGTCTAGATAGAATTTAATTTATATTATTTTGTTTAGACCGCAACAAGTTTTTGGATTGAGATTATGTGCATGCTGATGTTTACGATATCGATGTTGATATTGAGAGATACACACTTGAATGGTTGTGACTCTTTAGGTAGCTAACTTGGGTCCCAGTTGAGATGAACTTGACCATATGATTCTGTTAAAGTAGTTGGAAGGAGAATTGAGTTGTATGCATGAACTTGGATTAGGAAGCTTGAGAAGATAGTGAACCATGTGGATTAATTGAAGTAGTTGATTGCATAAACTTCGTCAATAACAAATGTTGAGTGATGAGGCAATGTATGGAGTTTTTGATGGATTTTATTTTAAGCACATGTGAGGTCTTGAGCTATATGACTGCATCTTATAGTCATTTATTTTTTTTGTTGAATGATATGCTTCCCTATGTGGATTACCTTCAGAACTTGCTCTGAACCTGTTTGATACTGCTAGTTACATACGTTATGGACATGATAAAGGACTTCATTGTTTTTAACCTTTTGCTTAAATGACCCACCAAATCATTTTTCCCTTGTTACCCCCTTTGAGCCTTTAACCTTGTTTGTTTTCTTATTAATCGTATTACAAAAACAAAAACAAAAACAAAACAAAAAACTTGAAAATTTTTAGTCTTACCCTTTTACAAGTTGAATGAAGTACTAAGTATTTGATATCTTTGATTTAGGGACTTTTGTTTTACATGTTATTCTGAAATGTTTTAGAAGTATATCTACTCAGTTGTTGTTGATTTGTACTACTACTAAAAAATCAAAAAAAATCAAAAAGAAAGAAAAGAAAAAAATTAAAAAAAATCAATATAAAATCAAAGAAAAAAGGAAAAAAAGAAAAAATCAAAATAGTAGCGTTTGATAGTGATGAGTGCTTGTAGTCCCGTATTTTTATATGTAAATTTTAGAAGTTCTTTTTAATTGTCTCACGTCACTTAGTACTTTGTGAATGCTTGTGAATAGCCTTTGCCCTTTTTACCTCACCTTAACCTAAACCCCATTATAACCCTGAATAAAAGCCCTTTTGATTCATGATGACATGTACTCTATGTAGTGAAAAATAGGTGAATTTGCAAGCCTATGGTAGTGTAATCTCTTAGAGGAAGTTTTGAGCGAAACACAACCCTTATACACTTGTGCGACATGAGCGAATATTATGAGGAAAATTTATTTTTAATTTTGTGCTTGCTTTTGATCAAAGATATCTACCTTTGATTTTGTTTATGTGCATTGACGAAAATATTATGATACGTGTTATAGCTTGATACTCAAGTTCGCCAAATTTTAAGGGATTGCAAACACTTAATTTTCGTTGAAAATACAATGACAGAATATGTTGGTTGTGACCTAAGTAAGTTGCTTGAGGACAAGCAACATATTCCTCCACACTCTTATAGTCTTAAGTTAGTATTTGAAACCTTTGGTAAAGCTCCCTATGATAGGAACTTGGCATAAATCACTTTCCCATCCTTCTAAGTTCTAGTAGGTGAAACTTGATTCCTCCTCCTACTTAGAATTTGCTGATTTTATAATCCAATCACATAATCACTAAACTCTACTTTGTAATCATGTTTACCTTTTTCTTCTATAAAAAATTATAGCAATGAAAAATCAAATTCATTTGCTTCTTTCACTCCAGTTAATTATCTAAATCTATCTTTTTTATAAAGGTTGTATCACCATCTTGATGCTTCCCATATTATTATCTACCCTTTCTTCAGGCTTCCTTTTATATCCTATGCAAAACCTTCACCCTCTTTGTCTCCCCACTCTTCTTCCTCTACCACCCCTTAGATTTAGTTCTTCCAAGTTGCTTGTAACTCCTTAAAGTCCATCATCCATCTCAAATTCATCCATAGTATGAGTTATATGTGGATTATGTTGTATTCTAGCTATAACAATGTCTTATTTATCCAACCATTCCCTAAATTCACCAAATTACCTTCTAAGTTGCTCGTATTAGCCTTGGATAACTTTAATGAATGAATCATAATATACGCCTACTCTTTACTCCTTATTTAGTTCCTTGTATTTGGACATTGTTCTACTTTGGGTTAGAGTCATGTTGTACTTTTACATATAAAAAATTAGTAACAAAAGCTCTCCCTCTCATGTTTGCTCTCAAAGGTTTCACTCATATCTTAACATAACTATTAAATTAAGGTTTTTTATAAACTAGACAATCTAAATCAAAAGCAAGAGTTTAAGTCTTTTTCCTTTCATTAAATACTCCTAAAGAAGCAAACTGTAGGCATGAAACAAGAAAGGAATGAAATTATAAGCCAATGAACAAGCAAACTCAAAATAAGAAATTGAGTTTGAAGAAACGCAATTAGACTCGACAACTGAAAGAAGAATTTGACAAGAATGAAATGGCAACAACAACAAAAAAACTAACTAAATAAATATAATATATTTGGAATTACAATTTCTTTTCCTTGTTGGAATACAAATAAATATTTCTTTAATTCTCGATGTAATTGCCAGGCTATTTGTATTTGTTTTAGATTAAATTTTATAGGGCTTTTTCTTCATAAAACTTTGTTAAACTTTCTTTTTTTTTATTGACCTAGAACTCAAGAAACAAGGAAAATAAACTTAATAAAATTTTGTTCTCTATGAATCTTTAAGAAAGACATGAGCAAACAACATATATTTTATATATAGATAATGAAATTAAAAATAAACCTCAACCATGTTGAGCTCTAATACCAAATTTTGATATAACCCTTACGCATAAAGCCAGTGACATTCAATATCAATATGATAGGACCTAGGATCATTCTATAGAAACAAGTTAATCCAAGAAACAAACATGAAGCACACAAAAGAAAGATATGAATCACACATTCTAAAAAAGAAAGGATTGTGAGTGATAAGATTTTAAAGTTTTGATCGTCACTAGTAAGCTACATAAGATTGAAGTTTTTAAAGAACCTTGAGTATAAGCACTTTAAAAAATTAAATAATAATCTTCAAATGGTTTGATTAATCACTAATAATGTCATATATCAATTACAAGAATCTTTAAGCCTCTTATATACATAAAACCCTTAATACTAGAGTTATAAAACAATAAGAGACTGATGCCTATCTTAGACCATCATTGACTTCAATTTTATTTTGGGCAAAACTACGTAAAACCAAATACTATTTGACATCGGTTACATGTTGAACTCCAATACAATTTTTTTTATAAAACTCTAGTCTATAAAAATTTGTGAAAGAAAGGTTCTAATTACAAAGAAGACTTTAATGTTAGTTATATACTATTTTTTTATTACTCCATCAATAGTGCAAGATTGGCACCAATTATACTTAGAGTCTAGCACTGGTTATGATATGTAATAATGATTCTTCATATTTATCCTTCACTAGATCATCATTATAAATTTACTTTCAATCTCTAAAAGTAGCAAAGCCTCATTTCGTATATAAAGATCCACTGTTAAGTTATTAAGAGCTTCTTTATCCTTCCTTGCCCTTTCTGTTAATGATCCGTTAATATTCTTCAAAGGATCTCTATTAGCCTTAAGCTCAAGTAATTGCTACTTGATTTCCATCACCTCCCACGTACTTAAATTATCCTCAATGGAAGACTAATAAGAACAAAAATAAAGAAATAATACATAAACTTTGGAGAATGGGGGAAGAAAATAAGAATAAGACACTAAAAATAATGAAAATAATGAAAAAGATACTTGAAATAAATCAAATAACATATATTAGATAAAAAGTAAATAAAATAAATAAAAAATAAAGTGGGTTTTGAATTACAAAGGGAAGAAATAAACATAAATACAATAAACTAAAAAAAAATGACATCCAATCAGCTAGTTGTTGCACCATCATCACCATTTTCCTGATAGATGGAAAATATCAAGTGCATTTTAGAAGAAATGAGACTCTTGCCTAAGGGGATGGGATATAAGAAAGGAAAAGATATGACACTCCTAAGAAAAGACAAAATATCTCTCTATAACATTATTTATAATTTGTTAAAAATCAACAAATATAGTTTAATATTCTATTATTATTAGTTGGCAGTAGTTAGTAGCTACAAAATCACTTTAATAATTTAGTCTATTCAATACATAAAATCAATATAATTGATAACTACTGATGTACATTAGTTATAATTTAATATTAGTGATGATGTTATAATTATTTACCAATTATACTTCTTTATGCCACTTTTTCATTCATTGAGAGCTAAATAATTATTCATCTTAGTTTTAATAATTTTGATGAGAGATTAATGAATTATAGATTTTATTTATTGTATTATAGGATCATTTTGATCATAATGTTGACTTTTGACAACTTTTTTTATTGAGGGAAGTTTCAATTTTCAATTAAATTAAGCATGTTGAAATTGAATCATTAATTATACATTATTCATAAACAACATTCAACCTCACTATTTTACATAGGAAAACATGTTGGAATGATTATGTGAATAGAGTAAGATCACAACTTAATTAAGATAGGAATAAATATGATAAACAAATTGTCATTATAAGTTTTTTTTAAAAGAGGAAATTATAATGCAAACACTCACTGGCTGTACGTTACAAATTTTAAGTCATAACTATGAACCTATAAGACTGGAATCTTCATAAGCTCCGCTCTTCGATTCTTGAATTTGTTTCTTGATCTATGAAACAAATGATTGATGAGTATTTGTAGGTGCATCTAACTAATTATATCCATATTTTTCAATTTTTTATAGGTACCATACATTATAATATTTACTTTATTCCAAAAAATGTTTATCTTTTTTTAGATATTTTATGAATAATATCTAGATTATTCCAATAATCTTCAACTTGATAATTTGATTAAGAAGCAATTAATCTTCACACCATCTTGTCATTGTTATATTGCTTACATTTCTATTAGGTCGTATAAGGATAAATACCAAATAAACTTGTCACTTTTGGCTTTTTTTCCATAAAATTTTATATAATCTTTGGTGTAGACATTTTGCATATCTACAATTCCTTCTTTCATTTTGCTCATAGAAATTACACTTGTATATGCTTGATTTTTTAATGAAATGCTAGATTCCTTGCTAATTGCAAGGCACTTTGATTGTCACAAAATAATTAATCTTTCCATTGTTTTTGTCTTAGTTCTTCTAAAACCAATGTGAACTACATTACTTCTTTACTAAATTGTTTAGCTACTACATATTCCACTTTTATTGTTTATGTTCCCATAATTGATTGTAGCTTTGATTACTAATTTACAACCCCATTAGTAAGAATAAAAACATAACATGTAATGAATTTGCTTTTATCAAAGTCACTTGCATAATTAATTGCAATATAAAAGGTCCCCTTAATGTATCTTAGGATTTTCTTTACATCATTTTAGTGCTCTCTTCCAAGATTCACCATGTAGTGACTAATCATTATTAGAACTCCCCGTGACAGATGTATACGATACTTAAGACATCTCTATCTCTCATCTTTATTTCTAGGACTCATACTGGAGGATGACATGAGATTAATAAAAAGAGGAGCAGATATTGGCATATTGAAGCATCACAAAACCTTTTTTTTAGGTAGTTTCTTTGAGAAAGCCAACCTTCTCATTATTTATATCTTATTGAACTTGTATCATAAAAGTCTAGTTTGATGGTCTCAATTTTTTTATTTCAAATTCCCTACCCAATTTCTTTGTTTCTTTATTATAATCTTTGTTAGGGCTTACAACTAATATATCGTCTACATATAATAGCAAATGTATGCATTAGCTCTGTTGTATCCAAAGCTCATGATACCAAAACCTCTACACCTATTTAAGATCATATAAAGATTTTTTTTCCATTTACAAACCTAGTTCTCTTTTACTTTTTCTTTAAAGCCTTTTAATTAGAGCATATAGATTTCTTCTTTAAGATATCCATAAAAAAGAAAACAATTTTTAGATCTAACAAATCTAGATATAGATCAAATAAATTACACTTTTCTAGGTCTACTCCGATTGTAGTAAGTTAATCCACAAGAAAAATATTTCTTATTCCTTCTTTTCAAGCATACCCTTTACTACCAATCTTGAACGATGTCACTCCACTTGATATTTACGACTTCACTTGATCTTAAAGACTAGTTTATTATTAACGATATTCTTTCCTTGTGGTAAGGTAGAAGTTACTAAGTTTTAATTTTATGAAGAGCTTCAATTTTTCATAGATTACTATTATTCACTGAGAGACATCTAGATTATTAAGTGCTTCTTAGAGAGTTAATGTTCTTTGTTCTCTATTAAAATGTTGTATGCTATACTACTCTCCATTATATAATCTAAGTGTTAGTTTATGGGTCTTTTATGCAATCTGATCAACAAATTTTTGGAGATTTAGACTCAACTAGTTCTTGAACATCTTGCTCCAGTGCTACTTTTAAAGAAGTTTGAAATTTCTTTCTGTTTGTATAATAGTCTCTAAATTTCTTTATGAAGTATTATTTTCTTTATCTTTGTAATTTATCTTCTACAAATATGAATTCCCTACAGAAAATAAACTTGCGGCCAATGGAGTCCCAGGTGATGCCCCTTCACTCTATCAGCATATCTTAAGAATAAGCATTTCTTGGATTTTAGATCTAGCTTTATGGTTTATTTGGCATTATACATCACGTATGTAGGACTTTTGAACACATGGAGGTTAGAATAGTCCACTATCTTTCTAATTCGCAACTTCATCAATTTCTTCAATTTAATTATAGTTGATAGAACCTGATTCACTATATAATAGGCACTATATAATAGGCAATATTGATTGATTTTGCCCAAAAAGCTTTATCTATACTACGGCTCTATTTTATTAAGAAGTGTATTAATTGATGCATATTTGACCATAATTATACACCTATATTTAACATGTTTTTCTCGATATTTTAAATTTTTGTTGCATATTTTGTACTAATTCATTCCAACTGTATTTATAGGTCATAATTGTCTTTATAGACCAAATGGAGGCAAATTTGACAAGGCGTATGCTAATTTGATACAGGAAACATAACAGTTTAGTTATTGACTAAGACAGGAGAAAGATATATATCGCACTAGCTATCCACTTTGGCTTGGTTGGAGAGCGTCTTAAACATGATGTTAACTTGGATCAGTGCCTTTCCCTCTAACCATCCCTTTCAGTGGCGTTATTGATGCGACTCAAGTTGACAAGTCGTATGCTATTTGATAGTATTTTTGCATGTTGAATTTTCAGTTCTGAAGCCATCGGAGAAAAAAACAAAAGAAACTAGAAGTCCACCTTTGAAAATCCACAGGAATTTTTATTCTGAAAGTTAAGATAATTTTCATATTCAAGTTGATGATGCTGACAAATAAGGAAGCTGCGTTGTGTGTTTCACCAGCTATTTTGTCCTTTCTTTCCAACTTGGGCTATATATATGCCAATTATACCTCGGATTTTATGGAACAAAGGAAAATTTGACGTTGAGTATAAGAAAATGTCCTCGGTTATGAGTGTTCTCTTCTTACAAATCGTGGGGTTTGTGTTTCTTAGTACTTTCCTCGTAAGCTGCCAAGCTTCTTCCCTTCGTCGTCATACTTTTGTGGTAAGTACGCAAAGAATACTGGTAAATGTGTACTCTTTTTGGATAGACATATGTATCTACTAATTAAGATGATTTACTTATGATTCTAGTTTTATCTTCTCTATAGTAGGCGAGGAATAAGTATTTAACCATGTACTAGACAAGTTTGACTTTGATTAATAAACCTGAAACTTGTTTCTAAGACACGCATTTGTGTGAGGAAAACGAAGGTCTTACGGAATTAGAGGAGCCCCAATTTTAATTAGAACTATATGTATATAGGAAGGATAGATTTCCTCTCTCTCTTTCTCCTCTTCTTCCGTTTTTTTTGTTTTTTTGATGCATTCTAATTACAACTTTGCATGCATAAACTTTTGGTACTTTACTTCTCCCACCTTTTATGCATACACTCTCATCGCACTCACTATTGAAACCAACGTTCTAAATCAACATTGAGAAAATGGGGATGGGCATCCAACTAAAATAACAAGGGTCAAGATAAAATGGTAAAAACTGCGCTGAATTGATAATTTAAATAACTTAAAAGTAAATGTAATATAAAAATTATTGCAACTTTTTAGTGTTGAATTAGGATGAAATGGATTTTGCTTCAATAAAAAATTAACTAATTTAATAGAAAATAGTATTTAAAATTATAAACAAATTAATAAGCTACTAGATCACCATCTCATCTCTGATCATAGTAAGATGGTTATATCCATGGACTGAATTAAAGATAGAGGACATTACCCCTGAACTAATCCATTCTTACCATGCAATCTCACATTTTAAATACATAGCTCAAAATCTGAAGCTCTTAGTAACAATAAGATGCTTTATTAAACAGTTACAGTTATGTCAGGCACCAAATTAGCTTCTTCCCCCAACTAAGGAGGGATAGATATAAATGTAGGTGTTGAATCTCTATAGTTGATCCAAAGTTCCTAATATTGCCGAGTTATATTGTAGGTAAAGGAGGTTCCGTACAAAAGGCTTTGCAGTACAAACAACATATTGACGGTAAATGGGAAATACCCCGGGCCTACGTTATATGCTGACAAGGGAGATACCATTGTTGTGAACGTCGTCAATAAGAGCCCATATAACATCTCCATACATTGGTAGGCATTTATATGCTTTGTTCTTTGCAGCAGGAAAATAGATAGGCTTTAAGCAATTACCATTAAATTCTGAGTGTAGCACTAGGCTATTGGTTTCAGTGATTTTCTTGATTATAATCCGATCTTTATACTACGATAAAGATAATGTAAAGATAATGAGAAGAGAGACTTAAACCTTTTCCTAAGTTCGATCCTTGAATAGTTTTATGCTCTTTATCCAATTACTAACTGAAATTTGTTTCAACGCGACATAATTATCTTTTGTGATAATGTCATTTCAAACTCAATGGCTTGTTAAGAGCTTAAGAGATAAAAAAGCACTGATGTCTTGAATCGTGCAGGCATGGGGTAAAGCAACCTAAATACCCGTGGTCAGATGGTCCAGAATACATAACGCAGTGTCCAATCCAACCAGGAGGAAAATTTAGCCAGAAGATCTTCTTGTCGGAGGAAGAAGGAACATTGTGGTGGCATGCTCATAGTGACTGGTCACGCGCCACCGTTTACGGCGCCATAGTCATTTTTCCCAAGAAAGGAACCGAGTATCCTTTCCCAAAGCCCCATGCAGACGTACCAATTATTCTGGGTATAAAACATTTGGACCTTGAAGATTAATAATAATTTGTTTCCGTTGCACGTTAAAATTGGACTTTCAACTGTTTTTTTTCTTCTCTGAATTGGGATGTATTAATTGCCGAAATTATGCAGGAGAGTGGTGGAAAAAAGATATATGGGAAATTTATGATTCATTTATGGCGTCAGGAGGAGACCCCAATGCGTCTGATGCTTTCACTATCAATGGTCAGCCTGGCGATCATTATAATTGCTCAAAACCAGGTAAGCCAGCTAGCTAGCTCGAATATATGCTTACTTGTACTCAATGCTAACGTTGACGTTTTGTTATTAATCAAAGTCGTGATTTCCACTCATAGCTCTATTCAAATTTAAAAAAAAAACTATTCCATTTACAGATACATTCAAGCTAATGGTTGATTATGGCAAGACATACCTTCTTCGTCTAGTTAATGCTGTTCTTCAAGACATGCTATTCTTCTCCATTGCCGATCATCAACTAACAGTGGTTGGAACAGATGGAAGCTACACCAAGCCACTGAAAGTTGATTATATCACAATTTCACCTGGACAAACTATTGATGTCTTGTTAGAAGCCAACCAGCCTTTGGACCGCTATTACATGGCTGCCAAGGCCTACTCCAGCGCTAATGGCGCAGCCTATAATCCAACAAACACCACAGCCATTGTTCAATATATTGGCAACTATACTTCATCTTCAACTCCTCCTTTTCCTTACCTTCCTACTGTTAATGACATCAACGCGTCAGTCAATTTCACTGGTAGACTTCGAAGCTTAGCCGATAGTGATCATCCAATACATGTCCCATTAAACATTACCACTCCACTGTTCTTCACGTTATCTATGGCCACATTTCCATGTCCTAATGGTTCGACATGTGAAGGACCTAATGGTACAAGGCTTGGAGCTAGTATTAATAACATAAGCTCTATTTTACCTTCATCCATGGACATACTCAGAGCCTACTACAATCACGCTAATGGTGTGTATGGCACCAAATTCCCTAATCAACCAGCTCTGTTTTTTAATTTCACTGCGGATAATATTCCATTGGTTTATCGCACTCCAAGAAAAGCCACGGAAGTGAAAGTGCTAGAGTACAATTCGACAGTGGAGATTGTATTTCAAGGAACAAATTTGGTTGCTGGGACAGACCATCCCATGCACATACATGGAACAAGTTTCTATGTGGTAGGTTGGGGATTTGGTAACTTCGACAAAGATAAGGACATCTCCACATATAACCTTGTCGATCCTCCTCTTCAGAACACCATTGCTGTTCCAAAAAATGGCTGGGCCGCCATTAGATTCAAGGCCAAGAATCCTGGTGCGTTTCATGACTTTTAAGCTATTTCAAAAAAAGCCCCTTATTTTAACTGAAAGTTTTAATTCTAAAATGAATTTGAATAATAATTATCTATCTAATGATTATAACTACTTTCTAACAAAATTTGTTGAAATATACGTACGTCTTGTCACAGGAGTGTGGTTCATGCATTGCCACTTAGAGCGTCACTTGTCATGGGGGATGAATATGGCGTTCATTGTGAAGAATGGCAAACGCCGAGGAGCGCAAATACTACCACCGCCTCCCGATATGCCGCCATGTTAGTAGTGGAATGGATATTTGCATCCATTTACAGTTGGTGGTGGAGATAAAGGGGGATCTCATCTATATCTTGATTATTGGCAGATATTTTTCTACTTTTTCATGCAAATGTTTATTGCGAATGACCACTAAGGATACTACATGTGTCTAAGGTGGGCAACTCAAATAAAATTTTAAGGGTCCTATTTTTAGTGTCAATATTTCCTATATCACACCAAGAATTTTAAAACGTTTCATATAAATTATTTAAAAAGCAACTTGCTCCAATTTTTAAGAGATTGGATTTTATCTGTATATCAATACTAATTGGATTAATGACTTAACTAATTAATTTGTCGCCAACATGATAAAGGTATTGGAAAGAACTTTAACATATTATAAATACCCTATATTCAAATTAACTTGGTATTAACTAAATTAAAATCATCAAATTTCTTAAAAGTCATTATATAAATTAAATTATTATTGTTAATTAACTTAACTTTAGCATTGTCTTTTCACTTTTTAGTCCTTTTATATTAAATACAAAGATATTAGCCATAATCAATTAGTTTAAAAATCATGTCGTAATTAAACAAATCATGCCATAATTGAAACTAAAGATTATTATCCTTACTCTACACACTATTTCTAACTTAATATAGTACGGAAACTAACAATACAAATCATGATTATCTTGTTAAATTTGTTCTAAAGTTAAAAATCTTAATGTGACAAATAAGAAGTTTTTTAAACAATACCATAACTCAATCGCAAGTTCAAAACATTCCCTATACTATTGTTTTGATTAAACCCAAAATGCTTTAAAATCTTCACACAAATTAATACAAACTTGTATTAATAAAGGCTAAATTTCAATAAAACTATAATGTACGCAAAAAAGTTAATAGTCATATGAACTTTAAATACTACCAATAATTAGTATTCAATTTGTTAGAAACTACACTCCATCTCCAACCTCTTATTTGCCTAATGTTCTTTTTGTTTTGACATACAACCTTATCAATTAAGGGTGATCTTCAAATCTTACTAATAAAGGAGGTCTCGAGCGAAATTGTATGAGACTAGCATCATACATTAAATTTGTCTTTAAAATTATAAAATAGAGGATGCTATCCATCATAGTTCTATAGAATATGGTAGTTACGTACCTATTGTTGCACAATAATTCACAACTATTATTCACCTTTAATAAGTTTTAAAAGTAAAAAATCCTTTAAATGAAGGCTTCAACTCCAAAAGTGATAGGTTGAATTATACAAGCAGAGCATTCAGCCCAAAGAAATTCTTCGAGTTAAGGAACTTAAAATGTAAAAGCTTAGAATATATAGGCTCAAGCAAATATGGTTTATATATATATATATATATATATATATAATGCCTAAATTACCTTTGTGTAATCAGCTTATGCTATTTTTGGGTAATTGAGAAGATATTGCGTTGGGATAAGCTTTATCATAAATTAGAGAAGATTACGAGTAAAAACATTTTAGAAACATAAATTTTGTCCAAATGATCGCACACGGTTGTTTGTCAGCCCTTCTTCTTCTTAAATAGCCTAAAAACGAAGATATAATCATAAAGAAAAGTTATTATGACATAAATGTGCTAAAGGGGTGTCGTGTCCCCTAAATACAAAGTTAGCAATCATGTTAAATAGAGAAGAAGATAAGAGAACATCCCAACAAATAAGTGATTAGAATATTGTTATTTCATATAGAACTCACTCTACTTTGATAACTTTTTTTTTATAACTTATATTGTTAGTATAAAGATGATGTTTGGTATTTTTCTTTATTTGTTTATATAGGGAGAACCCTAGCTATTGTCTTTATTAAGGATTGATTCAATTACATTTTATGAATTGGAATATCTTTAAATTTTTTAATGTGACTGTAATCCAATCTAGTGATTAGATCTTATATTAATTTGCATATGGATGATTCAATAGACTTGCATGTGAGTTGACAAAATTTAGATATTAAGAGTTACATAGGTGCTAGCGATAGGCTTACTGATGAGTGTGTTCTAATGATACGTACTTTCATGTGTCAATACTACTATAGTTTCTTCTGTTACAAATCTAATACTCACTAACTAGCTAGGGGTCAAATCCTGTGAAGAATCAATATGGATTTGAAAGCCTAGCACTATTACTACCCTAAGAATAATAAATAGAAAGATAATTTTATAGGATTTTGACTAATGAAATATAAAATAAAACTAATTCTAAACTTAAGCAATATTCAAAGAAATAAATGATAAGATAATTGATAAAAAATAATATAATAAAATAGTTATATTTAGATGAGTATTTCCCTTAGTATTACTTTTTACTTCATGAATTAATTAATCTAGATCAGATATATTTTCTAGACAAATAAGAATTTCGAGATGCTAAAATAATACTATCTCGAGCTATAGTCATCTACAATCTATTAGTTAACACGTATATTTATTATTGCTAATACATTTTTAATGTATTAAGCTTTATAAAATTCTATGAAAGGTTTTACTCTAAAACTAGGATGAGCACGTAGGTCTCTTTAAAACACATACTTTAACACTCTCTACCTAATTCACTGTCCTCTCACGAGCATACTCTCTCGAGTCATCTATAGGTGAATTCAAATCAGATTTAGAAGATAGCATAAGTAAATAATCACTAAGATCAATCAAAGATAACACATAAAAATATAGCACAAATCATAAGTTAAGTAAAAATATTATATAAAATAACCAGTAGAAATCCTCTCCTCTAAGTTTTTCTCCGTGAAACTTAGCTACAAAATGGCAAGAAGGTGGAACATTCCATTTCAATTAGTCATATGAGTCTCAATAAGCTTTGTACTGACTAAAATAGTATGGCTTTATAAGTGCCACAGTATAGGGATGTTATCAATGCTAGTGTGGTGTCTTAAACCTTGACTTTTATTAGATATTATATGTAATACCACCTTTCTAGATGTTGACTCCAACACTAGTGTTGTGATTTTTTTGCAGCACCAATTAGACGTTATTTTTCAACTTGTATTTTATCCTATAACTTTCCAGGTTATTGTAATGATTGTCCTTCCTACTCCTTTTAGGGACTATTTGTTACATTTTTAATTATTAAAAATAACCAATAAGGTTATTCCTTTCTAAAAATAAAAATATGTTTAACCACAAACACATTCAAAATAATAAAATCAATAAAGAAAATTAGAGCAGTTATGGTAGAAATAAATCTAAATCAAATCTCACTCTCTGTCAACAAGTTGATTTAATGAGTTGATATCTAGATCTTCATTTTCTAGTAAAAATAGCATAAAATAGATTGCGCAAGGTTTAGAGAAGCCTCCCGATGGCTAACCCTAACATTTCGATAGAAAAAGATGATTCTTATATCTGTTTATTCCTAAAAATGAGTAAGTTCCTATAAAATTAGAATTTTCACCTTTAAATACTTTTTAATCCATCTAGGAAATGGTTTGGGCAGACATGACCTCTAACACTATCACGTCTCTAAGTTATCAATCTTCCTATTTCTTTGAGACTAATATACAATGTCTAGTACAATTGTTCTCTTAACTATGGATCCTCTCTGACTTGCATATAGTTTCCTATATGGTCATAACTCAAGTCATGCCCTTATGAAACTTGATCCTATCGGGGCAGTGCTAGCATACGAGCATGAGCCAAATCATGTTCCTCTAATAATTATGAATTTCTTCATATTTTCATTTAAAATGACCTACAAATCTGAGATAATATCATTCCAAAGTCCAATTTACATAATTAATTGAAAAGATATTAGAAACTAACCAAAATAAAGTAATTAGCTTTTACATCAAATAAACTGTTTAAAAAAATATAGTTTTTTTTTTGCACATGAAATGTTTCCACATCTAAGCTTTTTCTTACCTTTGGGAAAATCAATTTAATCACTTTTTAAAAAGATAGCAATTATAGGAAAGAATTCAAGAAATAAATTAAACGTAATCAAGCCTATCCATCATGTATTCAATTGCATTGTTCATTAATTGATTAGGCATTAGATAACTTCATTAAGTAATAGATCAACTTAGTTTAACCTAACAATCCTTTAAACATCAACTTAATATATAAAATATAACCTAATGCATAAAGCAGACATATATAAGTAAGAAGCTTAAGCTTTTAAAATATTTTTTTAGCCTAACTTAATAGAAAAATAAAGCACTAAACTTTGAATTTACGAAAGAGCATTTAGAGATTTGTTTGAAAAAACACCTAAATTTTTTATGCCAAAGGAAAATTCTTATCATAAATACTCCCAATCACTTCGTTAGGATAATATTTTAAATGGCTAATAGCACTTCTCTTGACCATTAACCTTTTTACATAAGTTAATGCCAACAGAGTAAACATATATATGCTTACTTATTCACCTATTTCTATTTTACTTTTATTTATTTTCAGTGGGATACTTATATACTAAAAATAATTCACTTATCACTTAAATATATGCTACGTTATACAACCAATATCATAATAAAAATTAAGTATCTATATTTATAATTATTAGAGAAAATTAGAACTAAATTAGTTATCAATGCTTATAACTATTAGTCTAAATGGTGTAAACTAACTTTACAAAAAAAACTATTATTCTAAACTAATTGAATCGCAAAATTGCTAAACTTATAGTGGGTCATCTTAATCCATTGAAAAACTTATTCCTAAAATTTTTTCTAAGTTAAGCTAATTATAGTAACATTGATATACAAATAGGGCATATAAAAAATCAATTCGCTCTCCACACTTGAGTTGTATATTATCCTTTAAATGGAGAAAATTAAAAGGAATATGAGACTTTTTTAGTCCATATTTTTCGTTCGAAGTTCAAGGTACTTTTCATTATAATCTAGGATTTATTTATACTAGGAAAACAATCATTGTGGGTCGTTAATGGCAACTAAAAGAAGTGAATTTAGTGTTAGTGACTTTTAAGATAGCTTTTGCAACTTAATAAAGGAATGTTATAGCAATTTAAATAAACCCAAACAATCAATCAAGTGAAAAAATAGAGAGCATAATGAGGAGATGTTGTAAATGAATTTTATATTAGTTTAGAAAACTAAACTTGCCTATCAACTCCTTAAGTTTCTCTTAAGATTCCATTAATCACTTCTTTTAACTAGTTAAAGAGGAACCTTTTTATAATAATCTTTAGCTGACAAAGAGGAGCCCTTGTCCAATCTTTTTTTAAAAGTAAAGAGGAACCTTGATACCTTTTGGAACATTCAAATACAAGAGAATTAACTCCAATTGATATGTTTTCAAAGACTTTTCATGTTCTTTCAAATATTAGACCACATTCCTTTGACTAAAACTTGATTTGAAAACATTTCAAAGTTCCTTAAAAGGAATTTTAAAAAATTAAAAAGGTTTTGTTTGAAATAAAAACTTTGAATTCCTCTTGATAAATGAAATGATTTATGTATTAAGTTTAAAAAATAATATGCTTAAAGCGTTAAAATGACTAAGTAGGAAACGCAAAAAAATAAATTTATAGACTTAATGTGTCTTGATCTTCCTTAGTCTCAATTGTCTTCTTTATTTGAATGTATTTGGTCTCCATAAATTGTCTCTTGACTTTATTTAACATTGCATTCTTTTAAAATATTAGAGAATGAATCATTAGTAGAAACTATGCTTTGTTATCATTAAAACATAGTTTGTAACCACTCTTGGTTTAAAAATCTCTCCCTTTTTTAATGATGATAGAACATATGATATTAGAAAGCTAATAATGACCCAAAAGAGGTCATGAGTCATACCATTGAGTTGTCTATAGATGATGAGCTACATAAAGGAATATTCCACATTGTCCAAAAAAGATCCAACTCTGAGTTTTTATCAATCTCCTCATTTTTGAAGCTAAACACCCTCTCTAATTTAATCTATTCCACATCCCTATTTGATTCAAATGTTCGAGTTCTTAGGTAAGTAACCTTTCACAAAAGTGTGATTCCTTAACAACAAGCATTAGAAGCACCTTTAAAACTGTCTCCCATAGTTGAGCTCGGGAACTTAATGCACCTTAAATGGCTCTAATATTCTCTTTTTTATTTGGGGATGGTAGTGAAATAATGTTTGTAGTTGGATTGATTTTTTAGACATAAAAATGAATGACGATTAAAAAAACCATAAATCCTAAAAAATGAGATTGAAGCCCTAAATTATGAGAAATTTGGGATTTATGGTGAAAAAGTGAGTGGATCTTATTGAGAAGAGATTGGAAATCTATTTTTCTTAATAATCTAATTTGAGTGGTAGGTTTTTGAAAATTTTAAGAGAAAACAATTTTAAAAAAAAAACTAGAGTGGGAGGCAACACAATTATGGTGTATACTGTTGGTTATTATAGGTTTGAAAATTTTAGGACATAATCTAGTAAATGCTCATGGCCCAGACTATAGAACATTTTGATAAAATATTTTCTAAATCTACGACCGTGTCCTTAGACCGTGGGTCCTACTATCTTCAACTCTTTAAAAGCATGACTTTCCTAAGTATGGGCCCTTTTTGTAAAAGATACAACCTAAGGCCTAAACAAGTCCTAAGTTATGGATCCTCCTAAAAGAACTAATAGGTCAATACGGTATAGGGCACAGGTGTATCATAGGCCTTGTTTAATAATATAATTTAACACATACCTTAGTTATGAGCTTTCCATTAGCCTATTCCTTGGATGTTCCTTCTCCAATATTTTTCAAACTATTTCTTCAAACTCATACATGCCTTCTTTTGTACTTTTAACTGAAAAGTACAACAATATTCCAAACATAAAAAGAAAAATAAAACAAAATATTAGCTTATCCATCAGTCTACTAAACATAAATCCATATAAAATACCAAATGAAAATCTAAGTTATTAGACCATAACATCAAAAATAAATCCAAACAAACTTAAAAAGAATTTAAATATATGGCTAGGTTGCCTCTCAATAAGTTTTTCTTTGTGAATCTTTTAGCTAGACTCTTTCCTTAAACTCAATTAATTGTCAGAACAATATGATGCTTCCTTCGTCATCATCACAAAGTATGCCATGTAAACATCATCATCTATCACTTGGATCTTCTTGACTTTTTCCTTAATTTGCATATATCTTGCCCTTTTGACATCTTCCTTATTAAATTGCATGAAAGTTAGCTTGTTTAGAGTCTTTATAGTATAAATGTCATCTCATCATTTAAGAACACAAGTTCTTCATTTCTAATCCTAAGTATTAATTGAACTTTTCTAATATTAATTATTATAACTATTATGAATAAGAAGGGTCTACTTAGGATTAATGACTTTTCCTTTTCCTCATTAATAGTTGGAATATAGAAATTTATTGGGAATACGAACCGATTAATTATCATCATTACATTCTATCAACAATGTAAAGGATAAAGAAACTCCGTAGATCCTTAAGCTTTGGTGGTAATTTGTTTTTGACTATAATTCAACATTTCTTAGTTAAAGTTGTAATCTCAAACTCTTCTAATTTTCTCTTTTTGTCTATGAAATCTTTAAGAATTTGGTGTAGGCAAGGATTTCATCAAGAGCATCCATAAATGGTGAATTTATAACTACCCAAAATTTTCCACGAAATTTTCAAATTATTTATCCATTTTATTTTTTTGGATAACAGGCACATAAGTTTTAGCTAGTGATGCCTTTCCTTAAATGATTGTCACTATGCCTTCATCCATAGTTTATTAAACATCTTACTTCATATAGGTCTCATTCAATTTCACCATTTTTTTACTATTCTTTAATTTTATATAATCACATTTTCTCATTGTTTGTAAGGATTTTTGCCCCATAAAGTGTAAGAAATTTGACAATTGTTTATTTATTGTCACCATCACATCAATTTTTGCCTCAAAAATTTCAAACTATTCCATAATGACTTTTTTCAATCTTTTAGTGGATTATTATCAATTGAACTTCCTTTGTTCCTACTCTTTGGTTTCCTTAATTAAAGTGTAAATAGTTTCATAACTCGATATGTATGTGCAAATGTCTAGATTATTCTGTCCTTGTGGATAATTCTCTAAATAGTCGATATCCTTAACTAAGTTTATAAAGGACTACCCAATTCACACTCATTAGTAATATGACCTTCTCTATACAGTTTATAATAAAAAGCTTGAGTTGGTCTTATTGCTCCACTCAGGCTATCAACATATATTAAAATTAATCTGACCTGAGCTACCAACAATATGTTTGCATCCATATATAAATTCTTATTTGCTTAGGTTTCGTAACTTGACTTGATTGAAATTGATAATTATGTATGGAAATCTCCTCAATAAGATCTAAAGTAGATTTTAGAGTCTTATTATTCATAATCCCTTCAATGGCTTCATGTACCTTTTTATATAGTCCAAATCATTATAAGAATTCTAAACTTCCAACCATATGGGAAGTTCATAGCAAAGAAAACACTTTAACAAGTCATTGTATCTCTACCATAACTTGTACAATATTTCATTATCTAATTGTCGATTAGTAAGGATATCATTCCTCAAATTTAACAATCTTTACTCACAAAAGATACATGACCAAAAATTTATCCACTAGGTTTCCAACATAGTGATTAAATTCTAGGTTTCCAACATAGTGATTTAATTTAGAGGTTGTTTGTTTAACCATTATATGGCTCAATCCTATATTAAAAATGAAAAAAAGTTTTTGATAGCGTCATCTAATGCTCTATTAATCTTAAATTTTTCATATATCTCTAAAAAATTAGTAATATGTATATTGAGATCCTCATCTGGTAACCCTCAAACTTATAAACTACTACAATATTTGTGTAATATTGGTTTTGATATCTACTTGATGTGATTGTTAGTATCTATATACTTGACAACATACCTATCAATGATAGATTTACATAATCAATCATAGTTATATGCTCTCCCTCCATAATGACTTGGTGTTGTTCTTAAAAAATGGCACTCTTCCTCTCTTGACATGTTTGTAAAAGTGTCCTTAAAAACTATTTGATTAAAAGAAGATAATTTAACTATATACTAAAAATATTTGATTAAAATTATTTAGATCTTTTCAATAATTCCTTGCTTCTTAACAATGTTGTCAAAAAACTTAATAATTTTATTTTATACCCTGTTCCTCTAATACTTAACCTAAGGAAATGTACCAATTATTTC
Organism: Erythroxylum gracilipes; assembly: GCA_026413385.1. Taxonomy (NCBI): domain Eukaryota; kingdom Viridiplantae; phylum Streptophyta; class Magnoliopsida; order Malpighiales; family Erythroxylaceae; genus Erythroxylum; species Erythroxylum gracilipes. Next base: position 20,519,026 of record JANZLC010000003.1, read on the forward strand.
ATATTAGTAAAGTAGGGGTAGCTAAAAAGTATTAATCTGATACTATATGAGACCAAAAATAAAGTGAAAATTTGTTAACTAAATTAACACTAAACTAAATATTCAGTACTCTGGGTTGCCTTAAGAATATTGCACATTAATCCAAGAGAATATCTATGCTAAGAAATATTTAGGCTAGATTTCCCTCTAATTTCTTCTCATATATTTATTCAATTATACAAATTCTATTATTTAGACTAATAAAGTCTTCCAAGATAAGGATATGCTACCTCTCAAAGTAAACTATCTATTATTAAATATTTTAACTTATATCTCTATCTCATTATCTTTTCTCATAATGCATTCTTCGAAACCCCGTAAAAAGGTTGCCCTAATATAGAAATGGTTATGTAAGTTTATCTTTAGATCTTCATTCAATCATTAATATATGTGTCGAAGAAATTTTACATATATGTTCTCTTAAGTATGCTAACATGTAAATCAAATTAGGCCTAAGCTCTCACTTGTATATGGTAAACATTAAAAATAACACATATAAATCTCAAACATAGAAACCTTTACTAAAAATTTAATTAAAACATATAAAACTAGGGTTCATATAATTTAGATATAGAAGTATTTATCTATAAATGACACTTGAAATACATCCCCTAATGGAATTATCTATCCTTTTTTTGGTGATCAATTCTCTATAATGAATTCAAATCTATTTCCTTATTAAAAATGCCCTTTGTATATGTTCTTGGGCACTTAATTACCTAGGTTTAATCAATTTATGCTATATTTTTAGGCAAGTAAGAAGATGTTGCCTTAAGATGAGCATTTTCATGAATTTGAGAACATTACAAGAAAAACATGATTTGCATATTTACTTATTAAGATGGCTCCTCCTTAAACTTGCTAACTATTTGAACATGTCCAAACTAGTTATATGATTTGCAACTAATATTTAGCTTCAAGCAAAAATAAACTAATACATGATATAATTCTTGAAGTGTACACAAGGTGAAGATATGTTATCTTTGCCATTATTATGCATCAATATTTTATCTTTTAACACCGATTTGAAAATAATCTCCTTTATTTGATTATATTATATACTTGAAAGAAACTTAAAGCGCACTCTCAATCGCCTCTTTTTTGTTTTCTGAGTGCATTTTTTGCCTAACTTTATATAAGCCATTAATTAATTCAATAATGTCAATTTATGTATTTTTATTCTTCTAACGAAACTTTTTTCATTCAAACCTCTCAAGGAGGTTAACAAGAACCTTTTCTACAATTCTTAATTCTAAAACTCATCTCCAAACAATCTAAATATGATTCAAAAAATTTATCACTCTATACGTATACTCTTTTTTAGATTTGGAATCCTTCATGTTAAAGTTTCAAAACTCTTTCAAATCATCATCTACATTTGTTAGCTCTTATCGTTTTCTTGAAACTTCTCCTTCGACTTATTATAAGCTTCTTTTTCTTTTTTGTTCCACAAGCAATGATTCCTTTTAAATAATATCTTATACTAGTTGATAAAATCATAAACAACCCACAATTTCTTAAAGTGTATTTATTGCCATTACTATGTTTAGTATTCTATTTTTTGTAGTTTTTAGTTTATATTTTTAATTTTGGTTTCTTTTAGTTTTCATAACTTATGAAAACTATAGTTGGAACCTCTAGGATAAATATTCATCTAAATGCAAATATAGTTTATGCCCTATCATAATTAAAGTCACTTTCTTAATCAATATAAACTATAGAATAACATATAGGATAAAATGTTATGGAAATGAGTGGCTTATAGGAACTACTTCAATGCTTCATGTATATTGTTATACAATGAGGCCAATCTACAAGTAAGCTGGAACAAAATGGTCTAGTGTAAAAACCACTACCCCAAAGCAGCACACACTATATGGCTAGTAGTTTAATATAAGCTTTCCATATTGGATATACGAGGAAAGTTTGTGTACATTCCTAAATGGTGTATTCTCCGTAAGATGGAGCTAGAATCTCATGATTATCTATTTTTTCAATGTAATTTCACAAATAATGCCTAAAAGGATGTAATAAACATGTAATGTAGTGAATCCTTGTATTGGGTGGAATCAAATAATAGAATGGAGAATGAAGCTCAAAAATATGAATGAAGAAGATAGATGTTTGACATACATCATTTGACCACAGGTTTATGGGATGAAACAAACAAAAGAATATTCTCTAACATAAGCCAAAATGATGAAGAGATCATTAAAGATCAAGCACAAAATTAGCTTAAAAATCAACAACAATTAAAGACTTACATAACTAGAATTCAGGTTAGGAAAATGTTCATGCTTTGACTAGAAACATAACAAGTTGCAATTGCTCCTTATATAATCCTTAATGACTTTGTACATCCACTTCCTTTTAAGGAATAATATTTTTTATTCTTCAAATTTTTTTTGAAAATTATAAACACTAGTTTATTTTTTTGTTTCACTTTGCATAATTTGATTTAGTATTAACTAAATATATGTTATCCAATTTTTAATATTAATTATTAATAAGAATTAAGACTAATGTTAATTAATTGTAATTATATAATTAGTTTAAATTTTAAAATTTCTGGAAAAATAAAAAATTTTAATATTTGATAACCATTTAATTAATGTATTTTAAATTTAAATGTCTTATAATAAGTAAATTTCAAATAAAATTTATTTTATTAATTAGAATACATACTAACAAATAAAAACTATTTTATAAATAAAATTTTAAATTATACAATTTAATAAAATGAAATGATTTGTTCTTTTACTAACATCTAAAATCATTAAATCTATAAGAAAGATGAACTTATGAACCTTATCCACAATATGTTTTACATTACTCCTTAGTTATTTAATTGATCTTTCTATAAATTGAATGATCGTCCTAGTTAAGTTAGGTTCATCATATCATAGTTTCTTAAACATATTATATGACTTCAAATTAATTATAGCTCCTAAGTCTGCTAATGCCCGTTCAATTGATAAGCTACCAATATTACAAGGAATAATGAGACTATTTATCTTTAATCTTATGGGGTAGCTTGTTTTGTAGGACGAAGGACACTCTTCACATAGAATCACCATCGACCACTCATTGATTTTCTTCTTATTAAAAAGGAGATCGTTTAAGTATATGGTATATTTCAATACATATGATAGAGCTTTAACAAAAGTTATTGTTAATATGTAATTACCTAAGAAGCTTGATATGTATTTAATTGTTGATATATTTAATCATTTACACTTAGTGATTAATGATACAAAAATGCTTAAAATACTCACTTTAATTC
>JANZLC010000003.1:20552459-20567120 GCA_026413385.1 Erythroxylum gracilipes
GAGTCAGAGACAGAGCTCTATTGTCCGTCGGTTTTGGAATGGACAATATATTTCTGACTCTGTAAACCGGAAGCAGTAGACAGAAAGAGGGGGTCATCATCCAAACACTGTCGGATGACAAGATTTTAATGTCCTGTCCACTGTCCCCACTCATGGGGACAGTAACCAAACACAGGGTAAAGATACACTTCTCACATAGCTGGTCACAGCTCACAAACACTTTTGCATTTCTTTTTTGTTAAATTTTTTCCTTATGTGCCAAATACATTTAATGGTTTTTAATTATTAGATCATAAAATTAAAAAAAAACAATTTAAATAAATTTGGATTTCAATTTTTATATAATTTAATTTTGTTTAAAAATATTGTATAAATATATAAGTTCAATTTTGTAAAATAAATCAGTCCAAACAACCTTTTGTTTGAGACCTAATAAACATAGCAGAACTTCACTCCTATCCTTTTCTCAAACTGCCAGGCTAGAAGTGGCTCCAGATATGATTAAAATCAAGTCAGCATTTCATTTCCGTATTTCTTCATTACCCGAGCTGAATCATTCCTTAAGTCCCAATGTTATCCTAAAATAGTAAATCAAGGATACTTGTAATAGCGAAATTAAGTCATTTCAAGATCATGGCCAACCAGTAAAGCAAGAAAATCATATCAAAAAAGTTTTATAATTTGCTCTCAACGGTAAGATGCATTATTTACATCCAAATCTCCATGGGCAAGGTGGATTCATTGGCGCTAAGCAAATATATTAGCTATCCATTATCAATCTAATCACTAGATGCTGCACTTAGCTATCCTATTAATATTTTTACCAAATGAATCCCTTATTTCTCCCCAACACCCTCAGGGTTCCTACCAAAACCCATAAGACCGCACATACTGCTCCAAACATTGATAAGAAAATAAATCCCTTGTTTCTACCGGTGCTCCTTACGGCCACAGGGACATTAAAAGCATCAGGATTAACATTCTTCACATTCATTCTGACTCTCAAACTAGACATTCTCTCGAAAGCCTTATTTACCAAAGGACTCTCTGCAGCAGAAGCAGGAGTGGTAGGTACGGACTCCACCAAGGACCACAATGTTGAACGTAACCAGCCAGTGGCACCATCGTCTGCTTTTCCACTATCTTTTATATTAGCTCCAGTATGATTAGTGGTAGGTTCAAGTGAAACACCTGAGCATGACCAAGATGGCCAAATATCAGACTACAACATTCCGATAATTAATTTCAGGAATGTACGAAAAGGAAATACTTGTACTGAAGAGCTCTTGAATCTGGTTCAAGGTCCCAGTTTTAAGGGCTTTTGTCTTGCAGACCATCCATCTGATCAGGAGCTACGCATGGATGGACTACAATGACAGCAACTTTGTCCCGAATAAAAATGTTCTCAGTGAAAAACACCAAGAAGACAATTGAAACAATTATTGCTTAATCAAAGTTGGACATAATATGTACCTGGAGTCTTTTGAGATGGAGGCCCTTGAATTGGTCCTGAAGACATAAAGGCATTACTCCTTTGTTCAGGAAGCCATTGATTGGTCACAAAGTTCGCATCACACAACTCTGTCTGCAAATTATCAGCCACATTTACCCCTGAGAGAGATTGCAACGGCACTCCATAGTCAGCCACACTTAGCTCTGGAAGTGGAAGCAATGGGAAATCCACCTGATCTGCCAGCATATTTGGTAACAATTGGCAACCAACTTGGTTTGGAAATGAATGTTGCTGCTCTTGGTAAGCAATTTGGTTTACTGGATTATTCCCAGGGTGATTTATGTGTTGATGTAAAACAGTTTCTTGATCAACAACTCCCAAGTTATGCAAAAGCATGGCTGCATCGTCATCAAGAACAAGCTCACTCAATCCATCAAATTCCGTAAATGGAGAGCTGTCCACAGTTTTCTCAGTAGAAGAAGGAACAGGTTCTGGACCAAGGAGATCATCAATTTCTAGGAAATCCTCACGGAGATGGGGTGACCATGGAGAAATGTTTGCACAAGAGCTGATCTCAGCTGCATCAAGCAACTGCAATTTACAGGTAGCTGACTGTTGAAAGTCAAAGTTGGCCTGCTTTCCATCCCGCTGCTGACAACCTGCAGATGACATCCTGAATGACTCATGAAAGATAACTTCTCTTAAAGATGGATCTACTAATGTACTTTTTGCCTCTTCTTCACCAGCAACCTATAAGAATTTAGACAGATTACAGAACTGAACTCTACCCAAGAAAACAACAACAGTGAAAAAATAAGGACGAGAAAACATAAAAGAAACATGTCTTAGTCTTGTATAAATCATTTTTGCGAGAGATGATGGCAGAAAAAACTGATATACTTTTGAATTCAAACTAAATCAAAACTCAACAGGAATACTGCCATCACTAGATTGTCAAAGAAATACCAAGAATAATTCATGCATAAAGTTAATTCAAAAGAGGACATTTGGAAGAATTCAGCAAATCAAAAGAAGAAAATTTGTCAAGCTAAGCAAAGACAACCTGCAATGGTGCATAAGTATATCCGGCTGGCTCATCAAGTAAATCTTCCTCAACAATCTGTCTCATGAACTCCTCCAAATTACTTAATGGTGGCTGGACTTCAGCAACAATTTTAGTATTATCAACAGCAGTTGCTTGATTCTGCTTAACAAGATCCTGTGGCATTACAGCATTATTAACATCTACCTCATCATCTTTAGCCCATTCCTCTTCTTTAAAAGGTGCTCCATATTGCTCACCATTTTTTGGACCAGGTCCACTTTTCTTGTAGACTTTATAGAGTGCATAATAATCCTAACATAGAGAATAAATCTGAATCAGCAAACAAACATGTGATGAATAATAGATTAGTTCTAATCAGCAATGAGCACGTTAATAGATAATGTAACTGATAGAAGTACAAAAGATACCTGGACATTTGAGCATCTCATAAGTTCTGCTTCATCTAAAGTGTACTCATGCATCACCCAGTCAGTCCGCTCACCATGAGGGGCACGACCTCTATAGAAAACAAGTGTTTTCTTCACTCCAACAGACCTGGAATTGCACGTTATGATGCGATCCTTTCCTGTTGCTTTCCAATACCCCTGTCTAGTTGCTCTATTTGATCTTGCACCATTAGGATACTTTCTGTCCCTTGGAGTGAAGAAGAACCATTGTCTGTCTCCAGTTTTCAATATAGAATGCCCTGCAGATCATTCGAATTTTGGCAGATAACCGATCAATCATACATCCTTAAAATTATGACCCGCACCTCAACAAAACAGGGTAAAAAAAATGATGGTTTGTGCTAAAAAGTTCAGTTCATTTTTGTATTATGTCAACATATGACTGCAGTATTAAGCATTTCAGAAAGTTCAAATTAAACAAACCATTAAAAAATAAAATAATCAAAGAAAGAGAAACAAGCCATTAACTAGCATAATTCTCTAAGGATGCTTGCATGTCTCCACAGTCCATAAATAAACACATAGGAATCTGTTGACACAAGCTAAGGGCATTACAGGCATACAACTTTGCACTTCAACAGAAACCAATTAAGAGAAGAGAACACTTAAAAGATGACGATAGCAGAGGTTAAAAGTAATATAGAAACTCGTACATACCAATCAATATATCAGTGAAGCTGTATCATCGTTTCAGCCATTCAGAAGATGACTGTCATACATGACATGAATGATTCAATTTGCAAACACCGCGTATAGAATGCCCATTATTAACTGTTAAACGATTAACAAACCAGACTCACCCAAATTAACAAGTCCCGAAAGAAAACACAAGAACCGAATAAGCAGATAATTCAATTTAAGTAAACCCAGCCAAGTATGCGTTCATAGCTATCGAGTCCTAAATCAACTAAACGATGAATAAAACAAGGAAGTTTAAAACCAAGTCAAGGCACCTAAACCGGGAACGAAACGTTTCACAGGAAAACTTCCTCACCCAAATACAGGAAACATCAAAATCAATAAGCAAATTAAAAAAAAAAGACCAAAAATTCTAATCTAAACAAGTCAAGTCGCCAACAAACAGTAATGATGGCCATAACATGATAGAAAAACAAAAACAAAAATTAAAAAAGATACCAGGCAAATCCTCAGGATCCCACTTGTAAACATCAAGCTCGCGGATGATATCAAGCGTCACGCTTCTCTTACAGATCTTCCTCTTCAAGTAATACAAAACCAACTCCTCATCAGTTGGGTGAAACCTAAAGCCCGGGGGCCACGACGTTTCGCCACCAGAAAAGCAAGAATCCACCGCCACTGTCATGATCACTATCACACTACCCAAATCAAAGAAAGGAGAGAAGAAACGAATAGAAAAGAAAAGGAGTTCAATAGAATCCCAGACCCACTTGCTTTCGCAATCAACTGAAGCTTATCCCTACATAATTTATCCAGAAAATTTGTGGAGAGTGTGATAAAAAAAAAAATGCGGGTAGAGACCTCGAGAGAAAATGGAAAAAGAAAAAGCAAAGATTGTCAGCGCTTGTGACTTGCTGCTCAAGCAAATAGACCATATTAGTAGCAAAACAAGCAGGTCTACGTGGTGCGCATTTTATTAATAAAGTTTAAAATGTTAATTAAAATTAAATTATTATAAAATAATTATAAATTTTAAAAATAAATTTTTATTTATTAAAATTTTAATTTTTTAATAAAAATTAATTAAATAAAATTATTTTAATTTACAAAAATTAATTAATTAATTAGTTAATTTTTTAAAAAATATTAAATAAATTAAACTAAAAATAAAAACGATCCGAAATTTTTAATATTGAATTGATTTAACTGATTAAATATTTCAATAATGGATTAATAGCATTGACAATTATTAACAAAATGTGAGCGAGTGACATCACTGGCCTAAACTTGCGGCTGTCATCTTGTCTCAGGCAAGGAGCTCACCTCATTTTGACACGTGGAATCACGTGATTTAACTGTTCATTATATTTTGTTATTTGGGGGAGAGCCGTCGGCTTGGAAAATTCGTGTGTGCTTGGAACTGGATCATAATTCATGTGTGTGGATAAGTTGTTTCCATCCCTTCGTTCAATTGTTACATACAACGATATAAAAATTTGATTGGACTAATCAATTCAATGGAAAAAAAATGAATCTATCTATTTTTTGATTTAATTTATCATAACCTTCTATATATAAAAACCAATTGATTTAATAAAAATAGTTCAATTTACTAATAAATAATTTATTTATTAAACTAAACTTTCTAAAATCTTAGAAAAATAATATTAAAGACGTCAATATATAAGTGTGATAGTCCAAGAAAATTTTACGAGGGTGATCGGGAAAAGCATTAGCCTCGATGATGACTATTTGTCCGATACCGAATTAATCAATAATTGTCTCATTGTGATATATTCTAAAGGCAAATGTTTTCCATCACAAGGACCTCTTGAGGTACAATAAACTGGATAAAATTATCAAAGCCCTCATATGCAATGCAAGTCAATCTTAAGTCTTAAAAGTCTAGCTTAACCTTTTCTTGTAATTGTCGATCAACAAGTTCGTTTATTTTTTAACGCCTCACACCACTCGTATTTAGGTACACCATCAACACTAAAGTGTTTAGAACAAGTTAATCAAAATGGAATAAATAAGAGAGCAATATGACAAAACTCAACTTTTTATTAAACTATTCACAATTACCAGTATAAAGGACTCAACTTACTTCCTCTTCGAACCACTTTATAATAAAAATGCTTAAGAACTCGCTACTCGAAACTCTCAATAAGAACTTTCCAATAAAACTCTCAAGTGTTACCCCATATGCTAAGCTTCGACCAAGATCATTCACCTACAATTACACGATTTGTAATTTACACTTAAAGGTCTAACTATTCATCCATACTAAAAAAAAAAACTTGATGACCCCGTCAAAATAATTTGTTGGCATTCCTTCATGAGTGATTTATCTTCGTTTTTATTAGCACATCACCTACATACTATTTCCCCTCTCTATGAGTTTTCTTTACTTAGATGCTCCTTCTTAAGGCCCATTGCGTATAATATAGTATAATTATTGGTGTAGACTTCTTTTGCCGAGTCCTCAGCTCTTTTTCCTTGATCTTTCATGACCATGGAATTTATTTGCTTCTCATCCCTTTCATTTAAGGCATTCTTGAGAAAAGAGTGGACCTTTATAAATGAAACAATCAATATCTCGTTTTAATTATTTCTTATAGTGAAAAGTTTTATAGACCTTCTCCTTGCCTTTCTCTTATCCATTCTGAGTTCTACTATTCTTTTTTTCCCTCTCCATAAATTTGAATGATTGGTGTCATTTAGAGATATTCCAAAGTATCTATAGTTGTAATTATGCTAGGAAGGTCCTTTATATTTTTCCTTTTAGATTCAACTTATGTTTAACCTTGTAAGCTACTTATAAAGTTGAACAACTTATCCTCTTCTAACATATTTTGCACGTTTAATATTAAATATGTGAATTTTTTCACATACTCCTACATTGAGTCATCTTGTTCTAACCACTTCAAGGCTTCTCTCATAAGCTAAAAAACGTTATTAGGAATGAACTGATATATTAGCTTCTTCTTCATATTTCTCTTAAGTGTTAATAGGAGGTCTAAGGTTCTTCTTCATATTTCTCTCAAGTGTTAATAAGAGGTCTACTCATATTCATATTATTAGAGGTCTCTTTCCTCCACCATAGCTTTATATCAACAACTATTTATATTGTTATGGATGACACCCTCTTTCAATCAGACACTTTGCCATTACAAAGTATTGCTCTATATCCTATAAGACATTTTCAATCTCTTTGGCACTCTACTTACCATAAAAAATTGTGACTCTTACACCTTCACTAAAGTGCTCTCTAATCGGACTCCATATAGCAAATTTGAGCATTAACAAGTTGTAGCTTATATCCCCAAAAGCTTTCAACTATTCTTCAAATGCTCTCTTTGCCTTTTAAAACTAAATCATTAAAGCTTCAAATCGTTTCAAGAAAGGAATTATACCCTTTTCTATTGAGATGTAGGACCAATGGTTTTCTCTATTCTAGCAACTATTTCTATAAGATTGCTTCCACCAACTATTGTTTACCAACAATGAAAGAACTTCTCACCAAGCTCTAATATCAATCATCCTTCTTAGAGCTTTATTACTAGTTTGTCACTAGCTAACTCTAATATCATTTGTTATGGGCTTTTACAAGTGTAATGAAATTGGATAAAATTGTTAAAGTCTTCGTATGGTAGTCAAACTTAAGTCTCAAAACCTAACTCAGCCTTCTAAAAAGTTTGTTTGTTTCGAATGCCTCATACCACTTACATTTAGGTGCTTTACTCACGCTATCTATATACAAGTGTTTGGCATAAATCAATCAAATGGGAAAAATAAGAGAGAGTTACAATAAAAGCTAACCATTTATTAAACTACTCATAATCATAAATACAAAAGACTCAAGTGACTTCCTCCTTGAACCATTTTATAATAAAATCGCTAAAGTGCTATATTAAATTTGTAAATAAGAACACTACCACAAAGCTCTAAACTCTCTTATAAATGATTGAATGTACTCAATGTTACATAATGACTTATAAAATATATCTTTATATAGGCGTACAAAAATTTAGGGACCAAGTAAGTTAAATTACCCACTTTCTCCACTAACCCATCAAATTTTGATGATTTAGCACTTCTTCCACTAACTTCACCAAGTTAGTAGATAGTTATTCATTTTAGACTATTGAATCCTCTTTCTCATATGGGAAATATGTCTGAAAGATACCCATTCTATTACCACATCATCCAAACACTATCCCATTACTCGAAGAAATGTTCTCACTTGTAAGATAATGCTCCCATTTTCTTAGCCCACCGCTTCTATATTCTTGTCATGTGCCACCACATCATTAAATTTTAAAGACAATTGCCTTAATGAGCCTTTGGTTTAAACATCTTTGACATAGTCCATCTAATCACATTCGTACTGTAGTCACATTACTCTATAATCTAAGTTAGCAACAATATGAGCCATAGATTAATAAACCTCATAGTACTTTTTACCTTCTCATCAAAGTTAATTGCCTTTGTGCCCCTTGAACTTAGCACGACTTATTTATGTTTTTCATCTTTAGTCTGACAAATGAATCTTGCCTCTTGTTGAAAAATTTTTCTAATACATACCAATTCTTGTATGTCTCAAGCTTTCATTGATATTGAGCATTTTGTATTACCTACTCACAAGTCTTTACCATGTACCATTATCAACATGTCATTTACATGCTAGCTAGAGTGCCAAGCATTGACCAAAGATTGATGAGACTTGTATGATTATGTAATTTAGACTTAAGATCTAACACTTGCTCTGTAGGCTTATAGTTATATCCCAACTAGTATAGATTTTATAAAAACATTATCTTGCACTTTTTACTATCAAAATATCATTAGAATATTCCATTATAAGCTTGACAAACATGTCTTTACGACTATAAAAAATTCAAATTTCACTTACACGAAAAAAAAACTTGTATAAAAGAATGTATGAAATAAAGTGATAACTCTATATATGGAATAGATTCATTAGATAGGAATTGAAACAAAAGAAAACGAAAGAGAGTATAACATTAATAAAAGTCAAGGTTGAAGTTTTGAGAACATGAAAGAAAATTTTGAAGATAAAGGGTAAATAAAAAAGTAAAGGCTTTCAAGTCAAATCAATGTCCTCTCACAAAATGCTAATAGTAAGTTTTAAGAACATGAAAGAAAAGTCTGAAAATAAAGGAAGAAGGTAATAGAAGTGGATTGCGAGCCAAACTGATGCTAAATAAAAGAAGCTCTCACCAAAGGACAAGAGGATTTGTACAATTCACTTAATGATGGTAGTCTAAAGGATATTTTTTAAAAAAACCCTCCTCCATAATTATATCCTAGCTCTTAAAGTTTATAACAGCTTAGTTAGAAAAAGATCGAGATTGTTGTGGCTTAAAGACGGTGATAGAAGCACAAAATTCTTCCATAACATAATCACTGCCAAAGGAATCAAAATAAGATAACTATGTTGCATAATGAATTAGGCAACTCCATTACTAAACAAGAGGAACTCAAGAGAGTAGTGTATATTCATTTTAAAAGCTTCCAAGGTGAATCCTCCTATAGCTCTTCATCTCCTCGTAACATCAAGAATTATGTTTCATCTTCTCATAACATCAAGAATTATGTAAAAGACCCTCTAAATTAGGATATAATTAACTAAGAGACCTTTCACTAGAGTTGATATAGAGGAAGCTGTTTTTAGTTATGATCCAAAAAATATCTTGGAACAAATGGATACAATGCATTCTTCTTTCAAAATACCTAGAATAAAATTAGTGTCATAGTCACAAAAACCATATAGGAGTTTTTCTTAACAGAAGAATGCTAAAAGAAATGACCATAACATATATCTTTTTAGTTTCCAAAACAACTAATCTAACTTGTCTTCATGATTTTAAACCAATCTTATGTTGCAACATGGTTTATAATACTATCTCAAAGATTATTAAAATAGATCAAAGGCCTTGAGAGGATTAATACACCCAAGTCAAAGTGAATTCATCAAAGAAAGGAACATTATGGACGACTTGCTAATCATTCAGGATTTGAAGAATTACCATAGTAAGAATTTTATTTGAAGACGTGCTCTAAAAGTTGATTTTCATAAGGTTTTTGACTTATTGAAATGAGGATTTGGATTGCCTTGAAGCATTTTCTTTATCAAAGATCTTTATAGAATGGATATAATGATGCCTTACCTTTACTTCCTTTGAGGTAATTATAAATGGAGAACCTCTAATGGCACCAATTAATTAAGGAAAGGGAATCCCATTTCCCCTTACCTTTTCACCATCTATATAAAGTTCTCATCAGATTAGCTACTTACAACATAGATTAAAAAGGTGGCATTAGATATCACATGAAATACAAGGAAACCAAACTTTTTAGCCTTGTCTTTGTTGATTATCTACGAATGTTAACTAAGGCTGATAAAAGATATTGATCCTGATAAGTTCCTTATATGAATTCAAAATGATGTTAGGGTTAAATATAAACAATTCCAAGAGCAAACTTTATGTGTATAAAGTAGCAATTAAATTAGTAGAAGTATTATCAATAATCTTTAGATTTCAATTTCAATAAACCCTTTCAAATACTTAGACATACTAATAACATACAAGAGACCTTCATATAGAGATTGCTTTCCACTTTCTAACACAAATAATAAGATAATAGGTAGCTAACAAAACTTTTCTTTTCTCTTATATTGGGAGATTGCAATTGCTAAGATTACTACTTAATAACATACAAAATTATTAGAGCTCCCATATAATGCTTTCCTAAAACTTAATCAAAGCAATTGAAAAAATCAAAAAGAACTTCTTATTGTCAGGGGATGCAACAAAAAGGAGAAGTTTGAAGGTGAAATGGTTAAACATTTATGTTTCCAAACATGAAGGAGGCCTAGCACTTACCATAATGCATGTCATAAAAAAAATGCTCATCATTTGTATGAAATGAGCTTTTGGAATCTCAAAGAAAAATCAGACAATTCTTAGACTCTAAACCAAAGGTTAAGGCTAAGGAACCTGATAAGAATAGAGCTCAAAGAAATCATATGCAATGAGAATGATACCTGGTTTTGGTATGACAAATGGTGTGAGTTGGGTCCCCCTACATATGATACTTGTAGTTCGGTCCATTATACATGTTGATCGACAAAACTAGAGTTAAGGATATAACGCAAGGCAATCAATAAGAATACATTCAGAGAGGTTTCTCACTCATCAAAGACAACTTGCCAGGATGTAAGCTAAATGTAAGAAGTGAAGACAAGATGAAATGGCTTAGACACAAGTCAAGCCAATTTATAAATAAATCTTGCATAAACCTGATTAGAGAGCATAAATAACAAGTATGGTGTAACCTTGTGTAAATGAATTCAAATGTCTACAATTTTTTTTTTCATTTTGTTGCTTATAATCAAGAAAAGGTTGAAAACTAAGGATAGGATTAAGGGCACAATGGTTTAAAATACAAATTATTCAATTTAGGGGATGAAAATATATTAGGAAAGAATTAATAGATGTTAATGAATTCCTCTTCAAAAATCTTAATTAAATAAGCAAATTAATGTTATATAGAAAAATCGGAGAAGAATTAAGTGGAAAAATGATGTAGAGATAAAATTTATCAAGAAACATACAACACTAATTATTTTATACTACTATTGACCTGGTATCCTCAAAACCCTATTTCTTGATGAAATATAATAGTACTTTAGGTGAACAAAATTATTTAATCCTTTTTGTGTGCATTTGCCTTCACCTTTTTATTGGGCACTTTTTTTTTGGTAAATAAGTATAACTTGATTTAGCCTAATATGCTCTAAGCTATATCTATATAGTAACAACTAGTTTACGTATTCATTTTTAATTTATTAATTAATTACTTCCAACTTAAAAAAATCTCTCTAATTTAAACAATTATTTTCTACAAAATACTACTACTAAATTATTGCCATTATTAGAATTATGGATATTAATATTATAAGTAATGTCTTATCTTAGTTTTCTTTGTTTTGCTTTCAGATCTTAAAATCAATATTAAATAGGACTATGAAAATCATTGCGAGTATAATCCTTCTTTAATATATTTTACCATCATTACTGGAATAAAAATATGGTTATTTGAATTACTTTCATTGTTTCAATTTTCTTTTCATAATTTATTGTTGATAAACACTATTTTGTTTTATGGTATTTGTAATATTTGTATTAAAAAAGAGAAATTTGATTGGACACTCAAAATTGGATTGCCATTGAAAAAAGAAAAAAGAAAAAAGAAAGAAAAGGTAAAAATTAGATGTTGTTGGCAATACAAATGTTGTTAATATTCAACATATTGAGAAGTTTGTGTTTCAAATTATAAAAGAACAATCCATACCCTAAATAAACAACATTGAACTAGAACAACTATGTCGTTTTACTTATCGATTGATTTTGGTGTTAGATTAGTGCTCTAAAGGTAATCACCTTTAGCACTTTTGTACAAACTTTATTTTGGTTAATAAAGCAAAAGGTAATTTTTCATTAATTGGATATTCTTTTATTTATGAATTGATGTTGATCTTAAATCGAATTAATGAAGTCCACGATACAAAATATAGCATGAAGGAAATCATGATGAGATCATGATAATGAGATTCCTATCATGTGCAATTATGTTAGTATCTAAATTATCCCTAGTCATATGATTAATAAGACAGGACATTACTAATCCAGGTAGACTAGCACATATTATACTCCTTGATTTGATCAAGTAGTGGATCTCATAAACTGTAAGCATGAGATGTTTAGAGTTAACTTGTGGATATTTAATAAGAGTTGTAAGTACATCGGATAACCCTCTATGAGATTATCATATGGATGATCTATCAAATGTCAATGATTAATCTCATCATAGTAATAGTACAAATATCCTTAGACTTGAGGTACTCAAAGATATCTTGGATACTGATCTTGTGATTTGACATCATTCCTTGTTGCATCAAGATGAGGTCACTCATAGGGTGGTGATTGGGTACAAATATTGTTATTCGAAGGTAATTGGATAACTAATAAATGATTCACCACTCCTGATAGAAGGAGATGATACCCACCACCTCTTATCGGAGTCATTACTCAGGAGTCTCTAGCCATAGCATTTATGTGTCATGAAGAGAGTCTTTAATGACACACAAAGTAATGAGATCCCAAGATAAGAACTAACATCACTTGGACTAGATATGACATAGTAAGTCTAGTGGAGTTGACACATAGTTTATACTCCGAACTAAGTGGGGTATAGTATGGTGAAAGGATGAATTGCACGATAATTATGTATGGAAAGGTTCGTAAGTCGGATAATTAACTATCGAAGAGTTTGTGTGTTAATACACTTATATTCCGGTAAATTAGTTATCATGAAACCATTCATGATTTGATTGAATTAATAACTAATTCAAGTGGTATGAAACCATTCATGATTTGCTCGGATTAAAAGTTAATTCAAGTGCCCAAAATAACCGGGAACCTAAAGGTCACATACATAAAAGATCTAACGAAAAACAAAATGTGTATGACTATTTTTAACTAGGCCACGATCATGATTGAAGGTGAGGCTGTCAATTAAGTAAGCCACGACGATCGTGACCGAAGGCTCGATAGATCTATATAAGTGAGATCTTCACTTACGTACAAAAGGGCTAACTAGTCATTAATACACTCAATTAAGAGAATAAGGTGTCTAGAAGAGTTCTAGAGTTAGAGAGAAGTGTCTTAAGTCTTGTTTATGCAATTTATGCAATTGCTGCATGAATCAAAGTGCAAGCAACATAGTCTTAATCTTTCTCTCCATTAGAACATCTACTTGAACTTATCTAGTTTAATGCTCTAACCACCATTAGACATTGTTTCTTCTTCATCTTTGCGTGTTCTTGAGTGATCAAAGAAGGGTTTGGTGATTGCAACAACCCAAACAAGGAGAAGAATTAAGAAAGGAGGAGAATCAAAAGGTACATGTACTGTTATACCATGTTCATATAATCAGTTTATGCATGCATTTAAGATTCTGGCTTTTTAGGAGGTCATGGGGTCAGAATTTAGATTCCGACACCTCCGCTGCTTTATTTATGTATATGATGCATGAATCCATGTCTCCCCACTGTGGTATCAGAGACAGGTTCATGCATGTATTAGATGATGTATTAAACATGTGTAAAGTATTTGTTGAGTTGTGACTGACAAACATGTTGATTTGGAAAATTCATATAAATTGTAGAATTTTTTTTTCTAATTTTCTTTCACAAAAATGTTTATAAGGTGTTATATCATGTTTTTGTCAAAGAAAATTGCAATTGAATGTCATTTGATTTTATTTCGAATTAATATCCAGTCTGTTCATATGTTGGTTTTTGGGAATTTCTGGAAAACTGAATGCATGTGCTGATTTTGAAATTTTTGTAATAATTTTGTAAATGTTTTTTATGATTTTCTTTAACATAAATGTTTATAAGGTGTTATATCATGTTTCTGTCAAAGGAAAATGCAATTTAATTTCATTTGCTATTTTATTACGAATTTAGTTTTAGTCTGATGCATGTATGAAGTTTTGGGAAATTATGGAAATCTGATGAACATGCATGCTTGTAAATTTCATATTAAATTTTATAAAAATTGTTTTTATGAAATTTCTACATGGACATGCAAGATAAGATGTTGCCACATATATGAGATGCATGACACTTGTTGTTAAAGTGATTATCTTACGCATGTATGACGTAGAGTATGACTAGTGTTAGAAGTAATATGACAAGTGTCATAGACCTGTGATGTGTTGGCTAATTCCACTAACTTAATAAATAATTCATAAAAATTAGTCTTTGGAATTTTTTATTAGACACATTTAGAATGTGTATAAGACTCTGGAATTTTTCTATAATTAATTGAATTTGATTCAATTAATAAACCAAGTAAAAGTCAACATTAGTCAGCCTTTTGAAAGCTGATGGAGTACATAAAACAGCCCCTGTGATATACTTGATTATTCATCTTAGCCCCTGTGTTTTTAATTCGTTCACC
>JANZLC010000003.1:20567220-20584180 GCA_026413385.1 Erythroxylum gracilipes
AAACCATAATCAAGCGACCAACTTGATTATTCAACTGTGAATCAATTAATTTAGATTCTAATAATATACATGTTTCCTATACATCTCTATGTATATGTATATTACTTCCAACAGAATCTTGGTACCTTTTGACTAGATATATAATGCTCACATAAATAAAACCAACCTCTTTTGTTTCATTAATAATAAATATTTTCATTACAAAACTATAACTGGAAGATTAAGTTACATGTAAATGCACTTGCTTTCCAAGGCACTATATTTACATAACTCCAACAGGGTTGTTTCATTTTTGACTCACTCTCTCCTCTCTTACATGTGTTAGCCGAAACTTGAATGAGAAGAGTCTCATTTTTGGGTTTTTCATCTAAGGAAAATCTTCTCAAATATTTCTTCTCCTTTCCCACCAATTGATCTTATTAACCAAGTTGTCCAAGGAGAACAAGTGGTAGATCGGATTGGTCGAGGATACAATAACGAGGACAGGATACATTGACAAGGAGAGGGTACAAAAGTGAGGAGTCAAAGCTGTAGCAAAGAGTCAGTATAATTTCCATCTTGTTCTTATGTTAATTATTTTCCTTACACCGTATCATGTATGGCTGAAACATGTTGATTTGGTTATTTTGTTTCTGCTGCGTTTGGATTTCAGAAAAGTGTTGAAATCTATAGTTTTAGCCAAATCTTGCATGCTTTTGTTTTCGATCCAACAATTAGTATGAAAGCTAGGTTATTATGCATGATTTTGGTTCCTATATGTGATTCATTGGTTAGTAATTAAATTTTGGTTTCTGCATATTTTTATGTGATATAAAATATATGGTGTATGTTTTGCTCTTTTGGTTATCCATGGAATATAGTTTTATCTTGTAAGTTTTCTTCGTTTGGTTTGTAACAAGGAGGGTGGCCTATCATCGTCATGTCTCCTTCTTGGCTTCATTTTTCTGTTTTGTTCAATGTATCCTTTGGTGTATTGGAAAAGTTTCTGTTTTATGATAATCAAAATGCTGGAATTTTGTTTTAATAAAGTTTCGGTTTTTTGAAAACTAAAGTGCTAGAATTTTTTTAAAACAAAGTTTCGATATTATGAAACACAAGTGCTGGAATTTTTGAGTTTCGGTTTTGCTAAAAGCAAGTGCTGGAATTTTTTGAGTTTCAGATTGACCAAAAACAAATGCTGGATTTTTTGGTTTCAAAATAACAAAATTCGGTTTTATGAAAATGTCATTACACAAATTTTACCAAATGGGCCGGGTCATGTGGATGAAGACTTCGAAGCGAAAGATCCAAGTGCAAGAAGAAATTTTTGGGCCTAAAAGCCTTGTAATTTTATTTATGCTTTAGGATGGACAATTAAAAGTGGCTTACTAGTTCATGAGATGAATGGAGAAATGGATGCTATTTTTCTTAAAAGAGAACTCTTTATTTCCCTTTGCTTTCTTTTTCCACATCCTCCTAATCTTTCTTGAAATGAAGGATAGTTCATCAACATCTTCAATTGAATCTTGATCAGATTCACTGGCATCATCATTCTTGATTTCTTCAATCTTTAATGCTTTTGAAGATGTACTTCTATTTCTCTGGTTCTTTTGATTCTTCTGACCAGCCTTTAATGCTATAGATTTATCTCTTCTAGGTTTATCTTCTGCATCAAGCTCTACTTCATGTATCTTCAAAGAACCAAGCAATTCATCTAGCTTCAACTTGCTTAAGTCCTAGGCTTCTTGTATTACTGTAACTTTGGCTCTCCATCTTTTAGGAAGACTTTTGAGAATCTTTTTGACATGATCTTAATTATCGTAGATACTCCCAAGAGCTTAAAGTCTCTTAACGATAGTTTGAAATCATCCAAACATCTGATCAATAGACTCATCCTCTTTCATCTTGAACAGCTCATACTGATGTATAAGAATATTGATATTAGACTCTTTCACTTGATTTATGCCTTCATGTGCGATGGATAATGTGTCCCACATTTCCTTTGTAGTTTCGCATCCATAAACCTTATCATATTCACTTCTGCTTAGGGCATAACTTAGAAAGAACTTGGCTTTTGAGTTTAACGGAAATCGAGCTTTCTGATCGACTGACCATCTGTTACGAGAAATGATATTGCCTTCATCGTCTATTTGTGTGTATGGACCATTCTCAATGATGTCCCAAAGATCAATATGTGTGGATTCAATAAAGAGCCGCATCCTGTCCTTCTAATAATGATAATCCTCACTATTGAATGCAGGAGGTCTTGTAACCGAGGCATCTTTAGCTATAAAAATATGTGATTCAGCTATGGATCTTTGTCCTCACTTTGTAAAGGTAGTTCTTGGAAACCGAGCTCTGATACCAACTGAAGTAAATCACTTATTATTATATGAATCACTTAAAGTATATAAAATACACAAGAAAGTGGGGTTTGAATTATGTAATCTTTTTGAAAATATTAATCTTTTGAGATTTCTTGAATATCTTTGCAAATATCAGATGAATAAAAAAAATACTTTACTAAAGTTAATAAGTATTGGAATTGTAAGTAATTTTATCTACTCATCTAACAACAAGAAAATTAAAGTGTAAGGGTTAGAGAATAGATGATGCGATTTTATACTAGTTCACCCCAAACCTTGAGCTACGTCCAATCCTCAGAGTTTGTCTGAGATTTCACTATACTCTTCAATTTTACAAGTATTCTTTATTCCCTTCTAGAGCCTCTTCAGGTCTCTTTCACAAAGTATTTTTCTACTATCTTAGCCTCTCCAGGCTCTAGCCTTTCTTTCTCTCTCTAAGAAAGATTTTTTTAAGCTTTACGTTATAGTTGTATTCGCTCTGTTGTTTCGCACCTTGAATACAAAATTTCTCTAAGTATTGTACAATCAGAATTTTCTCTCTTGTAAAAACGTTGTTTTAGTCTTCGACTATAACTACTATTTATAGCCTAAGTCTCCAACTGTCTTTTTGAGAAACTGCTTCTTGAATCTTTTAGAAACTGTTATTTAGTTGAGTCCTATAACTAACTCCAACTAACTAACTGTCTAACGTTCTAGAGTATCTTCCTTTTTGTATCGTCTAATATTGTCGCTTCGTCTAGTATTGCGCTTCGTCTATTGTTGATGTTGTTGCGCTTCGTCTGTTGTTGATGTATTGTCTATGATGACGTGTATTATCTATTGCTGACGTATTGTCTGGGATGACTAAGTGTTACTTACATTTTTCTGCACACTTAACAAGTTTATCAAAACAGTTCATACATTTCTAAGATTATTATTGTTTAATTGTCACCAAAATTAATAGGAGTGAAGTTTTCTTAACTTAACAGAGATCGCTTGTATGAATTTGGTGCCTGAATAGATCTACAAATGACTCGACCGAATAATCCTTTACAGAATATTTTGTCTGAGTTTACATCTCGTTTCACTAGTACTTTGTGAGAATGGTGGCAAAGTATTAACGAATACCGAAGACTTCAATATAACCAAGGCACTACAGCCGGAGCTCTTTTTGGAATAATTCATAAGGAATTTATTGGTGACTTTCATCTTATTGATAAGCAAATCTATCGGGAAAATTTTGCCATAAAATGTTGTTCACTTGACAAGCGTGATTTACATAAGCATTATCAACGCATGATGAAAAGGTACTATCTTTGAATAGATGGAATGATGTTAATCTTCTATATAGTTTTATCTTATCCCTTCTAGATCAACTATAACTAGAGTTACAATGGAGCATTGTTTCTTTACAAAGAGATATGACAAATATATTTCTTGGAGAAATTTACCAGCTTGCTTTAGCTTCTCTTGATAAGCTGTGTGATTAACATACCTTATTCAAGAACATCGTTAAGGGTAGTCCACTTCTCAAACAGGCTTGTAAAAAGCCTTATCTTTAAATCAAGTGTAAAGAACAGAAGACTTGTGACTGTCACAATAAGAAGAAAGCTCATCTTCGACAAGTCTATCATTGAAGAAAGTTCCGCAGACAAATGGAGGCTATAAACCCTTTAGGAAAACATACGTGAGAAAGGAAGGTAAGAAAAGAAGATTTGTTCAATTCTTTAAAAAATCCTCGCATTATCAGAAAGTTGATCATTGTTTTCTCTGTGGATAACAAAGACACTTTGCACATACTTGTCCTCACAAGACTAAAAAGAATGTCAAGTTATTGAAGCAGTTGCAATCAATCTTACTTGTTCGTTCTTCCAATAACTTTGAAGATCTAATTGAAGAACAATCTAATGAAGATGAGGACACAAAGTTTGTTGTTTCTGTAACGAGTTCTGTAGATGAATCTTTTGATGATTCACTATACATGCTATAGTAGAGCTGCATGAAGTTAAATCGTACTTCAGTTCAACGATCATATGTCCAGATCCAACTCTTTTGACAAAACAAATATGATAGACCCATTAAAGTCATTGGGTTTATGGATACTGGATCCAGCTGTATGATCATGAAGCCCAATATTTTATCCTCTAATGCATAGACCTCATATGATGAGTATTTTACAGTTGCAGATGCCAATTCATTCAAAATAGGGCTTATTATAAAATGAAAGATCGGGATACGATTCTTTCCATAGTATACAGTTTGGACTAAAGTACTTGGAAGCAATCTACCTAGCCTAGATATTCTCATTGGTATGGATAGATACAGTAAAGCCTTACCTTTACAGATCCTACACACATGCCTCAGGCATCGATCATTTTTCAGTTCTTACACTAACATTTTTTTTAACTTTCTGAAGTTCCTACACCATATACATCATCGCGAGATAAACTGTTAGACTATTGTCCAAAATCACATGCATAATTTTCTCACCCATATCCTCTATAGAAAAATGCTAACTTTTTTCATTAGTCTACCTTTAAAAAAGAATGAGGATATCAATCCCACAAAAGCCACACATCCAGGGATGAACCTTGATGACTTCAAGCTTGCACAAGATGAGTATGCTATCCTTTTAAAGCAAGGACTGATTGAGCCCACAAAGTTAGATTGGGCTTGTCAGGCATTTTATGTCAACAAACATTCAGAGCAAAAGTGTGGTAAAAAGAGATTGGTAATTACAAGCCTCTGAATACATTCCTGCAAGATGACAAGTTTCCTCTTCCAAAGATCTCTATTTAGGTACTATTTCTAAAAGAAACTGTTATCTTTTCCAAGTTTCATCTTAAAGAAGGATTTTGGCATATCGACCCAACTGAGAGATATAACACCACATTCTGCATTCCCAATGCACAGTACCAATGGACTGTTGTGCCATTTGGGCTTCAAGTCGCCCCATCACTGTTTCAAAGAACAATGACCAAGACCTATGAGCCTATCCTCTACAGTGCAATCATTTACATCGATGACATTCTCCTATTCTCAAAGACCTATGAGGAACACTAGGCTTCTTGGATCTTACTAAACAGTTATGCTTTCAGCTTTGAAAAGCATCATTGGCACTAAAGAAATTGAATTTCTGGGTATGCATTGCAAAGATGGATTCTACCAGCCTAGTCCATATATTGCACATGAGCTGTTACACTTTCCTGATGAACATCTCACTGAAAACATATACAACAGTTTCTCAGGATTGTTAATTACATTTGTGAGTTCATACCATACGTGGCAGCTTATACTTTATGTTTATCCAAGTTACTGAAACAAAATCCACCTTGGTCTCTTGATATTTTCCCTTCCTTTTTTCATTATAAATATCCTCTTCAGCAAAGTATCGTTGCAACTCCTTCATCTTTTAAAATTTTTAGTTATCAAGATCTTATGGCTAGTCAACCTCTCTTTGCCTTCACAAAGAAATCTTTTCGTCTTATTACTAGTACACCCACTAGTGTTTTTGAAGTTGCCTCACTTGCTCGTATGAGTTTGTTTTATTATTTACATCATTTTCTTCATGAACATTACTCTCTTGGAAGTCCCACAATGATCAAGCTCAAAGCACCTTACCTTAATGTAACTTTTCTCCATGATCCTCTTTCTAAAAACACATTATGGTATCTTTGGGCACTCTCTGCCCTTTATGCTTATGCTGTCACTATATTTCCTCTTCAGCTCTATCAATATCTTTATGACATAAACAATGGAAGCTCTTTATTATGGACATTTCTTGAATGGTTTCAACCATTAGATCAATGGAAGCAACAATATTCTATGATAATCTCACAACATCGTCTATGGAAAGCTTCTATTAAATGACAATCTACTCATTGCTTCTTCATCCTCTATCGTCCATATCAAGAAACACATACTGGTGTCCTTTACATTGAACATCATGTCCATTTTTATCATACTTTATTATATTGACCACGACATGAAAATGTGCTTCAATCTCTTAGAGATTTTCCCGAAGAGATAAATAATTTTCCTAACACACCAGTCATCTCCACCTCTATTGGACCATATCCCGGTGAATTTATTCCTAGTGAACCAGAAGCACCAAAAGTTGATATACTAAGTTCCAATAGCCCTTAATATGACACAGAAGAATCAATTACTGATCTTGTAGGACCTTGTCAACCTTTTGACTCAATCTTTCAAGATGCTCAAGACCCTAATGATGATCATTACAGTCCTAATGAAAGTGAGTTAAATCAATTCCTCCATAAACTACACACATGTGAGCTCAGTTCTAGTAAGCGACAAAAGACATACCAAGATGATACTGACATTTCAAGCAATCCAAACTCTCCATCCAATTTGCAATCATGGCATGAACCATTATGTGACCACTAATGCATTGCATTCTAAAGGACTCGTCTTTTTAGAAGATTGCTTTTAAGTCTTTTGATGAAAGAGAATCTTTGTAGCCCATAAACTACTGTGCAAGATTCCTTCTTATCATTATATTGTTTGCTTTTAGAAAGTTGTTTACTTTTTCAAAATAGCTTTGTTAAAGGTGTGATGCTTATACTTTAAAGTTACTTTCTTTTTTAAAGTTGTAATGAGTGTGTCTCTTGAGAGTTTTACTTTCTTACCCTTGCTTTGCCTATAAAAAGCAAGGTTTCTCTTTCATTGTAAGCACGATTCTTTTGAGGATCTTGTGTATCAGAAAGTCTAAGACAGTTTATGACTGCTTTTAAAACAATTATGCTATGAGATTAGAGTTTAACGAGGAAAGAGTGTAGATATTATTGAGACTATTGTTTCAAAGTGGAAAAAGTGTTGCAAGAGAGTAAGGTTCTTAAGATGGAAGCTGAGTGTTGTGCCTGTGGAAAGAAGGGCTTTGAAGTCTCGACCATCATACTTGGAACTTACCGATAGTCACAAGGTTCCCATATTGTTCCACAATAGTCTATCAGACATTGCAGTAGTTTACAATCTAACTTTAGTTAGTCAATGGTCTTCTCAAAGGAAGCGTGATCGTTCATTGCATCATCATAAGTCTTTCTCCATTCTAAATTATCATTATGCTTATATAGTGTATTTTGAGACCAGTTTCGTAAGTAATATGGATTTTCCCATATATAATCTGGTGCCCAACATTAAAAATTGTGGTGGCTACCCCACAAATGTCATAACACAAGATGGATGTTAGTTGTGCTTCTGTGTCACTTTGAAGACTCCCCATATTCCTCGTTAATAATGCATTGGAAGATTGCTCAACTTGAACCTTCGAAGTATAAAGAGTATAGGAGTGGTTCTTTATGAATCAATCAATTTTGGCTTCCATCCTCATCTCACTAGTTGTATTTGTCCCACTTTTCTAGTAAATTGTCATAGCTGAAGCTAAACAAGTCCATCATCCTATCCAACCTTGACTTCAAAAAATTTGCTTCATGGATCCAAACCGATCTTGGTGGAAACTTGGTAGACCTTGTGCACTCATATGTCACTTACATTGTTAACCCATGAAAATTTTGGATGATACTACCACCCAAGATTATATGTGTTATAGTAATTTCCATCCATGTTGTAATGCCAAGAAAGGGTTTGTAAGTTGCTCAGTTTGAAGTTGCTATATAATTATAATTATTTATTATTGTTTTATTTTTTATTTAGATACATGCATTCACACAAGAAAAGTATCGAATCCTTAAATCAAAGAAATTCAAATTGTATAAGATGCTTATTAAATTAATCCCCAACAATGACACAAAAAACTTGTTAAACAAGTTTTATATAATAATAAAACTCTCAATACCACAAGTATACAGATTGTATCTTGTAGTATCAAGGGTAATGTTCAAATGAGGACTATTAGATACCTAAACAACTTGAAAAGAACTTTGTATAAAGTACTAAGAATTGATTTGAATTAAAATAAATAACTAAAATTTTAAAAAATAACACGAAGCAAGTAAACAATAAAATAATTGAGCTACCAATGAAATTGAGATTAATCAAAGATGAAGACTTAGGAACTATTATATCCTTATTTTGTTTCCCATTCTCTTGTTGATTCAATTTATGTTGATCCAAAATATACTAAAGTTCTGATTATTCTCTCTCAAGATCTTATAATGGAACCTTAATTGAATTCAATATTTATAGAGTTGTAATCTCCGATTCACAAAAATGCTCCTAACTTGTTCAATTAAATTTGAAGTAATCCTTAATTAATTTCACAATTAAGATCTCTCTTTAATTGTTCATGAACCTGTAGGTTTATTAAGTTATCAAAATTGGGTTAGGTGGACTAAATTTAACATCCCTTAAATCCTGAAGTGAATCGAATATTCTTTTTAGATTTTTTCCTTTATTGATATTAACATGAATAATAGAAACGTTTGAATTTATTAATAATTTTATCACTTAAATTTAAATTATTCATTAATTATATAATTTATTCTAAGTACAAGAATATTTTGATAGTTTACAATATACGGCGATCCTTATTTATTGATTGTCTACATACTTTTTTTTTTACGAAAGAAATTGCAGTCGCTACTCTTTAAATAAATATTGAGTAAACTTTTGAATTAAAGCAATAAGCTAAAAATTGTTTATATACCTAGTTAAGACATTAGCGTAAAAGCAATTGAGTAAATGGAAATGCGTAACAATTGTAACTGATAGCCACCAGTAAAATGGAAAAATGCCACAAGAAGTCATGTTTGTTTTCTTATTATTTAAATAAGAAAAAAGGAAAAGGATAGAGATCAATGACTTGATTCTGGCAGACGTAATTAACACATACCTTTCTCGCTTAATCAATTTATCAGAGATTTGATCCTTAGAAATGCAGTAAACTCTTGAGCCAACGATAATTCTTAATTTAAGATATCGATTAATCCTAAACTAATCCTTAAAAGAAAAAAGTTAAAATAAACATGACAAACACCTTTTTCGCTCTCTCTTTCTACTTTTATTTCGAATAATTTTATATATAATTCAAAATAAGAAATTTAATAAAATAGAATGGAATAAAATAAAATATAAATAAATATAATATTAAAAAATTATTATTTTTAAAAATAAAATTTATAATATAATATAATATTATATTATTTAAAAAAATCTATAATAAAATGTTATTTATTATTTTATATTTTATCATAAATTTTTCTTATATCTGTATCGAAAATAACTTATTTTGATTGTTTAAAATAAAAAAAGATGTTACTCATTTTATCTTATTATAAACACCCGTTTTAACAAAAGATGAAATAATATTTTATTTTATTTTATTCGTTAACAACCACGAAAACAAATATAGCCTTACAGAAAACGAAAGCCAGAGAAAAAGAACAGGAAAGCGAAAGAGAAAAGAACAAAAAAATAACCAGCAACAATAACAAATCCAAACAACGTTGGATCCAAAACAAAAGGCGCTTCCTTCTTGTCCTTCGGTGTTTTGGATCTTATTCTTAGTATCTTGCTCGCCACTCTCTACCTATCTCTTCATTTCCATTTTCTGTGAGCTCTTTAATCTTGTTCTTTTCATCCCTCTGTAAGTCGCCACAATGCTTTGCTTTTCGTCTTTGTTTGCTTTCCTGTTTATTTGGAATTGAGGAATGACTTCTCTTTCTGTTTGTTGCTGGGTAATGTGGAGTCAAGCGCCAATAAAATCTGAAAATCTGGGATTCTTCTGGGTTCTTTTTCTTTTAACTTTTTGATAATTGGTTTCTTTTCCAACTCAACTCAGTGTATTTGTTTCGAAAGCCAATTTGGTTTTCGTTGAACTTGTCCTTTTTTATTTCTTTTGAATGTTACTCCTTGGGTGGGTTGTTCATGGGTAGGATTTTGTTTTCCTTATTTTATGTTTTTTTAAACGCAAATTTGATGTTTTTTTTAGATGGAGACTACGTGGAATCTGCAATTTCCCCTCACTCAGGCTAATTGGCTATTTATGTATCAAACTTAAATGAAGCTTAATTTTTCTAATTCATTTTTTGTGTGTCTGTGTTCGTGTTCAGGTTATGTAGGGCGCAGATTTCCTGTTGCAGGAGATCACTACACTTTATGCCTTCCTCAATTTGGGAGATTTTTTAGCTGTAATTGAAGCTCTGAATAATTGCTCTCTTCTTTCCTTTTGTGGGGTTGTAAACTGGATCGATCATGGTATTCTGGGAAGGCTACGTGAGCGACGAGGTAATGGGCACATTTGCCCCTATTGTAGTTTATTGGCTATATGCTGGCTTTTATCAGCTGTTGCCGCCATTGGATAATTATCGGTTACATACTAGAAAAGAAGAGGAAGAGAAGAACTTGGTTCCACTATCCAAGGTGGTTAAAGGTGTTTTGCTTCAACAGCTTGTTCAGGCAATAGTCGCTCATGGCCTCTTTTTGGTCAGTTACTGGTCCTATTCGACTAGTTTTTGTTTGCTTCATATTAGTTTTTCCCTTTAGTAATTACTAAGAGCAACAGGATAGAAGTATTGAGAATGGATGCAGGAAGCAAAGAATGCTGGCGTGATGAACAATCAGCATGGAAGTGATCTTAATTGCATTATCTTTTTTGTTGAACCGTGTGATACCAATGTAATTGCTAATTGCAAAGTAAGTTTAGGGTTAGAAAAGCTTATTTAGTTTAAATGCATGATTTTGGACACACAGCTTGGGTTGTACTTGTCATGGGTTCTGGATGTGAGCTTCTGTGGATTGCCCTTGTCATGGATGAATGATTGTCGGTGCATAGAATTTTTCCTAAATCACCTTGTTTATGACTTGATCTTAGTGACTAACTGGCCTGTTCTCTAAAGAGCATTGTTGTTCTGCATTACTGAAATTCTGAAATCTGTTTCGTCATTTAGCACACATTCTCAAGAGCTGTCACCAACTTGAATTTATTTAATTTGACGGTAACTTATTATTTTTCTGCCGTGCATCTCGTGGTCCAGAGACCTCTTAGCAATGCAAGTGGTAAGTATCACATGGGCATCCTCTTTGATGGCTATCATGTCACAGATCTTTAAAGAATAAGGTCTTTTGATGATCTCATTCATGTTCCTTTCAGCTCTAGAAGGTCCTAGAAATGGTGAAGCTACCTAATGGTTGGAATTTCCCTTGTGTGCATAGCGAAAGACTGACTGCATACTTTTTCCATTAGATTCTGAGCGGCAGAAAATGATCAAATATTTCTTACATTCTTGTCACTTGGAGTTGATATGAAGCCAACTCCAGAAGTCAATTCTTCCCTGAATCTAAGAGATACGTTATTGGAATATGTGTCCATGCAAGGTCATGGTGATATTAATTTTTGTAGAGTAGCTATATCTGGAATTCACTTCTGAGTTGCCTTCTTATCATTTAGACTGGAAGATGTCATGCTTGCCAATTATGATTGATATTTATTATTTTTTGAAAGTTCTCATTTCCTTCAGCTGATCGTTTGGCAAGCTTGAGAGAAGTATGCCGCCACTATTTAGATACACTTGGGAAACAAGTACCACTGGTCTTTGACCTGTTAGCTATTATATCCTTGACTTCATTTACTGGCACATTTATTTTCTTCTTTATTTTCATTTGGAGGAATATGGAGGTAAAGTGATGAGATAGGAGGAATGGGTGCTGGGTAGTGTTAATATTAAGTTTCATATTAAGATTTTCAAAGTTTGAACAGCATCTTTCAATGCTTTTATGTTGATCATGTGATGACCGTTTTTATCTTATTACTAGCGTTGCATCCAAGATCCTCAAAGTAATTTCACTCTCTAGGAACCTGTGAAATCATGCATGCATAAAGTATCAGAAGTAACCGTTTGACATTTTTGTTTTATGCATGAGCATGTAGAATAAGTATTTTTGATGATTTGACTGTCTTTTGTAGCACCTAGAAAATTTTCTTTTTGTACAGAAAATTGGAATAAGCATATGTAGCATTAATATCTTCTCGATTTTGTGGTTCTAGCTCAGGATCTGTGATGCTTGCACCATTTTCTACTTGGCAATAGAATCCAAGAATACTAAACATTACTTTCTTGTTTCCTTCAAAAGTTAAATACTTTTTTTTGGGATATGTTCCTGTGTATTCTTATCGTTCTGCCCGTCCTTATTCTTATCATTTAGCTAGATGCTATGGTTTCTTTATTTTCATCAGATGCTGGTGATATTATTAGAAATGAATCCCCTGCTATTATCTGTATAAGTTCTAATGAAACTGTTTAACTGAGATGGTTTTGCTTTCTTCAGCTTTACCTGATTGGATGCAACTGAAGATTAGGAATATTATTATGTCTTAAAATTCTGCTTCCATAAAAGAATCTCTATTTTTTAAACCTTAAGCTGATTTTCTGATAATGGAAGGACAAATTTTCCCTTAAAACAACTGGAGCTTATGGTAGTTCACAGTTACTACTCTTGGAAATTAAGCCTTGCTATAGTGGCATTTCTCTTGTCATTTTTGCCCCTTGACAATTTTCCATTTTTTATTATGACATCATATGGTACTTTCGGTACTACTCTTATTTCAATCTGTTAAGCTGGTGCTTAGTAGCTGGGAAATCTATTGGTTGTTTCTGTGGTTTAACTGCTTAACTGCCTAAGTGGGAATTTCTATAATCAGCTAGTCCTAATTCTTCATATGCTTATCACCTGCCCATTAATCTTTTCTTTTTTTTAAAGTGCGAAAGAAACATGTTCTTCATTCTTTTTACTCAGTTCTTTTACACTTTTCATGGTTCTCTTATGTTCATCTTGGCTAGCTTTCTTGCGTGCTCAGTCCCTACCTCCATATCTCATCATGTAGAATTTGTTTCTTTTGAGTTTCTATTCTATTAAGTGAACACTGTAGGTTACTTGGATCTTTTCTTCTTTTGCTCATAGGAACCGTAAATTGAGTAACTGTTATTGCAAGCCAAGACACAATTGAAGTAGATAAAACTTTGTTTTGTATAGCTTGAGCAATTAATTTACATTAAATGAACTTTAATCAGCCAAGTGGATGCCAGTTCTGTGAGATATTTTAGCCAAGGATGTTGCAGTGTTGTTTCAGAAATGTGGAGAACTATGGATAGATTCCCTTCTTTTGATACTCTTTACCAATTGTGAAATAAATTCATTCCTCCATTTTTCTGCAGTTGACCTCTACGGCAGATGCATCTGGAATCACAGTCCAACCTTCTATGGGTGTCCAAATTGTGCAAATTATTGTTGCCATGTTTGTCATGGACACATGGCAGTATTTTGTACATAGATATATGCATCTGAACAAGTTCTTGTATCGACATATCCACTCCCAACATCATAGATTGGTTGTCCCTTATGCAATTGGCGCTCTTTACAATCACCCACTTGAAGGTCTTTTGCTTGATACCGTTGGAGGTGCTATCTCATTCCTAATTTCTGGGATGACTGCTCGTACAGGAGTAATCTTCTTTTGCTTTGCCGTGATTAAAACAGTTGATGACCACTGTGGCCTTTGGTTGCCTGGCAATATCTTTCATTTATGCTTTCAGAACAACACGGCTTATCATGACATCCATCATCAACTTCAGGGCACAAAGTTCAATTACTCCCAGCCATTTTTCCCCATATGGGATAAACTCCTGGGGACTCACGTGCCTTACACCCTTGTGAAGCGGGCTGAAGGTGGCTATGAGGCAAGAATGGTAAAAGACTAGTGCAATCTGCTAATTTGTCTGTATTGGTTATGTCAAGTTCGCTTATGCAAAGCAATATTCCTTTGATTGAGTTGATGCCACTCTAGGGGAGTCGGATTACAGAGTCGGATTACATGTTTGCTTTTTGATGCTTGATAGCTTGGGTTCCGGCAGCAGTTTATATGGATTTTCATCCCCATTCTTGATCAATAGCTTATTGTAATGTTAGTCATGCTATTGTATCAGTAATGTGTAATAGTTGAGATTCTAGGTTGTCTAATATGTAACATGTGTGCTTAAACTGTGAACCATTCTGTTTATTTCTTATGCTTATATTGATGTATTTGGAAATTTGATTATGCAATTTCAGAAGTGTTAATTTCTTGTATGGGAAACATAATCACGCAGGGATTGGTTGCTTCAGTTTTCCATGTAATTTCTTTTTTTTTTTCTTATCAAAACCTTATAAATGAGCTATGATTGATGATGTTAAGGCACTTTGGAATTGAAACCATAGCGTTAGAGTATCATTAAGTTTAACGAATCAATTTTGCTTGTCCCATATGTATAGGCACCAATCCAGTAGTGCCTTTATTTCCCTATCAACCATATAACGTGGTGACGCCAGCCAACCAACCTTCAAGCAAGCTTTTTGCCCGTCGGAAAATAGATCCTTTTAAGGTGAAAGGTTATACTTGTAGCCTAAACCTTTCAGTAGATGTGTATTTGAAAACTGTCGCAACTTTATAGGGGTAAGAATCAATATGAGCTTCACAGAATTGATGCTCGGTCCTTGAAAAGAGTTCTTGCATCTCCAAAGAGTGTAAAATTCGCTGAAGAGGATTCGTCGTTTGTATTGAAGATCTTTTTGCCTCTTCAAAGAGTCATTTAAACAACTTAGTGTTACCAATAATCTCCACAAGAACAAGAGCCTTCTTTAAACCTATGAAACCGCATCAGATCTCTCACCACAATTTCTCGATTGTATATCTTCGATATAAGCTTAATTACAGCATGGCAATCACCACATATTCTAAGGTTCTTAATGACTTGGATTGGTGCTCCCTCATCTGTACTAATCAAACCAAATGCCACAGCCAACTTCTCGCTGTGATGACACAAGGCGTGCTCCTTCTCTTCATCCCCAATATCATGTAGAACACAGCTGGTTTCAGCAACATATCCATGCTCCTTAATTCTGAACCCAATCTCATCCAACTGACCGTAAATCTCTCTCCAATTCTCATGACTCTTATCACCGTTGTAAAAGCTATGTACCACACCCTTGGTTTCGATGTAGCTAACCCCGGGGACCTTCTTAACATTTCTACTCATCATGCTCTCCCTCACTCTTCCCACATCAGTCCACCTCTCGTGTGCTGCATAAACATTGGACAACAAAACGAAATCACCATCATGTTTAGACCCCATTTCCACTAGTTTCCACGAAACTACTTCAGCCATTTCCACATTGCGATAAGTCTTGCAAGCACCAAGTAAAGTCTGCCAAAGTATCATGTCTGGCACCAAGGGCATTGAATTTATAACTTCATAAGCCTCCTGAAGCCTCCCAGATCGACCTAACAAATCAACCATAGCTCCATAGTGCTTGACATTGGGTGTCACTCCACAGCTTTCCATCGAATTAAATAACCTATACCCCTCTTCCACTAAGCCTCCATGGTTACAAGAACTTAGCACTGCAATATATGATACAGCATCAGGAGTTACCCCAGCATGACCCATTTGCTGGAAGAGCTCAAGAGCTTTATGCCCATCACCATGCATAGCGTAACCCATCATCATTGTATTCCAAGTAACACGATTCTTCATAAAACTCATACCCTCAAATACCGAATAAGCCTTGTCAACAAGCCCACATTTCGAATACATGTCAATAACAGCATTACAAACAATCACATTCGTATCTAACTTCTGATCCTTAATATACCCATGAATCTTTTCACCTTCCTTAAAAGCCCCCAGTTGCGAACATGCAGCGAGAGCGCCAAGAACTGTGATTTCATTGGGCTTAAATCCGTCAGACTCCATCCTCTTAAACAAAGCCACCGCCTCATTAGGCCTATCTCCTTGACCAAAACCTGAAATCAAAGCATTCCACGATGCAATGTCTCTCATAACCATTTCATCGAACACCTTTTCTGCACTGTCAAGATCGCCAACTTTTGCATAAACATCCAACAATGTAGTACCCAACAAAGAATCAGCGATAAACCCTTTACGCACAACATGCGAATGAAGCTGACAAGACTCGAAACGAGCCAAGATTCTAGCGCATGCTTTCAGAACGAAAGAGCAAGTGAGCGCGTCCACCCTGCAGGAAGTACGGAGCATTGTTTTGTACCAGGAAAAGGCGTCGACAGGAGCGGGGCTCTGGATGAGGCCGCGAAGAATGGCATTCCAATCGTTAGTAGAAGGGGTGAGGATTTGGCGGAAGGCATCGACGGCAAAGGAGAGGTTGCCGAGAGACAAAGCGCAGAGCTCGAGGAGCTTGGAACGAGAAGGGCAGATAGGGAATTGGAACTGGCCCGTGGTAATAAGGTGAGCTTGAATCTGCTTTGCTTGTGCAATGGATTTGCTTCCGGAGAGAAACGAATCGAGCACTAAGTTGGCCATTCCATGGCAATAAGTTCGCTAGCGCTGAGTTTCATTATCTTTTGACTTGAGTTTACATTATTTAGCGTATGATTATTTATATTTATATTTATAATTTTAATTTTCCTTTTTTTTCCAGAATTGGCTTTTTCTAAATTTCAAAAATTATAAAAATCACAAAAAGTAGTTTTTGGTTTGGTAATATAATATATCATCAACTAAATATAATATTTAATTATTTAATATATTAATTTAAATAAAATTACTAATAATTTAATTTAATATTATATATTTAATTAATTAAAACTAATTATTAATAAGAATTATGAATAATTTAATTTTACTTAATAATTTTATTAATTTTTA
>JANZLC010000003.1:20593968-20618212 GCA_026413385.1 Erythroxylum gracilipes
AATCAATAAGCAAGAGCAAAACGTAATTTGTCATAACTTCTTTTACTATTCTAACCCCTAATTTGGGGCGTTACATCTAAACCTATCATGGTAGACGCTTACTCGTATAAGTTTGCAGTTTGGCAATTCTTACGTATGTAGGAATGTTATGCTCTAACTTCATATCATCTATGTTCACTTTATACCTAAACTTATACTTTTCAACACAAAAACCTCTACAAGACAAGGACATGGTTTAAGGGTACATGCTAATCACCCCCAAAACTTAACTCTTCATTTATCATTATAGCCTATATCGAGCCACTGCAAACTTTGTACTAGATGAGTCACTTAACCTAGAGGTGGAATAATGCTTGCAGATCTACCTTCAATAAGGACAAGTTCACTAGTTTAACTAGAAATTATTAAACAACATATCTATTGTAAATCAGAAGTTAAGATTTGTTGGAACAAGGATATTAAAAGGGAATTTGGAAAAGTGGAGTAGAAGAGGACTTGGAGGATAAGAATCTTTCTATTATAAGCTCTTATTACTTTTTAGCTTAGCTTATAATGTAAGACTCATCCGCTATTTATAGGAGTCAGATGAGAGTTCTATATTTAACTCCCACCTACTTACATTTAATATTTTAAAAAAATTCCATGATTTAATATAACATTCGCTATTTATAAGAGTCACATGAGAGTTCTATATTTAACTCCCACCTACTTACATTTAATACTTTTTTTCAAACTTCCATCATTTAATATAACATCCACCTAGCTTCTAACCATTACATAATTCTAGATAGAAGATTATAGATAACGGTTCAAAATGTGGATCATAGGCTACAACGATAATAAATTAAGAGTTAAACACTTTTAGGCCTAAAAATCTAGTTTATTTTTCTAAAATTACCCTTTAAACTTGATTTTTTTGTGACTCTAAACGCACTTCTTAATCTTGTAACGATATCATCAACCTATTCTCCAAATCTTGTAAACTTTAACTAGACTTCTTTTTTATAATGCATTCCCTTATAAATGATAAGGTGTATCTATATATTTGCTTCTTTCATGAAAGACTAGATTCTTTCCAAAGCTAGTGCATATTTGTTCTCAATATAGATCATTGTTGCTTTTTTTAATGCCATGTTGAACTCCTTTATTAAACTGCTTGGCCATAATGTATGACAAACATAAGTAGTGGCTATAACATATTCAACTTCACAAGTAGATAGTGTAACAAATGGTTGCTTTTTTGAACTGTAAATGAATTCTAAATTTCCTATAAAGAATAAAAAACTGCTAGGACTCTTACGATTATCAATGTTTCCGACTCAATCGCTTGATCTATATCTAATTAGCTTAAACTCATTAATATGAGTATAGAGGATCCCATAATCTAGAGTGCCTTTGATATAGCATAAGATTCTCTTAGCAGCATCCACATGAGTTATTTTGGGAGTTTTCATAAAGTGGCTTATAAGTCCAACACTAAAGAGTATATCTGGCCTTATGCAAGTAAGATACCATAAAACTTCTTACTAGAATTTTATAGAGTGTTTAATTCAACATTTTCCTTCATCTTTCTTGGATAACTTTGATGCATATCCTACAAGTGTAGTTATTGGCTTGCAATTTTTCATATTGAATTTGTCAAGTGTTTCTATGACATATCTTTCTTATGAAATGAAAATTCCTTCATCCATTTGTTTTTACTTTAATGTTGAGATAGTAGCTCATAAGCCCAACGTCGGTCATTTCATATTCCCTAATCACTGTCTTCTTCAATTATGTAAACATCTTTGGATTATTACTAATGAATATTAAATCATCCACATACAAGCACGCAAGTAATATATCTCCTTTGTTATGCTTGAAGTAGAGAGCAAATTCATAAGAGCCATTTGAGATATTATTTTTTTGAAATTAGCAATTTATGCGATTATACAAACCTCTTGTGGGTTGATTTAAGCCACAAACAGCCTTTTTTTAACTTCAATACTTTATCTCTTTGCCCCATTTTCATCATATCTCATTGGTTGCTCATGTAGGCTTCTTCTTTAAGATATCCATTTAAGAATGTAGATTTATGTCCATTTGATAGATTTTCCACTTATTGTGTACTGCTAGAGAGATGATAAGTCTTATAGTTTCCAAGAGAGCTATAGGAGCAAACACCTCATCACAATCTACTTGGATCTTTTGATTGTAGATTTTAGCCACCAATCTTGTCTTATATCTCTTAACTTCTCCTTTGGCATTTCTCTTTAATTTATAGACCTATTTTGTGCTAATTGTCTTGTGTCCTTTTTGAAGTGATGCTAGCTCATATGTGTCATTCTTTTTTATTGCCTTGATCTCTTTATTTATAACTTGTAACCATATTTTATCTTTTTTTGCTTCTTGAAAGTTTATAAACTAACAATCAATAAATAGACAAAGGAGGTTAAATTGATTTTTTTAATTTTCATTGACCTCATAAATTTCTTCTATACTTCGGTAGTGTTGGGCTTTTTCATTAGAACTCGAGCTTGATGAAGGATCTTGAACTTGTGATGAAGTAAGATTTGATGGTAGACTAGTGATTTATTTAGGTAGTTGATTATCTTTTGCTTTTACTCTAAATATAAGAAAGAAATCGTAGTTTTCATTCTCTTTCATACTCTAGTCTTATAAAGCTTCCTCATCAAAATCAACATCTTTACTCATAATGATCTTTCCGTTAAGCATATTATCGAGCTTGTAACCTTTAGAGACCTTGACATAGCCGATGAAGACTAGCTTTTGACTTTTATCATCAAATTTAGTATGCCCTTCATCCAGAATGTGGACATAAGCTATGCTTCCAAAGACACAGGTGTTTTACACTTGTTTCTTTTCCATTCCAGGCTTCTATTGGAGTAGTTTTAGAAAAACTTTTGGAGACACTCCTATTGGATAGATATACTGCACACCTTATAGACTCTTAGCATGTTTTTGTTTTTCAACATGCTTTACGCTATGTCAAGAATTGTTCTTATTTTTTTTCTTTTAGTTACGGCCATTTTATTACGGAGATCTTAGAATTGTTCATATTATGGACATTATTTAGATGAAAACTCTCCTCCCTTATCAGATCTTATAACTTTAATTTTATGGCCACTCTCTTTTTCTACAACAATCTCCTCCCTTGTCAGATCTCATAACTTTAATTTTATGGCTACTCTCCTTTTCTACAACAACTTTAAACTTCTTGAATATGGTGAATGCCTATATTTTTTATTTGAGAAAATATACCCAAATTTTATGGATAAAATCATCAATGAAGAGTCAAAAATACCTATTTTTATAAGAATTTGGATTTATCAGTCTATAAGTATATGTGTGGATGAGCTCTAATGGCTTCTTTGCTCTAGATATAGCTTCTTTTGGAATGCCTTTTCTAGTTTGCTTTCTAAAGATGCAACCTTCACATAGTTGATTAGGATGATTGATGGAAGGCAAACCTTTTACACTCTCCTTTCTTAAAAGCAAATTTAATTTGTTAAAGTTTATATGACCAAACCTCAAGTCAATATCATTTTAAATATTTAAAAAGAATAACCTATTTCTTGTCATTGGAACTTTGGTAATCAAAATTTTGTTCTCATCCATTATTTTACAATGTCCATTTTTAAATTCAATCTCATGATTTTCTTTAAAAGTTACTGAAAGGTGTTGATTGATTATGAATTTATTCTTTAACACTTAGTGATAATTGGTATAAAATCGCTCAAGTTACTCACTTTAACTTATATGTGATTTTAGGCACAATTCGGAAGTAAAGAAGTTAAAGTGAGCCGAAAGCATGATATTTGGGCCATTTTCTAAAGATTAATATTCACTTGTCTTCATGGAGTAAAAAGAAGAAAATTAGCGTAAGAGAAGACAAGAAAAAAATGAAAACAAAAAGAAGTTGCTCACAACACTTACATGGAAATTGAATAATTTTGCATAGCCTAATGTGAAATTAAAGGTTGGAAGAAAAAGCATGAAACAACAATACCATACATAGCTAGTGAGAACAAAAAGACACAGGCGGCAACGAAACACAGATAAAAAATGACAGCTGGGAAGGAGTACAACGTAAAAGAAGAAATCAAAACGCATATAGCAAGACATGAAATATAGAAGCAAACGACGTAGTGCAGCAGAAGGATAGCCAAGAGCAAAATAACGTACAACAAAATGACGCAGTGCAGACGTGAGGGACAAACGAAGCAAAACGACAAGCAACACTAGAAGGAACGCAACAGCTGACACACTAACGAGGACCAAAACAACATGCAAGTGGATGTACAACTAAGCTAAGATAGAGGGAAAAACGTGCAGCATGGAGACATAAGCCAAGATAAAACACAGTTGCACAATAGAATAGGAGTAAACAAGGGTTTTAATATGCATTGGCTTTAAAGACAGAAGGCAAGAATATAACAGTAGCGTGGACCAATAGGGAGAAATAAAAACAGATAGAAGGAGGCGCTGGAACTAGAGGCGTGGTCTTCATTTTTTTTAGGAAGGTTTCAGACAACATCGATTTTCTGGGAGTTTTCTCTTTATTCTTAAACACTAGAGATGGAGATGATGGCTGATAGTGATAGCTTGAGGATAGAGATGGAGGGATAAGTTTCCGAGCCGGTTCAACGAGGATATCGACGCCAAGTCACAGTTAAGCTATTTTATCATTTTAATGTTGTAATTTCTTTTTGAATTGTTGTGTTGTTGGTGTTGATTTGATCGAGTTTTGGGATGAATAATCTTAATATGTTATTTTGATTGTTCTATTTCGAACCTATTGCTAAAACATTGAATGTAATTCGTAATCGTTACTTTTGATATTTGTTAATAGCACCTAATGATCCCATATCATTAGGAACAATATAACTTAGGTTAGATAACTCGAGCATGTGAAGTTACTACTTATATTGATTGTTTTTCACATCGTGATGCGGCTACTAAATTAAATCTAGAGATTGTATCTTAGGTTATTCAGTAGTTAGGTTTAATTAATAATTGTATCTTGATTAAATAAAATCTAAGGGAAAATCAGGAGTAGTAGAGCTTTCTATTAGTCTCAGATCAATAGTCCGAAAAGAGTTTCCAAAGATGTTAGGATGATGAAATATGCTTGATCATGTTGATTGAACCTAGAATCGTACCTTATGTATATTCAACAGTTTAATCATTTTTTATTTCTTGTTTTAATTATTTTCGATAGTTTAATTTTATTTTCTTTCTAAATTACTAAAAATCCAAACCCCCCCCCCCCCCTTTTATATTTTCCTTGCATCAATTAATTTTGTTACGAAAATTAACCAAATATTTCCTATGGATTTGATCCCGACTCACTATAACTACAAATTTTAGTGTACAGAGTCAGGTAAATTTTACAGTACACTCGACACGCGTTCTTAGTTGCGCCTAAACTTAATATATTATTTTCATATCAAACACATTATAGATATCATAAATAAATTTGTGCCTACCATCATTTAAGTGGATAAGAATGATACCTATTCCTTTTGTTGAAACTTAAGAGTCATTTCCAAATGTCACAACACTTTGTATTCTTTTATCAAGATCAAAGAACATATCTCGACTTCTACTCATATAGTTGCTTTCTCCTATGTTAAGGTACATTATGCCATTAATAAAGTGAACTCCATTTCTTCTTGATGACTTTTTGTAAAGTTTACCTTCTCATTCACATTTTTTCTTTTGTTCTAACAATTTGATTCATAGTGCATACATATTTGGCAATTGTAACATTGAACTTGAGCATTGTCATGCTTATTAAAGGAGAAATTTAGCTTCCTTTTTCTTCTTGATTGCCTTGATAGTTTCCTCCTCTTTCATCAAATCCATTGCCTCGTCCTCTACCATGTTCACGACCTCTGTGGTTTTTACCTCTATTGTTTATTGTAAGCTTGTTTTGAAGAACTTACTCCAAAACTTCTTGATTCTTTTTCTTTCTTGATCTTTATTCATAAGCTTTTAATGCCCCTATGAGTTAATCAACAATCATGGAATCTATATATTTTGATTCTAAATTTGCAATGACAATATAATCAAAGCTTGAGGTTAAAGATTGAAGAATTTTCTCTATTATTCGAGCATCATTCAAAACTTCTCTATTTCTTTTTATTTCATTAACAACAACCAACATTTGAGTATAATAATCTAAACTGGATTCAGACTCTTTCATATCAAGAGATTCTAACTCATAAAAAAGAGTTTATAAATGTACCTTCTTTACTTTATTAATGCCCTTGCGAGTATTTTGAAGAATCTCTCATGCCTCTTTTGAAGTTATTGAACTTTCAACTTTCTCAAACTCGACATCATCCAAGCATTGGTGGATGAGAGTGAGGGTATGTTAATCCATTCTTTTGGTCTTATGTAAAGCCTCTCTTTCAGTAGGACTTAAATAAGCCTCATTTGGAGGTCTCTCATAACCTTTCTTTATCATCTCCAATACATCATAAGAGACTAGTGGAGTCTTTATATGAATACACCAACTTACATAGTTGTCTTTACTAAGGTGAAGGAATTGGAATGGAAACATGTCATTTGTCATCCTCATTTTTTTCTAATGACTAAGACAGCCTAGCTCAGGTGTCACTTTGTTGAAACAAATATATTGGAAAATGAATTTAAAAAATTGGTGTGAAAGAGAGCTCAGAAGAAAGGAAGCTTTCTATTATAAGCTCTTCTTATTTTTTTGGGCTTAGCTTATAATAAGAGATATAAAAGTCATGGGAGAGTTTTAGATCCAACTGTCACCTACTGACGTTTAATATTTTTTCCAACTTCTATCAATTAATATAACATCCACGTAACTCATCATTAGATTACTCTAAATAGTAAATTTTAAGTTGTGCATTAAATGCAGGCCATAAAGATCAAATTTATTTATCTAACAAGAATAAGCCAAAGAGAACGACAACAAAGGTAAGGAACAATCACGAACCAGGCTTTAATAAACAGTATGGAACAAAAACATAAATGCTCTATAGTTTGAGAATTCTTACCAGTATTGAAAATGCCTATAGCCTAACAAGCGACAAGTATGAATCATTTGAAAAAAAAATGTTTTAACGAGTTTGTACTCTATCGTGAGGCCGTCACCAAAAGGGAAGCATATTCTCTGTTCCTGTAAACCAGTTCCTACCATGTTTCATTAAATTTTATACACATATTTATATGGGGCCTACACAAATGTGCTGATAAAATTAAATAACATAGGGTTAAAACACGATAAATAGCACAGAGGATTTCATGTGCTCGGTAAGAACATCCTTTCATACATATCAAAGATTTAATAACATGCTTAGGTTGAATTCAAAGTGTCGGCTTAAAGCTTCTTCTATGGCCTAAGCCTATGTTAGAAGTCAAGGACTAATGATACCATATACTATTGCCCCTTGGTTTTCTAAACCATGTTCCTGTTAGCCTTCGTTGCTACAAAGAGTTTTCCACATACGCTTTGTGGTTAGCTTTGGAAGCATACCAAACTTTCGCATCTTGTTAGAGCGGGTAATATTGACTCTTGTCGTTCATTTGAACTGAGTAAAGAGAGAGCCTATAAGAAATTATGGAAACACTATCTTCCGACCTTGAACATTTATCTTTAACTTTGTCTATGTCTTCTTTACCATCTAGTGTGAAGCGTGTATTATTAAACAAAATAGAAAATCTAGTAGAAATTACTTATGTGCCTGTAGAAATCGTGTTTGTGAGTATTCTTTATATTTGTTGAGTCCGTACAGTATATATTCTCGTGACCGTTCTTGGACGAGAAGTATTCGTAGTATCTTGTCTACTTCTAGACCTCGTGTGAAAGAAATCATCCAGAGTTTCATATTGGAACAATGTGGTCTCAGATCTACAACTATAGAACAGTACGTAAAACTTGAAATCCCTAAGGAGCTGGTCACCTTATGGAGGGAACAAAATCATATACATCTTCATGTTGGAGCTATACAACTTGTTCTTACTCTTCATGGAAGAAAAGGTATTCCTGCAACATCCAGGATATCCCTTCTTGACTGCCTACACAACGTACCAAAATGCCTTTGTTGGTACCTTGTTAGCAATGCTTAACAACGGAAGTGTCATCTTGACTATAGCAC
Source organism: Erythroxylum gracilipes (assembly GCA_026413385.1). Taxonomy (NCBI): domain Eukaryota; kingdom Viridiplantae; phylum Streptophyta; class Magnoliopsida; order Malpighiales; family Erythroxylaceae; genus Erythroxylum; species Erythroxylum gracilipes. The sequence continues at coordinate 20,602,104 of JANZLC010000003.1, forward strand.
CTGATTTTAACATCAGGTTGGATGATCCTACCTTGTCTGAACGTCTACAAGTTCAGATCTAGATCACTGGAGCAGATCAGGATCCTACAGCCATCATGGCTACTCTATATCACCAGATGATCTACCTTCTACAGAATAATGCTTTAGACATAAACTTTCCAAACTCTACTTCGGATACTCTTTACATGGTTGCTGATCGATCTAATGATTAGACTACTATCCTTCAGATCCCGAAGCAATTGCCTTCACAGGAGCTTGAAAAGTTGATGCCAACAGAATGGATTACTAACTACCAAAAGGTATTTCACGTGCCTCATCGATACTTTTTTCATACGACGACTCCTCTGATTCTAAAAACTTTAAAAGATGGTACTGTTAAGTCCATCTATGCACGGCCCAACAACGACACGCCTGGTCCTTCAACATCAAGAGCAATCTTGATGGTCTAGCCCACTGAACAACCTGTTCTATCCTCTAGGGCTATAAGCCTTAAGATCCAGCCCATATTCTCTCATACGGAACGTAAATTTTATCCTCTTGTTCATTACTTTAAAACTAACGGAGATCCAGTTTATGTCAGTCATCATCGTGGACACTTTGTATAGGATGTCGACCCATCTATGTGTGAACCAGACTGTGAGATCTATCTCAACCTTGAGTCAGATTCTGATGATGATGATCCAAGATATCAACGGAGAAGGAAGAAGAAGTCAAAGGCCAAATCTCGGTGCTTACTTTCTCGTGACTATCACCCTCTTGGTAGTGATACAGATCAAGACGATCCAAATGATCTATTGATGATAGAGAGATCCAGACCAAAGTCTCTTAGAGAGATGCTCAGGTCGTCTACATGCAGATCTACTAATGGATCTATCAGATCTAAGCTAGAAGTTCCTGTTATGACTCCTACTCCTATACCCTGTATAATGGCAAGGCCATACGAGGATGACTTTCCTCAAATATCCAGGAGTATTGATGAGACGCAGCGGGTTGTCTATAACCACATCAGAGCGTCAGGAATTACTTCACAAGGAACACTTGCATCAAATCCATTTGATGAAGTTCTCAACTGGCAAACATCTAACGTGGTAGCACAGAACAAAGTTCTGAGAATGATTGATTCCAAACTGAATGGAATTAGTCAACAAAACATTGTTACGCATAAGAAAGTCGATTCTATTTTAGAATAGATACAAACGATGTATCGGTCTTACAAAGCCCAGATTCAGCATCTTGATGCTGAACTCAAACAATACATCTCTGCCCATTATATGGGGCCAGACTTTGACTTCAAAGTTCGTAAGATACAAAAGATATAAAAGACAGTACAACAAATGGAAGCTGATATGCATGCAGCTCAATCTAAACAGATATATGGCTCATCCTCTTCAGATTTCCCAAATACAAAGCCATCGTATCCATCTCCTATATATCAGAGGTATCCAAAAGAAGCTGACTATTCAAAGGTATTCAAGTTTAATTATCCTTTGATTAGACAGTACATATATCCTCAAACAACTCAAGAGAAACCACGGTGATCAAAACCAAAGTCTACATCTGATAATGCGCCTAAGCCTCAAGTTTTTGAGTCTTCAAAGGTTCCAGAAGCGTCATCTTCTTATACACCTTTTGAATCTACTAAACAGTGGAGCAAGCAAGTATAGATACGTACACCACCAGAGTCTCCACCGAGAGTTCAACCTTCCACCTCTTCTCTTAGGAAGGACAAAGCTAAATAGACAGAGTACATAGCTACTCTAACAACTAAATCTCTTGCAGACAATTTCAGTTCTCAATCAGAGAAAAATGAAGCATAAAGCAATACATCTGAAGTCTCTACAACACCATTTGAAAACTCAGAAGTCTTGTCTGAGTTAATCCTTGAGTCATCATCTGAACCTATTTCAGAACCATCATCTGACGATTCAGTACACTTAACTGATCTTTCAGAGTTATCCAATATTCTGATGACTATGCCTCAGTATACTGAAGAACCTGAAATCAGTGAAGCAGAATCTGTTAGGACTGAACCATTTAGACCTGAGCCTTCACCTCAAGCAACACCAACTCAGCCAGCTGTACAGGCTACTACTACAACCAAGCCTACTTCAGGACCTTGGTTTACGTTCGATGATCTACCCCCAAAGAAATGGAGGGATAAACTACATGAATTCGATGCATAGATTTATCTACAAATGACCAGACCAAATTATTACTTGCCAGATATTTTGTCTGAATTCACATCCAGATTCATTGGTACTTTGCAGGAATGGTGGCAAAGTAGATATGATTACCAACGTCTTCAGTACATACAAGTATCAACCGCTGGAGCATTGCTAGGTATAATTCATAAAGAATTCATTGGTGACTTCCAGTTGATTGACAAACAAATCTGTCAAGAGTAATTCGCAATGAAATGTTGTTCTCTTGATAAGCATGATATCTAGAAGCATTACAAATGCATGATGGAAAGGTATTATCTTTTGAATAGGTGGAATGGTGTTAATCTTCGATATACTTTTATATTATCCCTTTCAGATGAACTACAGACAGAACTACAAAGGACCATAGTTTCTCTACAACGAGACATGTCAACAATATCTCTTGGAGAAATCTATCAACTTACATTAGCTTCTCTTAATAAGTTATGTGATCAGCATACCTTGTTCAAGAATATCATTAAAGGTAGTCCAGTTCTCAAAAAGGCTTGCAAGAAGCCTTATCTCTAGATCCAATGCAAGGATAAAGAGACTTGTGAGTGTCATAGTAAGAAGAAAGCTCATTCTTCTCAAGTCTACTAACGGAGAAAGATCTACAGGAAGAAAGAAGGCGTGAAGCCTTGGAAGCAAACCTTCAAAAGGAAGAACGGCAGTACTAAAATGCAGATTCATGTGGTTCTTCAAAAAGTCCTCACATTGACATAAGCCAACTCGATGTTTTCTCTGTGGACAACCAGGACACTGTGTTCGTTCTTGTCCTCGTGCAACAAAGAAAGATATCAAGTTGTTACAGCATTTCAAATCTATTCTGCCAATTCATTCAGATAATGATTTTGAGGAACTAATTGAGGAACAATCTCAAGAGGACAACGATACCAAGTTTGCTATCTCCGTATCATCTTTTGATGAAGATTCATCTCAATCATCTGCCTCTACAGACGATGATTCACTCTATATGCTACAGCAGACTTGTCTAAAGATAGATCATACAACGACCTTATGTTCATATCCAGTTGTTTCAACAAGATAAATACGATAAGCCTATCAAGGCTATTGGATTTATGGATACTAGATCTAGTCGTATGATCATGAAGCCCAACATCTTATCATCTGATGAATAGACTTCTCATGATGAGTATTTTACTACTGCTGATGGTAATACATTTAAGATTAGGTTGATAACTAGAAGACGGATCGACATTCGCTTCTTTCTTCAGTGTACAGTTTGGACTAAAATCCTTGGAAGCAATCTACCAGGCCCAGCTGATTGGTATGGATACATATAGTAAAGCATCACCTTTGCAGATCGTACCCACAGGCCTTAGGCATCGAAACCTTTTCAGTTCATACATTGATATAAAAATGTGTTTGAACTAACCCAAGTTCCAGCACATTATATTAGACTTCGAGATAAACTGTTGAGCTACTGTTTAGAGTCTCATGCACAGTTTGCTCACCCATATCCTTTGTGAAAAAATGTTGACTTTTCATAAGTCTACCATTTAAGAAGAATGAGGATATTAATCCTACGAAAGCCACACATCCAGGGATGAACGCTGATGATCTGAAGCTCGCACTTGATGAGTGTGCAATTCTTTTGAAGCAAGGACTTATCAAGCCCACAAAGTCAGATTGGGCCTGTCAAGCGTTGACGTTCAGAGTAGAAACGTGGAAAGAAAAGATTAGTCATTGACTACAAACCTCTGAATGCATTCCTGCAGGATGACAAGTTTCCTTTGCCTAAAATCAGCACATAGATACTCTTTTCTCAAGAAAGTTGTTATATTCTCAAAGTTTGATCTGAAAGCAAGATTTTGGCAATTGGGTTTTCACCCTGAAGAACGTTATAAGACTGCATTTTGTATTCCCAATGCTTAGTATCAATGGACTGTGATGCCATTTGGACTTAAAGTTGCTCCATCACTATTTCAGAAATCCATTACAAAGATCTATGAGCCTATCATCAACAATGAATTGATCTACATTGACGATATCTTACTATTCTCAAAGACCCATGAGGAACATATGGCCCTTTTGCAAAGATTTTTGGATCTCACTCAATAGTATGGCATTATGCTTTCGACCTCGAAAAGTATTATTGACACTACAGAAATTGAATTTTGGGGTATGCAATTTAAAGATGGATTCTACCAGCCAGGTCCACATATTGCAAAAGAACTATTGCAATTTTCAGATGAATATCTCACTGTGAAACAGATTCAGCAATTCCTTGGAATTGTTAATTACATTCGAGATTTCATACCACACGTGACTACTTATACTTCAAGCTTATCCAAGCTCTTGAAAAAGAATCCACCATCTTGGAAAACGGAACACACTGAAGCTGTTCAGCATCTTAAGCAAATAAGTCAGAATCTTCCACCTCTGAAGATTCCTGATCAAAGACAAGATGTCTTACAGAATGATGCCCATATTACAGCTTTATCCACATAACTTCGACGACATCCACCATAGCCACCAGATAGTTCTTTTCTCTATAAGTATCCTTCTTCTCTTCGGCTAGTCCACCTCTTGCTGCTTTTACAAAGAGCTATTTTCCTCCTATTTCTAGTAGTCCTACTAGTCTTTTTGAAGTTGCCTCACTTGCTCGTAGTAGCTTGTTTTATTACTTGCACCTATTCTTGCTTGAACATAATTCTCATGGTAATCCTACTATGTTCAACATTAAAACACCTTACCTTAATGTGAATCTTCTTCAAGATCCTTTATCCGAAAACACATTATGGTATCTTTGGGCACTCTCTGCCCTTTATGCTTGTGCTTTTACAGTCTTTCCTCTTCAACTGTATCAATATCTCTGTGATCCTAATAATGGAAGTTCATTATTATGGACATTACTTGAATGGTTTCAACCATTAGATCTCTGCTAGACGACAAACTACTCAATTCTTCTTCATTGTTCATCGTCCATACAGAGAATCTCACACTGGTCTGCTTTATACAGAACCATGTGTCCAATTTTGACATGCATCTTTATATTGGTCATGTCATAAGGAAGCTGTATTAAGTTCTTTAAGGGATTTTCTTAAAGAAATTAATCATTTTCCAGATCCACCAGTATTGACAACATCTATTGGACCACATCATGGAAAATTTATGCCTGGTGAACCAGAAGCATCAGAAGTTGATATTCCTGGTTCCAATAGTCCTACTTATGATATAGATTTAGACGACATCACAAAAATCGTCGCTGATACAGCAGGACCTTCTCAACCATACAATGCTGAATTCCAAGATGCTCAAGATCCTAATGAAGATATTCCTAGCATCTCTGATACTGACATTGATTACCTCCTGCATCAATTTCATAAAGCTGAGTTCAGTAAGAGAAAAAGATCTTCTTATGACTCAAGTGATCTAGATTCTCCATCTAATCTTCAATCATGGCATTCTTCTATTTTCCATTAATATTTGGATTTTTGGATCAATTATTTTAAAAGACATGGAGTGACTAATCACTCCACGTCTTTTAAAATAATTGATGTAAAGTAAGCACAATTTTTGAGACAACTACCTTCATGATGAAAGATGGTCCACATATTACTTTCAACTACTGTTGAAGATTCTATCTTATCATCTTCCTGTTCACCTTTAGATTTTTTGTTAAAGTAGATTCCTTTTTGATAAGGTTAGGTGAATTATGTTAGCTTTCATCACTTTACTTTAGTTTCTTTTTTTAAAGTAGTCATCATGATGTTTTTAGGTAGATTTACTTTCCTACCCCTTGCTTCACCTATAAAAACAGGGCTTGTCTTTCGTTGTAAGTATGCTTCAATATCCTAGAAGCCTTTTGTAAAGTTTGAAGTTTTAATTAAGTTTGTTTTCTAAGCCTCTTCTCCTTCCTGAAAGCTTCAAAGACTTGAGTCTTGTTTCCTATTTTATCTAGGTATAGGATGAGTATGCTCTACACTCGCCTCATCTGAGGATCTTGTGTATCAGAAAGTTTATGACAATCTAGGACCGTTTGTCAACAAACTTTGCTGCTTGTTATTAGGTTAACTGAATTAACGGGGAATGAAGAGTAAGAGTATGTGAGTGAGGTAGGGTTCCTAAAAGGCGAGAGCATTTGTACCCGTGTAAGCCGATGGACAGACATTGAGGTTGTAGCTCCGATTTCTAGAACTACCTACAGAGTGATACATACTTCCAATCCGACTTTGGTTAGTCGTTGATTTGTAACAACCAAGAGTTGTTGTGCCAGTTTAGCCTAGTTTGTGTCATAGTTTCCCTGTGTGCCCTTCGCGATCCCTGAGTGACACCAAGGAAGTACGCAAAATGATGACACAGGACGCAATCTCGTATTTCTGTGAACCACCATATAAATATTTATGGTTCCTAATTATGATGTCACTTTTCATCCTTTTGTTAAGTCTCTCTCTCCGTTGTTAACTTGATCATTGAAAGTCTAAAGCCAAAAAGCACTTCAACATTTGATTTAACAAGTACGTCGACAGAAGTTCCACAAACCAGAGTTAAGACTATATTCTAATTCATTGTTTCAAGTTTAATTTCGGACACTTGAATCTAAAACCAAAACTTAAAAATTCAGACCCACCAAAATTATACTATATCACGTTACATCTCTCCAAATAAGTTAGTTATGAAGGCTACTCTACTCCAAGATTCCAAAAAATGTCCAATAAAGGCAGGAGTAAGTACACTTCGAGGTTAGATAAAGAGATACATATACGAAAATTACTTAAATGCTGGAGAAAGGATGGTCTTTAAGCAGTCACTCATTAAATATGATCAACACAAATGTGCATACGGTGATTTAAACCTAGAGCGGCTGATCCATTTGGAAGATATGGGACGAGTAGTAAGGTGCAAGACGGAGAGAGTAAGTCCATTTGCCGTTGGATCTATTCTTCTCATCAATCCATTGTTGCCTCCGTCTTCTTTTCTTTTTTCCGCTTATCCGTTTCTCTACTTAACATACAAAGCTGATTGATATTGTCAATTATCATGAGGAAGTGATCATGATTCGAATTCCACTCACAGGAACATCTGTTACTGTTTGGAAGAACAAATTGGGCCAAACACATCGCTGTGTCTCTCAAACATGCATATACTTAACAATTTGCTGTCCAATCAGTGATTTGTGAGCCTGAACCCTTAAACTTGGGATTGATCAAATGCATATGTAGGAATTAGGCAACAAATAATCAAAAACCACTTATCTGTCGCATTTTCCCTCCAGCTGTGATGTAAGATATATATGTGTCCAATGAACCGAAAAAGATGCATTCCAATCAGTGCAAGTACAAAACACATTATCGATAGTTTAGTGCAGCAGACAGCAAGTGTCCTTAGTCTGACTGTGGCGAGTTGAAATCTTCAATCCGTAGTGCCAAGTTAAGCTGACCTTGACCTTGATCTCCTGCTTTCCAGTTGACAAAATGTAACAGCAAGGGCTATCGCCTGAATGTGGTAAGCTGAAGGCTACTACTACCAGTTGATCTTGATCTTGACTTCATGTTTACCAGTTTACTACAGGCTACTACTACCAGTTGATCTTGATCTTGACTTCATGTTTACCAGTTTACTACATCGCTCTTCGTATGAAGCTGGAACAAGTTTAAGCAGTAACAAAGTGAGGATGATACCAGCACTGAAGAGAGAACAAAACCCACTAGACATCATCTTTACAACTAATAAATTAGACTCCAGCTAAGCAATTTTTATTGAGCATTAATTCAAGTACCTCAACACATATTAATCTAAGTTTTCTAACATTAAGTATGGCACAAATTTCAATAGTCTAACTAATCGTGCTTTGAACCTGTCACAATAAATCAACTGAAACTCCATTCATTGATATTGTCCAACATGTAAAAAGACATGGACTTACGTTCAGTTTGCCTTGACAATAGTGGAACATGAGAAGAAGTCTTTTTCATTAGTTTGCTTGACGTGCTTGCACCTGAAAAGTCAAAGAAAAGGAGGATTAACAAAAGAAAATGGAAATATGTGGTGGTTTGAAGAAATCAAGGGAATAACTTTCTGTACAATTTGGTAGATGCAAACAGCTAAGAAAAGCCTCATGGAAGATAGCAGCTTGAAGCAGGTACATTCGGCATTCATTATCCAAGTGAACACGTACAGCTTGCGAAGCATCTGAGCAAAATTCAGCAACATAAGTTATAAAATCCATCCAAAAAATGTAACTGAATTTGACTACTGCTTCTGGTAATCATTAAGGTAAATGGGAAATGAAGTGTTAAGGATGTTACATATTTGAAACTGATATTGCTGTATGGAACTCCTCAGAGCAAGTGAAGTAATTTCATTATGAAAGGTTTGCTTGATGGCAGTTACGAGAAATTTTAGCAATCTATGTTGTACAAAATAGTGAAACCTATTTGTGTGCCAATACCAGAACCAATTTCCAAGAACATAGAGCTGGCTGATGATGAGGCATAAGGCATTTTGGTATAAAGAAGTCTCCTTGGAAAATGAAAGTAAAATTGAATGCAGATGCATGTTAACTTGCATCCTCCCTCTTCATAAAACTGAAGATAAAAATATAAAATGAAGAATTGAAGTTCAGTTCTCCCTGTAATAGTATTTCATGTATTCAAAATACACCATAAGACAACCGCGGAAAAAAGGGAAAAAGATAAGAGAAAAGGAGCCATATGGATGAATGCATTTCAAGTACCTAATGAACATTTAAACTTCAGGCCTTCAAATTCACACGACTGAAGAACCAATGGAATATCTGGAGCCATGTGGTACTGGGGTTTCCTTGGTGTTTGACGAATATCTAATAGTGCATCTATCACCTAGCATTTGAGAAAATGTTAGCTTTTCCACATACTACAAAGTGCACCATAGAGTGAATACTAAATTGGTGCATTATAGGACACGGAAGAACATTAATAGCTGATTCGCATAGTTAAACCAACAATAGTCCTTCAATGTTACAACAGAAATGAATAGAGCCATTTGGCTGATTAGTGGGGAAAATCAAGATAAAAAATTCAAACTAATGAACTCTCCTTGTATAATAATGTTACCAACATGCAGAGAAAATTATCCTGCAATTGTAACATCAGAAGGCCAGAATCAAAAAACCGTCAGTTCCAATAGAAATTCTGTGGATATTGAAAGCAAAGCTATAGAATGAGAACACATATTAACCCAATCCTCTGACTTATTTCATGCTTTTAAAGTTAAAGTGGAAGTTCATCTAAGAGCATGCGTGTACTTCTTGCATCACCTACAGTAAAATTCTCTCTGACCATTCACCCAAGCTCATAGTCAGGAAATGAAAGAGCAAGAAAGTATCCCAACCAAATTAAAATGTAGAGGGAACAAAGAATAGTTGTCTATGCAGAAGTCTTCATTGTACAAAACTGAAAATTGAAAACATAATATATCAGCACACTTTCAAGACCCTCTGGTACGCACATCAGGAGACTCAAGACCTTGGCCTATCATAAATAGCACTGCAACCATGCACCGGACTTGATGCCAAAGGAAAGCTGTGCCCTTAATTTTTATTGCATAAAGTTGGCTGTCTCCAATTCTGAAAAAAAATTTATGCTCAAGTTGCAATAATTGAACCACACATTCAAAGACAGGAAAATTTTTGTTGAATAGATATGGCAATAACTCTTGCAATCTAAAAACAACAAAATAAAGTGAATCATGTAGGATAACTACAAAATTCTCTTGGATTCGCACTTGAAAGATACATGGTAGGCTGTAATGGAATGGGTATGGAATTGAAAAATGTAGTGTAAAATGCAAGGGGGATTATGCAAGTATGGATATGATTTAAACTTGAGTAAGCTCCATAAATTATAAAGCTAATGAACAACCAAATAAAAAAAATAATGAAGTACTGCAACAATACTACACAACTTATTACTTGCTACCAAACTTAACTTTTAATTTTATTGCTCTTTCGGAAATGTTCAATGGCCATAAGGGTGTAAGAGATAATGCATGTTGTGCATATTCCTATTCATTTTCGTTTTTCTTCACCTCTTGTATTCCACATCAAGATGACGTAAAACAATTCAAGATATACAGGAAGCCATCGGGAATCGACCATAGATTTAAAATTGCTATTAACTTACGAAGCAGGGCAATGTTTTATGAACAAGTAGTTACTACAAGACATGCTTTATTGCAGCCAATGACAACATGGAGACAAGCATGAAGAGAATATACTTTTATAAACGAAGAGGCAAGAGAACAGGCTTTTGCACACAAAGCAAGAAAATTTGAGTTTTAACCTCTGATCACATGGATGGATTTCAAATAAGGATATGCTTCGCTTATAATTATGAACATTTGCCACATCCATCTTACAGAAATTTCTGAAGTCATGTTCCCCAATAAATTTCTGACCTGCTATCTCCATATCCTGACGAATGACAAATGAAACAAGAAATACTGAATGAATCAACACTATGCAAGTATCATCAAACCATTTAAATATCTGTGGGAAATAACTGCACACCAAAATATTCAAGGAGTCACTCCAAAATAAATATTTATACTCCCTTTGCAAACAACTGAACCTGCATTAACAGACAGAAAGGAACAAATATTAGCAACATCAATTTCCAACACAACTTGAAGGAGACACATTATTAAGCTACTTAGAAGAACCTTGCACTGAAATCATTTGGAACAGGACACCAGCCTATAATTCGAATATCACTTGGGAGGGCTCGATTCAACACTCTCACATAATCAATTTCTCCTTCTGAGCAAAGATAACATGGTGATTGTGTGAGTTTTGGCAACAAACTTGAGATTTTTTGCACATTTTACATTACTTCAACAATATTTTAGCATAATTATTAATCTGGAAATTTCATTATGATCTTTAATAACATATAAACGAATGTTCGTCAATCTAGTAATTACATCCTCTCTGAGAATCCATATACTTGGTATCATGGGATTGATCTAATTCATATTCCAAAAAGGAAACTGGCAAATCAAGTGATTTAATTAAATATACTTGGTAACATATTTCTTGCTAAATTGCTACTAAAAGGAATGAGTCAATTTCGCATTTTCAGAAAAGACAATTCTTCAAAACAAAAGAAGCCTTTCAAAAATCAAAGTCATCTACTCTAATCGATTACACAAAGAGGAAGATCTTGGCTAACCATTTTGGTCTTCTAAATTAGTTTCCTCTGACTTTTCATTGCCTGTATTAATCCTTCTGAGCTTTGATCGTAAAAATAAAGAAATGACCTGCATTAAAGATTTATGATGCTCCAAAATTCAGATGCATCATCCTAGAAACAGGCTTTAAAATGTATCATCAATAAAGCAAACAGAGATGTCAAGAATTAGTTCACTAAACAAAAAACCATTATTTTCCTTTCCACGTAGAATTGAAATTCAATTCTTTTCTTTAATTTGTCTTTCCTTTTCTTTTTCAAGTTCTGGTGGCTGAGCTTATGCATGTCATGGTCATTTATACTATATTGATACCCAATGATTTTCAATGCAAGAGACTTGGATTTAAAATTTCCTTTCAATTTCAAATACGGAGACAATGTATTATAGTGAAGGTTGTTGTTCTGTTTGTTATAAAAAATATATTCTAGCATCTTCTTGGTAATTTCTCTTACTCATGCCAATTGCAGGCGATATTGCAGCTACATGTAGGCTTCTTGTCCTTTGATTTATTTCAAATTTAGTAAAAGAAAATACTAACTACACCAGATGAGAGAAGAGAGCACAGAGTTCATACTTCTATCTCCATCAAACTATTGTGTCTTGCTAAGTATTAGGCAAGTCAGACAATACTCTACTCAATTGGAAAAAAAACAAGAAAGCATGGAGAGATTTTAGTTTCTGGATATGTGTTGGCCTCTTATAAGCTATAGGGAACTCCAAAGTAATGGAAAAGGGACAAAGCTCTGCTGTTTCTAGCCATTTATCATCTCTGACTCAATAATGCTTCTACCATCTAAGAAAGATCAGTTGTTACAAATTCCACTTGGATTGACAGATACAGCTCTCATTAGGAGAATAATGGCCACAAAAACATAAGTGAGGGAATGGATGTATCTGTTCATATGCCTGAGACAGGTCTGGTTTAGAAGAAAAAATAAAAGAAATAGTCGAGTCTCCCTAAGACAGGTCTGGTTTAGAAGAAAAGCATAAAAGAAATACTCAAATCTCCCTGAGAAAATTGCTGATGTAGAATTCCCTTATATTTGGGCTATAACCTCCAAAGCAACTAGATCTTAAGCTATTCCTATGTCAGGTAGGGGCGGCAATTCTCCTCCCATTGAAGCCATGCCAGTTTCGCTCCTTGGAAGTAGACAATTTCCACCTCCAGCTTCTCAACATCCCACAAGCAGTTTACTAAGAGGTACCACTCTGCTTTAAAGACTAGGAAGTTGGGTTGTCCTCCCCATCATATACCGACATCTCCAACTTTCAATCCTTGAAAAGTCAGCATCCCTGGGTGTTGTTTGGGTTTCTCTGGAAAGAGTTGCGTCGCCTGCAATTGAATCCTCCACTTGAATGGCGATCACACAAGTCCCACTCGACTCCCCCAAGGCCACATTCTTCCTTGTTGATTGATTGTTAGCTCTTAACAAGAGAGTGCTAAGGGCTTTGTCTTTGGCTTAACGTGAGCATCAAGGTGTCCAGATTGCTGAGTTTATTTTCAATAATGGGAATTTTTTCCTCCATATTGCCCATTCATGTTACCAGCATTAACCTCAGAGGTGGTGTACCGACTCTGACATCAAAATGGTGGGCACCAGTTGTAACTCAACAGAACTATGGTAAGAATCAATAAAGTAAATTAGCAGAAGAGGAACAGAAATGGAGGGAATGCTTGTCGATGTATTGATGAGATTGAAAAGAGAACAAAATGGAAGCTTTCAAGATGCGTTTCTCTCCAAGGAAATAACCACACTATTCCAAATGCATGCCCCCCTAAATATGCTCTATCCCAATATAAACCCAATAACTTTGACATTCCTCTAACAAACATGGCACAACATACTTTTGGAAACATACCACAAAACAAAATAACAGACTCAACAAACTCAATACACATGCCAATTCTCACTTCATCAACATTCCTTATTGATCCTCAAGCTCACTCACTTTCAGCCTTACTCTATCATGCTCTTCTTCTTTTTGCTATATGTGAATTTGACTGGAGGCCTATCACATACCTAGCTTTAGGCAAGGACTATTATGGCAATGTTTGGAAATCTATATCATTATTCTTTCCCATTCATCATAGGTGGGACACAGAATGACTCCATGGCTGATGACCATCAAAGGCATTTATTGCAATTTTTGGAAGGCTGAAGCTCAACTTCTCATATTGGGAAATTTAGTGTGAAGTATATAAGTTCATCAGGGAACTCTTAACCCTACTCTTCCAAACACATCTCCACTAAAATAGAATACTCTTTAGACTATTCTTTGTCCACCAATTTAAGATGTGAATAAAGTTCTGTCCCAATTTCAATTTTTATGACAAAAAGGTGAAAATGATATGCAAACAGGGATTTATTGTCTTATGATAAAAGCAAACATTCTTCCACGATGAGCACATCATTATTGACATTGATTATCAATAGGCAAATATTAGATTGTTTCATTGCAAATTTCAAAGCAACAACTACCAAGTAAGCAATAGAACTTTAACAAACGAAACTAGTAGTAAATCTCCCAAAAGAACATGGGGTTTATGTTCTCTTTTGGATTAACCAACTTACTTGACCAACAGCAGAAACTCCCTTGTCTGTCCTACCACATCGTGAATATTGTATTTCTTTCTTTTCACCAACTAAAAGCCTCGTCTTTTCCAAAGCTTTGAAAATCTCAGACTGCAAGAGACACAGAATTTAAGAAAGAAATAAATTTGCAGAGTTGGTTTTGAATTTAAATAATATAATTTATCTACCTTCTTAGATGTTATTAAATTAATTGCTTTTAAAAGTAATTAAATTAATAAAATGAATTAATAAAATATATATTTACTTACAATATATTAAAATTTCTTGTATTTTGAATAGTTTTTATATTTATTAAACTAATATAAAAATAATTTTTACAATTTAAAAATAAGATTTCAATTTATTAATGCAATATAGATCTTTTACAAATATAGATCTATTAATGCAATATAGATCTTTTACAAATATAGATCTATTAATACAATATAGATCCTAAGAGAAAAATAACGTGCCTTACAAAAAATGGTGAAGGAAAAGTTAAAGTCCCACCGAGATTTGAACTCAGGTTACTGGATTCAGAGTCCAATGTCCTGACCACTGCAAATTTATTTCTTATGAAATTCAACAATTAACAAGCTTATATCTGATCTTCTAAATAGTCTAAGTTTATAGACTTAAAAAGCCTTCTAATTGATCATCTATCAACCTCGGCCATGTATTCTCCAAGGATAGTGAAATGTTCGTTTCCATCTTTTAAATAATACCTATGGTTTGAACCATGAAACAAAAGTCCTACATGATAACTAAACAACAAAAGTACCTCAATAGTTGGGTCCATTTGTGCCTCTGAAGCAAAACCATAAAACCTGAAACAAGTTAAATTTGGTTACACTATAGTAGACTATTATGAGTAGTAAATGGCTTCCTATATATACTCATGGAAAAGAATAAGGGGAAATCAGGTTAGGATCAACCTCATAATGCATCAGTTTGCATCAACAATTGAAAACTTGTAAATACAAAAAGGTGAACTTGTGTCAGTTTTCGTTCTTTAGCAAAATTTATAAGGGATACCTAAACTTTACTTTTGTGGATGACAAGGTATGCAACTTCCAGACCTACACTCTAAATACATCAAATTAATAAATAGAGTTCAATTATGTACCTTTGACCAAAGTACATGACCTTTAAAGCAACGTGTCTCTTCAAATGATGTTTCATTATCCTTGTTTCATAATCTGTACGAGAAGGTAAAATCACAAGCTGGATTAATAAAAATGATAGATCAGCGTAGGAAACCTTGTAATTCTTAATACAAAACCAAATATTAGATCACATAATATATTTCAATAATAATTGAGCTTTAACAGGTATCAAACTTGGCTAGAATAAAAACAGAAAATTCCACAGGAAGTCTCTAAACGGGCACAACCCATTGAGTGCAGCACAAGAGAGTGTCATCAATGTACGTTAAACACTATTATGTTTTGTATGATGCATTGATATACCATTGCCAAGTTATGCATCCAAAAGAGTAAAATTTGATGTACCTCCACCTACTATGATCTTCAACAGAGGTGATTCATCATTTTCACTTATCAAGTTTCAGTTTCTGATGTAAATTAATCTCACAAAGTACAAGTGCAAACGAAGAACGATAACCTAGTAGTAAACTGAAATGTGTTCACATCATCAGCAAGAAAAAGAAAACAAATTACAGAAATTTAAAACTAGTGGAATGCCATCAATTCAATTGGAAACAGTTAATGACAAACTGGCTATCAGATTTCAAAAAATGAAAAATAGCTATCGCTTTCTAAGAATATATCTTGGACCAAATTTAAAAGTTAAAACCTCAAAACAAACCTGGTTTTGTCGAAATTTTCTCCTCTTTTTTGGCCTCACCTATTGAATTTCTTTTTCCTGTATCCTCCATTGAACTTTTGTATTGCGGAGCAAACTCATGAAGCTTTTCCCCCATCTGCAGGACAAATTAGTAGTGTTTACTAGGGAGCTTAACTGAAAAGGCATACTAAACAAAGGGGGAAAAAAAAAAAAACCTAAATAGTCCACTTGAAGAAGAAAACAAATATAAGCAAACCTCATTACAGCGGCACTTGGAGAGTCTCAAGAATAACCTAGCACTCTCAGACTCCAGTTCCTGAATGCAATCAACCAGAAA
>JANZLC010000003.1:20638616-20653522 GCA_026413385.1 Erythroxylum gracilipes
TAGTTCCTTAGTCAGATTTAAGGAACCTTTTGGATAGAGTAATGGCTCAGAGGTCTGTCAGCTGACACCAGGAGTTTTCTAGCTTGAGTTTTTGTTGTACTGCTAGATTTTGTAAAAGCTTTGTAAATAGTTGTTTGATGGTATCAGTGTAAGCTTTATGAATGAACTGAATGAATGGTTTTAAACATTAGTAAATTTCGAGTATGTTAGATGATGCCATGTGTTAGTTAGATTGCCATGTATATATCGGATTTGTTTTGCTCCAACATACTATTATCATAAGGTATGTACTTGAATGTCCTTCGGGTATTTAGGTATTTGCTTTATGGTAGTGGGATGTTGCAAATGTTACGGTCTGATCTAATTGCAAGGTATAAGACTTGAATCCCATATTGGTTAAATACAAAATTGATATGGGATTTATAAAGACTTTGGGCTCTCTACCCTCATAAGCTAGCTTTTAGGGTGTGGCTCTCCTAAAGTCCTTATCAGGTAGTTGTTTAATCAAGATATGATTCATCATTCTAAAGTAATTAGGGATAATTTTCTATTATTCTCGATTAGTATTGATTTAGGAAATCTTTGGCCAAGGTAAAATGATGTTTGTAATTTACAAATATTATTAATTGAATCAATAGCTAATGATAGAGAACTAATATGATTAGACTCCAAAAGAGTATACATTAATTCCATTCTCTATTTAATCATAATATTATATGATAAAATGATTGAATTATATCAAAAAATCATGCATGGAAATATTTGTCAAAATCACTTTGACATTCCTAAATATTTGAGTGGTCATGACACATTGCTGGACGTCAATCTTGATCTATAATTATAAATTGTTTAATTGAAGAATTAAAGATAAATTAATAGGAGTCTTAATTTATCTAATTCTAATTATGAATTATAATTATAATTTATAATCATTGTCAACTTATTTGAGAACCTTATGATTCACACATAAAGAACGCATTGAAGAGAGTAAAGATATTTTAATCAAGTTGGACTTGATTGTAAAGTTTAAGAAACTTTATAATTAAATATGAGATATTTAATAAATAAGAATCAATATGAGATAATGGATCTTATTTGATTATAATTGATATTTAATTAGAATTATTTGTATTTTTAATTAAAATTAGAATTAAATTACTAAAGCGTCTAAAACTTATTATAAATAGGCTTAAGCTCTAATAGAAATAATACTTCTTATTGAACCCTTTCTGTAAGAGTTATAGAGTTCTCTCAACTTATTATGTTGATACCATTAAAAGTCAGATACTTATGCGGCTACGGTTATTGAGATGAACTAGTTTCAGAAATGGTTTGAGGGATACGACCAGAAATTATCAAGCTTCATAATAAAGTACAAATTAAGAATTCATGCTTTGTTATGATTTATGCGTTAATCATTTTATATAATTAAAATGATCTTGGTCTTTAGGAAATCTAAATACAAAAGTTTTATATTTATTCTGCTAGGTTCGAGATTGAATCCCGTCCCGGTTTTCCAGTAGACTTTTCTTTGTTTTTGCTAAAAACTAATTTGTGGGTTAGATTCTTTGTTTTGTTTCAGCAATACATAGTTTAGAAAATGAGACTTGCTTAAGAAATTGGTAAGCATCCATAAAGTATAATAATCATACCAGAGGTTATGAAAGTAAGCATAGGAAAATGAGACTTCAGGAGAGAGGTTTCTGAGAATCTTGAGAAGTTGAAGTTGAGATCAGGATGGACACATAATTTTAAAAAATAGATATATACAAGTGAACTAGTCGGGATGCAAGATATGAATCAATAAAGTATATTTAAGAAATGTAGGGTAAATGATGGTGCTTCCAGTTTGCCTAAATTGTTTCATTTAGTTGTTGATTTTCTGTACTAGTAATTCTTAGGAATGCAATAGAAGAGACTGAAAAACTGAACAGGCCAAACGTAAAATCTTATTGAATTTAGTTTGATTATTTAATTTCAGATATACATAATATAATTACATAGGACTATAATTGTTCTGAACGTTAAAACCATTTTAAAACTAATGGGAATATTGACAATGAAATGAAACAAACTATAAAATCTTATTAGGTTCAAAAGTTTTTATTTAAAGTTATTCCCATTATTTTAATCAATGTTGTGGCTAATTGTATTGGAACTTTGGTATTGTAATAATTTCATTAAAAAGAAATCTAATTTCGATGTATATATAAGAAAGAGTTCTATAAATAGTTAGTAGTAGTTGAATTCGGTTATAACCAGCATGAATAAAAAAATTCAGTTACTAGACCGCAAGCTTTCCGGACGTTTTCCCGTTTCAAAAGGCACAGCAAAAGGCACTCTCAGCTGTTGGATTAGTAACTTTCTAACTACTACTCCCCTTTTCACCTCCTCTCTATTTCAATGAAACCCAAACAGTGTAATCTTTTCATTTCTCCTCCATACAATTAACACCCGTAATTTGCAAGTCTTCTATTTTGTAAGCTTTGATCGTCGGCCAGCGGTCTTGCTCTGGCGAGTACTCGTACCTTCAAAGGTTAGCATTCTAAAGTTTTTTGCTTGGTCGTTTAATTTGTTCTTTTCGAGTCATGTTCAAGTAAAAATTGCTTAATACTACTTGCACGAATTTGGATAGGATGATATAATGCCCTTTGACATTGTGTATATCTATTAACCATCTTATATTAGGAATTGAAAATTGTATCAGTTTTTGAAGGACTAGTAGTGATAATTTTTCAGTCCTTCAACGTTTATGTTCATTTGTCCAAGTGGGATTGCTCATTAGGTTTAACCATATGAATTGCTCTATTTCATGGGAAACTTTGTTTTTCGAAAATACTTCAACAATTAGCAAGGATCATTCCATTCCAACTGCATTAATGGTGGTTTAAATTGGATGAAGTCATGCACACTCCAAGAAATACTACAGTCGATATGCTTCACTTTTTCGTTTCTGTATATATATTTCAATATACTTTAACTCTGAGGCTATTTTTATGGATCATATTTGTAGTATTTTCACTAATTACAAATAATATTAGGTTTACAATAGTTTGCACTTTACATTCATATAAAGAAGGATTTAGATGTCAAGAAAAGAAGAGGTTGCAAAGCCTCGAGCTTCAGATAGTAATTACCTAGTTTGATTTATTACTATAAAACAATTTAGGACATAAAAAGATATCGAGATTCATATACATTACAAATATTTGGCAAAGAAATAAGAATATAATATTTATTCTCTAACTTTTACTTATTTGGTTATTAGGAATAGATAGAAAAGAGAATAAATTTTATATAGTGGTCGACTTTTATTCTCAAAGGAGATGTAAGTATAAGCTGAAATCAAATATTATAAAAAAAAGATAAGGAAATATTATTAGAATATTGTCAAAATATTATCAGAATTATATTATTTATTATCAAGATATGATATCGGCAAATTTATGTTAAAAATTATACTTACGAACTAGACACTTTAGTATTTCACATTCGCTATTAATCATTTTTATTCGACTATAAGAACGTTTTCACTTATGTTTGTCATATGTATGCTCAAAGGCATAGCAAACCACAAAGTCCTGTTAAAATATTTATCAATTTTCATTTATTATTTATACAGTTCCTTCAAGAGAAATAGCATTGTCAATGGCAGATCTGAAAACAACTTAAATATTACATATGAAGTACAAATTCACGCTGCTGATCAACATATATGTCTCTGAGGACTAGTGATTAAGTTTTGGAGTCAAAAGTGTAATTGCAATGGAGTACAGTGATGGATTTGTATCGAAAGAGCATCGAGAGCTTGCAAGATCTGCTTCAGAGAGTGCAGATCCATTATCTGTTTTTCCATTAGAGCTCTCAATGTCTCCAAAGTCTAAAAGACTGTCAAATTCACCAAAGTCGCCAAGGTCCCCAGATGGTCAGGGAAAGAATGTTACGAGCAGAGGAAGTCCAGGCAAGGGAAGTTCTCTTAAGCACGATAGACGTCCACATTCTCAGATAGATGGACGACCAAAAAAGGGTAAGTCTCTGGCTAGAGAGTTAATGACAAAACATGCTAAGTGCCTTAAAATACTTGTATTAAGAACACAATATGATAATGCTATTTAGTAGTATATATATTAAATTTTGATAATAAATTTTATCTAAAAAAATGGTTGAGAATACAATAAATAATTTAATTCAATCTTTTAATGACCATGTTGATCTATCTGACAGGTGGCTCAGGAGGTAAGGGTACATGGGGAGGACTGCTTGATACAGATGACAACTTCGGTTTAGATCCTAATGGCCCAAACTATGATAGCAGTGCGGTAGGCAAAAATTTAAGAAAAAAATATTCTTAATTTAATGCTATTTATTCATTTACCTTCCTAAAATCATAATTTGAATGGCTGCTTACTATTGTAGGGATGTAATGATATTGGTACGACAAGTGTGGATTTCGATGATTATAAAAAGAAGACAACAATCATAGTGGAGGAATATTTCACAAACGATGATATAATCTCGACTACTAATGAATTAAGAGATCTCGGAATGCCCGTATATCATTACTATTTGGTGAAGAAACTGATTTCTATGGCTATGGACCGGCATGATAGAGAGAAAGAAATGACTGCTGTGTTGTTATCATCTATATATGTTGATATAATTGATCCCGCCCAAGTTTACAAAGGCTTTGAGAAATTAGTGCAATCAGCGGATGACTTAATTGTAGATATACCAGACATTGTTGATGTCCTCGCATTGTTCATAGCTAGAGCTGTAGTTGATGACATACTCCCACCAGCCTTTCTGAAAAAACAAAAGGCGTTTTTAGCTGCTGACTCAAAAGGTTTGGAAGCCCTACAAAGGTCTGAAAAATGTTATCTAGCAGCTCCTCTTCATACAGAAATTATTGAACGACGATGGGGAGGCAACAAGAATAGAACGGTCGAGGATGTAAAGGCTAAGATAAACAATTTGTTGATAGAATATGTAGCTAGTGGTGACAAGAAGGAGGCTTTTAGGTGCATCACAGATTTAAAAGTACCTTTCTTTCACCACGAAATAATTAAAAGAGCTCTTCTAATGGCCATGGATAGGCAACAAGCCGAAGGAAGACTACTTGATTTGATGAAAGAAGCTAGTGAAGAAGGTTTGATTAATTCTAGCCAAATAATAAAAGGGTTTGGTCGAATGATTGACGTCATAGATGACTTGTCACTTGACATTCCAAATGCTCGGTGGTTGCTACAGTGCTTGATCTCCAAGGCAGCATCAGAAGGTTGGTTAAGCGCTTCATCTCTGAAGTCAGTGTCTTCAGCATCAAGAAAGCAAGATATCGAGGATAATGATATTAAAGTTTTCAAAACGAAGGCTGAATCTATCATCAAGGAGTATTTCTTGACAGGAGATATTTCTGAGGTCAACAGTTGTCTTGAATCAGAAAACAGTATTTGTTCATCAGAATTAAACGCGATCTTTGTTAAAAGACTTATCACTTTGTCAATGGATCGCAAGAACAGGGAGAAAGAAATGGCTTCTGTTCTACTGTCATCTTTGTGTTTCGCAGCAGAGGATTTCATGAACGGGTTCCATATGTTGATAGACTCTGCAGAAGACACTGCCTTGGATCATCCAATTGTCGTTGAAGATCTTGCAATGTTCTTATCTAGGGCAGTGATTGATGAAGTATTAGCCCCTCAGCACTTGCAGGAACTTGAAAATCAATTTTTGGGTGGGAACAAAGTCATCCAAATGGCAAAGTCATTGCTTAAGGCTCGGCTTTCTGGGGAGCGAATTTTAAGGTGTTGGGGTGGTGGAGGAAATGGCAAGCATGGATGGGCATTAGAGGATGTTAAAGACAAAATTGGAAAGCTATTAGAAGAGTTTGAGTCAGGAGGGGATGTCAAGGAAGCCAGTCATTGCATAAAGGAGTTGGGGATGCCGTTCTTTCACCATGAGATCATTAAAAAGGTTTTAATAGCAATCATTGAGAAGAAGAATGAAAAGTTATGGGGTTTGCTTGATCGATGTTTTTGCAGTGGCCTTATAACCCAATACCAAATGACCAAAGGCTTCGAGAGAGTAGCAGAATCTCTAGATGACTTAATTCTGGATGTGCCTTACGCTGAAAACCAATTTGTGCATTATGTGGAAAGAGCAAAACTTGCAGGGTGGTTAGATTCTTAGTTTTGGTTCGACAAGTCAAGAAATAGTTTAGAAAATGGGACTTGCTTATGAAATTGATAAGCCTCTGATATAAACTATACTATCTCTTAACCCTATGTTGTTGTCATTATTGGTTGACTTGTACAAAAGAAAAAAGGTACCTAATTATTCAATTACTTGTCAGCTTGTGGGATGCTGAAACCACTATCTGAAAAGTACATACAATACGGCCAAAAACAAGAGAACAGATGTCTTCTTGTACAATGGTTATAGACTTTCTTTTTTAATTTTCATTTTATTCCTCAATTTGGTGTCCTAGAAACATTTTGTTCTTACGATCAGAAATGATGATATTGCTAGTTTTAACAGAATAATTACGGTATTCCTTTATGCATGGCAGCATTAACGATTCTATAATTTTCGTCAAACCCTCTGTCATAGCTCATGCATTTTGTTGCTTCTGCTCTAAAATTTTCTACTGTAAAAATTGTTCTCTTGTCTTCAATTCAGTTTTAATTATTCATTAGCTTCTTAGCTGTAATGTAGTATCTGGTATTATCATCTTAATTTTTATTAATTGAAGAAAACTTAAGAGGAAATTAATAAGATGAAACGAAACTTCTCTTCTCGGTTATAATATGTCAATAGCTTCATACATAAGAATTAAGTTGGTTCATGTCACTACAACATAAATGTCATTTGGCTATGCAAAAATTCTTCAGTAAAAGTCTTAATAACAACAATATTCGCTGCTAAAAATATCGCCAAATCCCCGTGGTTAAAAATCACAAGCAACGCTTTTGTCTAATCGTCGCTAGTAGTTTTTGTCTATGTTTTATTTTTGTAGCAAAAAACTATTAGCGACTTTTTAGGAAATCATCGCCAATAAATTTTGGTTACGCTTAGTTTTCATTATTAAAGATAACTAAAAGTTTTTAGCTATGTTTCAAAAAACGTAGCTAATTGCTTTTAGTTATACTAAAAAGTTTTAGCTGCATTTTAAAAAACGTAGCAAAATGTTTTTAGCTACATTTGAAAAATATAGTCAAATTTTTAATATACATTTTAATTAAATGTACCATGTTAATTATAATTAATTGTGACATTTTTAATCTACATTATTGTCTATAATATTTAGATTATTTTTGTTATTAATTTATTATACAAAAATATAATACAAAAATAATTAATAATTTGAAGTATTGTATATATATAAAAAATAAAATATCATTAAATTTGATCATGTACAAGATTTTAATTACAAATTTAAAAATACTTATATACAAAATAAAACATACAGAGATTAGTTTACAAGATATAATACAAATCACTCATCCTCATTTTCATCATGACTACTTTCATAATCTGGGCCAAGTTATTTTTTGAGGTACTTATAATGCTTGTTCATCTTTTTTCGAGTATGTTGTAATTCAAATTTAAGCATCTTATTTTCCTCTTCAAGACTAGCTTAAGGCCAAATTCAAGATCTTTGATATATCTGGATCGCGCACCAAGCATTTTGTTGCAAATGTCATCTACATTTGCCTCATTTTTTTCAAACATTGATATTTGCAGCAACTCTTGCATCTTATTCTAAAATAAAAAAACAATATTCAATACAAATATTATTAGTTAGTACTACATAAATAAATAAACTTAAAATTTAAACAATTTTTTATAACTACATAATTATTTTAAGCTTCTTCAAACGTCCACCCTTTATCTTTTTTATAGTGAGTGAGTTTGTAGAGTGTGATCCTATTACATTTTTGTTTATGTAGTTCCTTCTCACTTTATTTTATAGAGAAAAAACAACGCATAATAAATAATATAGTGTTTAGTGATATAATTATAATTTGTAAACAAAGATCTTACATATTTATTTCGTAAGACAACAAGTGGTTTGGAGCCTTAGTTGTGAGGATTTTTCATTTTATCTTTTGTTCAACTTGGCTTTCTCATATTTTTCCTAAATAAAGACAATTTTTTATTAAATCATCTAACAAGATTGATAGAAGCAAATGTGAAATACCTGAACGATGAGAGGGGCCCAATAATCACACAAATTGTTCCAATTTTCTGGAGACTTCTATTCCCAAACGTGTCTCCTTGCCTTGCATTAGAAGAAAAAGATTTATGATACTGATGTAGCCTATAACAACGATCCTTAGTCCATTGTTTTAATAATGAAGTGACACAGTCTGAAACAACATGGTTATTGATGTCGGCGATATTCAATTTCATCTGTGAACAATAAGTAAAAATGTAATTAATCTTAAAACAAGTGAAACAATATTGTGTATAGATAAATAAATTAAAATTTTACTGAAACTTTATTCAAAGCATTCTCGAGCAAGTTGTCACACTTGAAATCCTTAGTATGTTTTAAGTAAGGTAATTCTATTTAAAGTTTTATAAATTTTTGAAATGAGATTGTTATTAGCTAAATTTATATTTACAATTAGAATCATTGTCAATAATATTTAATTTGATTTTTATGAATATAATATTAATTTTTATTATTGATTTTCATTTTTTACCATATTGCATTAATATAATTACATATGGCAATTAATGTAATGATATATGAACATATACATAATAGTTGTAATTAATATAATGATTTAACATATATATAACCAGGGACGGATCCGAAAAAATTTTTAAGTGGGGGCAAAATTTTACTGAAGGCAAAAAAAATTTAATGGGGGCAAAATTTTAATTTTTTATGAGTTAAAATTTTAAAATAATAATTCTTTTAGGTAAAATGTTTTGGAGCCAGTGGGGGCAAGTGCCCCCACTTGCCCCCACTGTGGCTCCGTCCATGCCTACCTGTATTCCATCTATTTGAGGGTTATAGCATTTGTAGCCTTTTTTATTCAAAGTATATACTATGAAAACACACTTATAGCTTTAGGATCAAGTTTAGATCTAAATTGACTAAGTATATGAACAAAAATAATGCATCAAAATACTTTTAAAGGCACATCTAAATATATGTTGACATCAAGAAAGGTTTCCCTGAAATATTTTAGGGGTGCAACATATTTTAGAAATCAATTAGGCATTCTCTTAATTAGATAAGAGGTTGTTAACATGGCATTTCCCGGAAGATATTTTGGAACATTTATGGCTCAAGCTAAATCAATGTTTATTTTTTTTTCAACAATACCACTTTGTTGAGGAGTTTGACTAAGTAGATTAATGTAAAATGCCTATATCTTTCAAAAAATTCCCTAGTAATTTTTTATAGTACTCTTTCCCATTATCAAATCTAAAAATACTGACTTTAGACTTAAATTGATTTTTGACCATTGTATAAAACTCTTAAACACATTTTTTATTTTAGTTTTATACTTCATCAAACAAACCCTACAAAGATAGGTATGATTATCTATAAAAGTCACAAACTATCTTTTACCCATCATAGTGGTGACCAAGGAACCCCATACATCCCTATGAATTAGGTACAATGATTTGGAAACATAATAAGGTTTTGAAAACTAAGTGCTCGCTGGCTTTTAGAAAAATAGCAATTTTCACATTGAAAATAAGAACAAACTAAATTTTTAAACAACTTGGGAAACAAATGTTTGAGATATGGAAACTAGGATGTCCTAATTTATGATGGCAACGCATCATTTATTTACCAACAGAAATTGAACTGATATCATTACCAAAGCTTTGAGCTATTTTAATTTCAAAGAGTTCCCCATCAAAACAGTAAATACCATTAACAATTCTAGCACTCCCAATCATCTTCATTGATTTATGGTCTTGAAATTCACAATGAGATTCAAATAAGACAGCATGACATTTACAGTCATTAGATAATTTGCTAACAGACAATAAATTGCATGCTAGTTTACGAACATAAAGGGCACATTGAAGAGCAAAGGTTTTGAAATTTTTATTTGACCTTTTCCTACAATGGGTTAAAACTCCCCTTAAATATCCCAACTCTTTCACTTCCAGAATAGGAAAATTAAGTTTTGAAAAAAGAACATGGGGTCATGTGACCAGATGCCCTTAAATTAATGAGCCATTCAGAAAATTTTAGTTCAAGATAGAGCATTAGGATTGCTACATGTTTGTGCAAGAGAACCACTAGGAGTACTAGATAAGGAAATGTTTTTTAAAAGTTTAGAAGGTCTTGTTTCTCCTTACTGAATAAAGTTAATTAAGCTTCATTGGCATAAGAGGATGAATATGTTGGCCTATCACTTAGTTTGTTGCTCCAATTTGCAAGCTTCCAATGGAGCTTCCAACATATCTCTTACGTATGGCGACATTTGTTGCAATTATCACACCATGCGTGAGATTTTTCTAATTATGGAGGTTTAAACATTTTGTTTGCACTTGTTTTTGATACATTCATGGCTGAATTTTCCACAGTTGAAGCCTCACTCCTTTAACCAAGCACAACATTCTGATGACTTTCATCCCTTCTAACTTTAACAAAGACTTCACTAATAAGAGGAAGTGGTTTGGGACAATTATCCTCCCTCTGACTTCATCAAATTCAATATTAACACTAGCCAAGAATTTGTAAATATGGTGATCCTCCATCATCTTTCTATACCATTCATAATCATTAAACAAACCTAAATCTTGCCATAACCTTTTCAATGAATTAAAGTACTTGGTGAAATTGTCCTCTCCTTGACAAATGTCACCTAGTTTAGTTGTCAATTCATATATTTGGGATTGATTTCCCAATACATCTTAGTGACATCGTCCCAAAATTCTTTGGCTATTGGATAACTCATATAGTTAGAGCTAATATCCTCTTCCATGGAATTCACTAGCCACATCATGACCATGAATTTTTCATCATACCAAGCGTATGTGATGTCTTCTTTTGCTCGCGCCTTCTTTTCTCTTGTCAAGTACCCAATTTTCCCTTGACAACACTAATACACTGTGACTAACTAAAACTAGTGCAAGAAATTATCACCATTAAGTTTAATGTTGGTGATTTGAACTGGGCGAGAAGCATTGTTGGAGAAATGTTTTCCAAAGGTATTTGATGATCTAGCACCCCATGTTTTGAATAATGAAGGACAAGCAAGGTTTTTCTTGGTAAAGTCAGAGAATATGTCCTCATTTGACACTATATAAGCTGAAATGAATGATTCAATTATTCACTCTATTTCAAAACTATATTCAATAATGCTACTTATAGAAGATATAAAATATAAACTGAGGATCTAAATAATTTCCTACTTTTAATGCTAAATAAACAGTTTCCTAATCTATATCAATGACAAAAAAAATTAAATATTTACAGGTTTAAAATCAACAAGATTTCAACCACATCAACGCAGAAATTCTTATTCCCAATAAAACTGATAAAGAAACTTGGTTGGATGTTGTTGCATCAAAATACTTTCACAACAGAAGAAATCCATGATAGGCCAACCCTATAGAGTCAAAATCAAGTAGCAAAAATTCCTTCAATTAGTAAACCTTTTTGTTTTTAATACATTTAAAATCTTTAGTAGTAACATTTGTTTTTATATTCACTACATGAATTTACAACACCCATGACTCTTGTCAATAGACTATTAAATCATGCATAGAAAACTGTAATAATGGAGGAGAAGATTTTGACTTGACACAGAAATAAGCATATTACAAACTTTGATGCTTCTATTTAGAATTAAGAACAAGAGATATGTTAAGGGTTAGGAATCAATCATATGATCTAAGAATAAGTCGTCGAAAAAGAAAGCACTAGATTTCCTTAAGGTTATGTTCAGTACCCTTAGAATTGGAATTAAGTTCAAAATTTGCTATTCGTACGCCAAGAATTAATACAAATTTAGAATTTGAATTTATATTTTAATTTTAAGAATTCAGATTTTGAACATCTTAATTTTCACCAGATTACTATGTATTGAAATTACAATTCCAATTCTATGAGAATTCAAAGTGAAATTGCAATTACAACTTCAATTCTGGTTCCTAGAATCA
The DNA here is from genome assembly GCA_026413385.1 of Erythroxylum gracilipes. Lineage (NCBI taxonomy): Eukaryota > Viridiplantae > Streptophyta > Magnoliopsida > Malpighiales > Erythroxylaceae > Erythroxylum > Erythroxylum gracilipes. The sequence continues at coordinate 20,650,755 of JANZLC010000003.1, forward strand.
AACAAAAGAAGAAATTTCGTAATCACAGAAATAAGGTGTAGTGTTTCATAAAATAGTAAGTTTAAGCATATATAATAAACAATTAATTATCATAAAACTAGGATTCTAAAATGAATTATCCTATAGATAATAAATTCTTTCCTAAGAAGGATAAACAAAAATTGAGTATTGTAGTTCAACTACTAACAAGGAAAACTAATAATCAAAGGAATTGGCAATCAACAGGGAAAAGTAAATTAGCTAATTCACTACACGCATAAAATGAGAATTTGAATGAAACCCATGGTCAAGTCAATTGCCACTCTCCATCCCACCAAATTTGATTTTGGAGCTCATAGTCTACTCTTCTTATTTGTCTACTTAAATTGATTTCCATCATTTCTCCCCAATTTATTTGAAATCATCCTCAACGAAGAATGTGACAATTACTACTCATACAAATTTGGACTTAGTTTATAAAATTTAGCTTCTAAGATGAAAGTTGTATCATATATGGAATGGCCTTTCCACATACTAGGAACTTCCTATAACTCCCTAGTCTTCTGGACAAAGACCATTCATCAACAAGATCCTTAATCTCCTCTTGAAATGTAGGGATCGTTGACTTGAATGTTTTTTTGCCCTTAAATCCAAGTCATATACATCATCTTGGTCGTGAATACTCTACATGATTCCTTTCCAAATCTCTAATCTCAAGTTGTCTCTTGCTTTACCTTTCATAATATCAAATTTGTCAACTTGTCGAACTTTTCCATGTGCTCCAAGACATGGAGAACAACCATAATGTCTTGTATAAGTATCTTGCGTTGAAATTGGAGATTATCTTAACCTTTTCCACAAAGTTTCATCTTTACAGCAGGCATCATTTAATCCCCCAACATGTTCTATCAATCAAAACCTCCATTGTTGTTGTCCAGTCAACACATCTTCCCCACAAAATCAAAAACGTTTACACCTCTCTTGGTAATATTACTAGTGTTGTTGTGCCTTTCAATCTGGTTTATCTGTTATCCACTGCAAGTTGCTAGAAAACTTAATTTCATGGATTAGGACATGTATCACCTTGAAAACAAGTGTCAATCCTCTTTTTTTTTTCCAAAATTTGCAAAAATCAATCCATGTCACTCTTGATTGGTGGAAAATTAATCATTTATGGTAAATGTTGCCACATTAGTCTTAACACGACCCTTAGCATCCAACATTATTGCAGAAATTTTTTTTTTCATTTGCTCTAAGTACATTGAATTAAGATCCAAAAAGGAAGTAAAACTCTTTTCTTATTCTAAATTTTTATAATAAAGTTTAGCAATTCAATCTCTCAAGAAAAGTAATTAAGGCAAGCCATCTTTTCTTAGTCAATTTATTCTTTTATTGAGAATCAAAAGCAAAACTCCCATTTTTTCTATCCTTTTGCAAGGAGGGGGTATTACATCAAATTATAGCAATGGAATCTTCTACTAAAAATAATTAAGTTATACCATCTTCTATTATTGAATTTCTTTTTATTGTTTTAATAAAACCCAATAAACAAAATTAAATTATATATATTTACTGATTTTGTTATCTAACCATTACCTGTGTTGATTGCTTTAACAACATGACAGTCGAAAACATGTGGCAAACAAACAAGGTGTGATTACGACACGATCTCAGAAGTCAGAAAATGCAGAAGAAACTAAGAGAGGGCAAAGAGGCTAGACACATAGTCGCAAGTGTGTTTGTGTCTCAAATTTCATATAAAGAAGGACAAAGAACTAACCAAAAATCAAAATTTAAAATTTCTTTGCCAGAAAACTAGATACACGGGTTCAGACTCAAAACCACCAGCTAAACATCCAATATCAAATATCAATAAATAAACCATAAATAATTCTCTGAAATATCCTAAAGTTTCAAAACCAACGACATGCAAGCTGTGAGGTAGAGTAGAGATACCCACTTAGGAGGTTTAATTCCATTCCCACAAAAGTTTTAAACACACGGCACCAAGCAAACACAATGCTTAAACATGATCGCCTATGTTAAATACAGATCATAATAAACAAACATATATAGAGAAGAAAATAACGATCACGAATGCAAAAAGAAAATTTGAAAGGATAGGGAAGAGAATATAGAATGAAAAGTAAAAACCTTGCAAATAGGGCAGCTGACTTTGAGAGCAACAGCTCTGGCCTCGAGCTGAGAGCCTTTGGCTTTCTGATTCCTCTCTGCATTTCTCCTCTGCGCTTCGATCTTCTGCTTTCCTCGGGTCATCTCTCGCCCCCTCTTTCTCTATCGTCTAAAGTAAATGAATGATTAATGGTCAGTAGAAGTCATTAACAACTTTCGTAATTGTCCGTATGGCCCCTAGTAGTCTTTGCGTGGAAGTGTGAAATACAGCCTGTTCCTTCACTTTAGCGTGTTACCTCCGATGCGTGGCTTGGTTGTTTAGTCCGTCTAAATAAAAATAAAACAGCATGCAAAAAGTTAACTGCCGTAAACTGTAAAGAAATTAAATTACTTACTTACACTGTAAAGTTATAAAAGAGAGTAATTGAGAAAGAAAGCGAGAAAGAGATGGATTCATATAAAGAAGATCATCCATAGAAGTATATCTCTTGAATTATAAATTTATAAAGGTATGAATATTATATATCTTAGTATTTTGTTGAATATTCTTATAGGAATTTAGATTTTTAGATATTTAACTCTACAAAAATTAAGTTTATAACTCTAATAAAAAATATAGAATATATAATAATAATAATAATAATAATAATAATAAT
>JANZLC010000003.1:20653622-20666538 GCA_026413385.1 Erythroxylum gracilipes
TCATATATATTGATATGAATAGGTTCTGGTTACCCTGAGAACCGAACCTGAAAATAGGTTAACCGATCCTATAAGTTCTTTAGGTCCAGGTTCAGATTCAAGTTTAGGTTCGTGAAATTACCGAACCTGACATTCAAGTTCAGGTTCAGGTTATTTATGAACTGGTCAGGTTACCCTATCATGAGCACCCCTACTCAGCCTAACTAATATCAAGTCATCAACGGTACAAGGTTGGTTCAACAGACTTATTAGGGCTGAATTTGTGACTATAGCTTGACTGAGACCTACCTTAAACGATCCAAGCGGCCCAACCTCCAAATCACAAAATGGCGTTGTTTTGGAAGAATTCCCTAAAATATCATCGTATTGATTATAAATTTTAAGAAAGTTAAGACTAAAATAATGTCATTTTAAATGACTCGAGCATGCTAAAACTTAGGCTTACGTTGCACCCTAAGAGGGTTGGACCAAGTTGACCTAGCCTCTCATCAATCTTCTTGACTCTTGTGATGTAATAATTCTACCAAAGTAATACTTAGCACGTTTTTAGAGTTTTCCAATGAGAATTATTGCTTCAAAAAAAAATTTAGACAATAACAAGATTCTTTTGGATAATTCTAGAATTAGAAAATTTATTTCCGAACAACCTCATCCTCTTGACAATGCTTAAACGTCTATTAAAAAATTTAGTTCCAAACAACCTTACGCTATTGACAATGCTCAAACGTCTTTCAAAAGTATTCTTTGATTGTCTCCAACTCTTTCATCCTTTCCATTTCAAACTCCCTTATCAGACTAAGCATTTACATCCCTTTGATGTTCTCATTCGCATCGTATTTTTGCTTCAAAAAATATAACACGTCTTTAACTATTTTTAGGGTCATAAATTTTAATAACTATTGATGATGAGATAGTAACAAATAAACATGCTTTAGTAACAAATAAACATGCTTTTACTTTTGACTTCCTTTACTTCTCTTTGTGATTATTGATTTGAGCAAATGGAGAATTGTTATGTACTGGAGAAACCTCGTAGTCCCTTTCAACAACTTTCTAAAGATCGTTTGCATCTAAGACTCCATTCTATTGTCCAAAAGTTACAACTTTTATCATCAAATGACGAGTAGTGCTATAACAATGAGTGGGAGTCTAAATCCATTGTCAGATGGATTTGCAGAAAGATCGGCTAGACCTTTTTCAGGATGCTTGGAAACACTCACAACTCCCTTAAGAACATAAGTTTTATACCAACTTGTAGGATTTTGATCACAAAACGGTGAAACATACAAAATCTACAGTTCATTTCAACTTTAATTGAATCAATACATACTTAAATACAAAAACAAAACAAAATGACTTGAACATGATTACATGATCTTTCACTATGAACAAGTATTCTGTAGCAACTAACAAAAACAGAAAAAAGAAAATGCATAACAGAAAGCATAAGACTCGGATAGACAGGCTCAAATACAGCATGTGCAGCCACATAGCCACATGACCTATCAGCAATTACAGATGATTTTCAACAGATTCATTAGCCTTCTCTTACCTGTTCAAATATTGGGGAGATTTATATATTGGAACTTTGATACAAATATGCTGATGAGTTTTCCCGCATCAGCAACCAGAGTATAGTGCATTTGGTGAAAATAGCTTTCGAGATGCCCCTCCTGTATTCAAAAGCACAAATCCTACCAACTACCTAGTTACATCACTTCAGATAGTTATCTTTCATCACTTCAGATAGTTATCTTTTGAGAAAAAGTTACTCTGCAATTTTTTTTCTTCAATAGCGCTTTGTAGTACACAAGTTTTAAACAAACTGCATAAAAATGTGCCATTGTAGTTCTCTTTGACATTGTTTTAGAAAGAAAAATAAAAAAATAAAAACCATTCATCAAATCGCAGGTGAAAAATGAGACTCACGCGCCGCACTCAGAACAGCCAAGTGCCTAACTAATATTTCAGCATCTAGCATAACAAACGTGTTTCTGAAGAAAACTCCGGGAAGTGTCTTACATGTACATGCAACATGGAATATTACTGAGCAATTGAATTGAATTTGTAAGCCTACAAATAATGCAACAAAGTTGTAGTCCAGTAACTCAACAACTAAATTTGAGCAAAAGAACATTACACCGTTGAAGCTTAGTTAACAGCTCCTTCCCACTATTACCAGAGCACAGAAATCAATGATCAAATACTACTTGAAGCTTCCACTTCTACCAAAACTGTGCAAGCTTCTTCCTTTGTGCACCTCTGGGTTAGAGCAAAAGATTTGGTTAAGGAGTAAACAACAGAACATGTAAAAGAAAGGTGAGCACTAAGATCATCATGGCCAAAGATCCTGAAGAAGCGTTGGAGTTGTCTGTGGGTAGGAAAGGTGGTGGTGTTCCTGCAGGATTCAGTCCGGTAGTACCAGCGACGGATGTTGGCGGGGTTAGTATACTTGGGTTGGTGCCCGTAGTTGCTGGTGTGGTACCTGTAGTAGCCCCTCCCGCAGTGCTATAAAGTGGCAATGATTCAGCCAGTTAGTTCTTTTTAACATGGCATAAACAACTTGAACCGTTAAACTCACCTTCCTAGATGATAGCCCAAGCATATGTTCATTTAGCTTGGAATAATACTTTTAGTAAATAGTCTAACATTAAGGACACATGCTAGTATGTTTCCTAGCTCAAATTTATCTTGCACTATATTTATTTATTATCATACATGCACAAAACACAACTTAAAGCAGCAGTACCCTAGGGGCACACAAACATAGGCCCACAGGTGTGCAACCCTACTTTTCAATTTAGACAATCCAGGTAAGAAGGCACCTGCATAACACAAAATCTATGGATGAATTTCTAAATAATCCTAGCCACTATGCCTCAATCAAGGACTGCGTTGACTCGAATTCATGACCTCTAGCACTAATTCCCTATAGAAGAGTCTGCCTCAACCAAACGGATGGATCACCCTATAGAAAAAGTTCTCTTTAACAGTTCATTTTTGCTGGGAGAAACAATCAATGAAGCTAAATGCTCGTGTGGATGACCAGTTACACATCAGAAGATTATTTAGCAAATACTGTGAAATGAGAAAAGAATCCAATATGGTAGCAACAAGCTTGCCAGACTTAGAATTGTGCATTACAAAGTGACAAGCAGGACCACCTGAAGGGCATTGTCGCCTTTTTAAGATTAGATACTCCTGCGTTTCCATTGTCATGACTAGACGCAATTATGTCTCTGAACTATTTCTCCTTTTAAATTTTCTTTCTTAACAATATTAGTAATACTATTTTTCTGTTGGTACCTCAGAAATAATCAAAAGTAAATCCTGTCTTTGCAATTTTACCGCTCTCAACAGTCAGTCCATGTTTTACCCTATTGACTAAAGAATACCTATCCGAAGGGACCACACCTGTCTGTCTCTTTTGATCATCGTAAATCAGACCTGTTCTGAGACCCTAAAATGACCCGTACCTATTTGTCTCTGAAGTCTGACCAAAATCCCCTCCGTTGGATTTTACCATGAGCTTAATCCAACGGTCAAAACCAAATAACGGATTCTCGTTCTAGTATCAATAAAAACTCAGAAGCACAATGTGACGAAGCCCGAGATATCGAAAAGAGAGACGTGGTGATGTGACAAAGCCATACGAAACTCGAAGCACTATTACCGATTGCTGTTCATGCATCCATTATCCCCTTCCCCTAACATTGTGCTTTTTCTTTCAGAACGGGACTCCATATATAACTTGGAATCTGAGCACGAGCTATCTTTTCATTAACAATACCACACGTTAACTTTCTTATCTCACTCCGCCCGGTTGAATAAATGAAATCAAGACCCAAGTTTCCAGACGATTATTTATATATGGTCATGGCAATCAAGAAAAGAGAAAACTCATTGATCATAGCAGCATACCTGAAAGAAGATGGATAAACACAAGATCCATAACCTGCAACGCAAACCAAAAATCACATGAAGACATGTTAATAACAAAGCAACAATCTTTACATACAAATATATATAGACTACACATCTAAAGAATGGAAAAAGAATTACTAGGGTCGGTTCTAGCAACAATGGCAGTGCCGGAGAAGTCACATGAACCGGGAGACATGGCTTTGCGCTGGAAGTAGCTGTTGAAAGAATAAGAAGCATGGGCCTGAAGTGTGTTGGGCAAAAAACACAACCCATTTGACTGTATAGGGGTGCAATCTGCCCCAGAGGCACATGCGTAGTCAAGAGCCATCTGCAAGGCCTGGTTGGTGGCGTCGCTCCGAGCCACGCACCAGTTCCCTTCAACCACCGCAACCACCCATGAATAGTTGGAAATAAAAATGGAGAGGAAGACATAGATGAGTAGTGTGTTAATGGAGAATGTTGCCATGGAGGGCAAAGGAGAGTTAGAGGTGACTTAGTAAGCTAGCTGTTATTTGATCGAATAAATTTTGGTAAAGCTAGTGAGAGAGAAGCTGGCGAAAACAAAAGAGTTTCTTTTATTTGCTTTGCTTTTCTTTCCGCTTCTTTTCTTTTCTGTTCTTTGCTTTCTTTATATATTCCTATAATCTATTTTCTCTTTTGGAGTTTTGACTGGTTGAATAATAAAGGACTTCCAACAAGATTTAAGATTATGCGATCTTATTACAAAAACTCTGAGCTTCAATAACTTTAATTGCATTCGAAAATTTTACAATTTTTATGATATTCATTAAATTTTTGTTAAAGTAAAGCAGAATTTTAATTGGTTAATAATTAATTTTTTGCAAGTCCTAATCTTAATCAATAACGATTACATTTTAATTTGTAAGAAATATTTATTTTTGACAATCTAAATTATACACATTTTTAATTTAAAGATAGCCTCAAGTTTAATAACGTGTCTCAATCTTTGTGTGTACAATCTGTTTGATAAAATTCCTTTTTACCTCTACTTTCCTATTTTATTTTTAAGGATAGAAACTTAAAGAGAATTATATAGTTATCATTTTTATCATATGGCATCAGAAACTTCATAACTAACAACTTTAGAATTAATCCTTTAATACCTTCCATAGTTACTTTAAAGCACTACAATAGAAGAGACTTTAGCGAAGATTCATATTCGTTGCCAAAAACGTCACCAAATCTTAGGAACAGAAAATTATAGGCGACATTTTTTTCCCGATCATTGTTAATGATTTTTTGCTATGCTTTATTTTTATAGCAAAAAACAATAGGCAAAGTTTTAAAAAATCATCACCAATAAGTTTTGGCTATACTTAGTTTCGTAGCTAAAGATCGTTAGCTATGTTTTCAAAAATGTAGCTAAAAATTTTCGAAAACATAGCCAAATTAAGGTTTTTAGCTTCGTTTCTATAAACGTATACTAAAGTTTTTAGCTATGTTTAAAATGTAGTTAAATTTTTAATATGTATTTTAACTAAATGTTATACCATGTTAATTTAGATTTTTATTGTTAATTTATTATGCAAAAATATAGTACAAACATAACTAAAAATTTGAAGCATTATATATAAAAAAATAAAATATCATTAAAATTGATCGTGTATAAGATTTTAATTACAACTTCAAAAATATTTATATATAAAAAAAACACAAAGATTAGTTTAATCACTCAGACTCATTTTCATCTTCACTGCTTTCATAAGTTGGGCAAGTAATTTTCTTAGGTATTTTTCATGCTTGATTAACTTTTTTTAAAACGATTTGTTTTCCTCTTCAAGACTTTGAAAGTGTGCTAGTCTTGATAACAATGAAGCAGTTGGCTTAGGGATAAACTCAAGAGCTTTGATATAGCCAAATCATGTACCAAACACCTCGTTACAAATGTTTTCTACATTTGACTCATTTCCGTCAGACATTGATATTTGCAACAACTGTTGTATCTTATTCTAAAATTTAAAAAAATCAATATTCAATGCTAATATTATTAGTTAGTACTACATAAATAAGTAAACTTAAAATTAAAAAATATATATATACTTATATAGTTATTGTGAGCTTCTTCAGACATCCACCCTTAACCTTCCTTATAGTGAGTGAGTTTATAAAGTATGATCCTATCACACTCTTCTTCATGTAGTTCCTTCTTACTCTGTTTTATGAAAAAGAAATACAATGCACAATAAATAATATAGTGTTTATTGATATAATTATAACTTAAAAACGAATATCTTACATATTCATTTCGCAGGACAAGAAATGGTTTGGAGCATTGGTTGTGACGAGTTTTCATTTATCCTTTATTCACCTTGGCTTTCTCACATTTTTACGAAATAAAGAAAAAAGATAGTCGTTAAATCATTTAACAAGATTAATGGAAGCAAATGTGAAGGGAAAGAAAAACAAACCTGAACATTGGGAGATACCTAAATAATCACAAAAATTGTGCCGATTTCTTGAGATATCTATTTCAGGATGCAGTGAATAACAATGATCCATATTCCTTTGTTTCAACAATGAAGTGACACATTTTGAAATATTAGGGTTGTCGACATCGATGATATTCAATTTTATCTGTGAACAATAAGTAAAAGTGTAATTAATCTTAAAATAAGTGAAACAATATTCCATATAGTTAAATAAGTTGAAAATTTACCGAAACTTTATCCAAAGCATTCTCCAACAAGTTTTCTTCTTTCAATCTTTTGGTATGCTTTAGGCAAGGTAATTCAATTTTGGCAATTATCCCTAACTCACTAGACAATTTTGTTGATTAAATCTTATCTAGAGGACGACCTTATGAAGTATCAATATGTACTAACAACTTGTTGTTCATTGCAATATTCATTTGTTACAACTTATAATCCCTAGTTATATCTCTACCTCTTTTTCTAATGTTGGTGTTGGAACTTGACAATAAATGAATAATGATAAGAAAATACACATTAAACATGTAAATATATATTTGAGCATAAGTTTATTTGTAGGTGTTAAAGATTAACAAACCTGTAGATTCCTTTGTACTAGTTAAGGCAGATGGAGGTTGTTGCTGACTTGCTTCATTAGTGGTTAAGGTCAAATGTTGTTGTTGACTAGGAACTGATTGATCTAGTTATTATTAGGTAGGAACAATTTCGATACTTGCCTACCAGGTGCCATTATATTAGATATCTATAACTCAAACATCAACAATCTGCATTGATATAACTCAAATAACACCAATCCGCATTAATGTGATTCAAACATCATCCATAATTATAGGTGGATTTCTTATGTTACTATTCCGAAATTATTAGTTATAGTTAACATACTAAGTTTGAAATCACAACACAACCAAGGTACGTGGCATTATTACACCATATGAATTGAGAAAGGGTCTTCTTACTATGACTCATAGGCTCGTGAAATATTTAACTGATAAGCTTCAACGGAGCTGCATCATGGATTTCTAGCCTATATAACATCTAAATGGTTTATAATTATGCCTCATCCATAATTATAGGTGAATTTCTTATGCCTTATCCATTACATAAATAGCATCTTGGTCTATTAAGTCTAAATCTTGTAATTACTGCTAATTATGTGGTGGATACATGTTATGATTGAAAATATTGAGCAAAGTATCATAAAGAGTTATTATTAATCCCCTCCTACAACTGCATAAAAGCATTTTTAGGCTCTTATTGATGACGAATATCTACTTAGATATCAATTTGAAGAAAGTTTAGAAATTGAAGAAGTAATTAAGGTCATGAATCCAGACTTATATTGCTTTATGCTAGGTTCAAAGAGATGCAAATAGGAAAGCTTAACAATCAAGGTAAATGCATCTTAAGTTAAATGAGAATGATCAAGTCTTATAATCCTGAGGGAGTTTTGTTAGGCAACTGTTGAAATTTTAGCTTTTTCTGCTTATATAACAAGGACATTTTGATGATTATACCTTTATTTCTAGTAAAATTTTAGAGTGTTTGTACATAATCAGAGCAAGATTGATGGGTTGATTACTATTCATTTAATTAGATGTGGAAAAGGATTTTAATAATGTTACCTCAAAAGTTGGTAAAAAGGGAAATTATGTGGAAATTATTTAAAGTATTGGATAGGTGTTAAATACCGTATTCAAAATTGATAGTATTTAAATTGGGATTGAAAATATATTGGATAGAACAATTAAATAAGATTAAAATTTAGTAACATGTCACAAGGTTTGGTAATTAGTAAATTGGTGCTTGGTTTATAGGAGGAGTATTTGGTCTATGTGGACTATGTATGGTGCTAGCTTGTAGTGGTGCATGTTTTTTCATTTTTTTCATTTCTATTTGAGAATAAAAACCATAGATTACTCATTTCTCTTATGTAGTAATGTTTACACATATAATTTTACTGTTTTGTGATTTTTATGTTTGTATTACGTTATACACTAATGTTTGTAACATATGTTTTAGTGATGTTGCAGTGGTATCTAGCTTGTATTTGTACTTCATTAATGACTTGCATGTCTTCTTACATTTAATGCTTTTATGTTTAATATAATATTGATATTTTTATGTAGGTATACAAAGAAGATAAATACGTATACATTAAACAACTTAAATGAATTAAAATTTTTCGAACATGCATTCCTTTCATCAAATTCTACTCTCACAGACATTTCATCAAACAGTTAATAGGTTGTTCTCAAACAAGCATCCAAGGTGGTAAAAAACAAACAAAATTCCATCCTGGACCAAAATAAAAACACAAATAGCATATATATTTGAATCTATCTTTTTGGAACGGTCAATTTAGGCACGGGGGAAGTCTCACAATTGTATAATGAGGCAAAACAGAAATAAAAACCCATACAATCAAAGAAGAACACAAAACCCAGTAGAAAACAAAACCCAAATATAACAATCTCACGATCACCAGAAAAACTACACGAATGACTTACCTCAATCAATGACGACAATGATGGTAGACGGTGGAAGAAATGAATAAGACGATGACGATGACGATGGCAGATGGTGGAAGAAGACGGATACAAAGGAGGGAAGTCGACGATGAAAATAACAAGGGAGGCTCCTTGTTCATGTTTAAATTGACATAAAAACAATTCCATTTATTATGGAACAAACAAAGTCATTTTCATATTATATTTTAGACTATTATAGCATTTGGTGACGATTTCAAAAAACGTGGCCAAATGATGACAATTGGCTACAATTTTTGGTAAACGTCACTAATGTAGATTGCCTTTTAGCGACGATCTCATGGAATTGTCACCAAAGGTAAACCATTAGTGACGAATTAGGAAAAACGTCACAAAATGGTTGTCCTTTGGCGACGTTTTCTTAGAAGCGTCACTAAAGGAAGCTTTTAGCAACGATTATATAAGTGTGTGAGTGAAAAGAATTGGTTAGGTGTATATCTATGACTAGAATGAAGTAGAAAAAATCTTTGCCCTTTTCTCCAATCAGTTGACTAGGAAAAAATTCTATCCCCTAGGAACCATACATGTACCTTTTGATACATATTGTGCAACAAAAATAAAATTGCAAAAAAAGAATCAATAATTTGAAACGTTGACCTATTCGAAAATCTTCGGATCTATGCTTATTTTCAACTCCCTGAAGCATTTTGTTGCTTACTTTTCCCTTTGCAAAGTTTGTATTCAATTTTCTGAATGACGTTTTTCTTTTTTTTTATCTGAAAATAAAGAAAATTGGGTAAAATCAAAACTTTATAAAGGCCCCCTTTCGGGTGAAAAGAATTAGATATTAGATGTATCCATATTTGGTTCAAATTCTTTAGCAAATTTTTTTTAATAAAAGATTTCTATAGAATACTATAGAATTTATATATAATAAATAGAGTTTTGTGACACCACATAAAATTGTCAAATCATATATTTTTAAAAGAGATGAATAAAAAGTATAAATTTATGTAATATAAATTATTTTTTGTTATAAAATTTATAAATTTTAACAATGACATTGTTGTTAGCTAAATTTATTTTTAGACTTACAATTAATGTCAATAATATTAAATTTGAATTTTAAGAATATGATATTAATAGTTAATATTGATTTCCATTTTTTACTATATTGCAATTATTCTTTATTATATTGCAATAAATATAGTTATATATGGTAATTAATATAATAGTATATGAATGTATAGATAATAATTGTAATTAGTATAATGATTTATGAATGTATAAATAATAGATACATTTTCTCATATCTGACTTATGTAATTTACTAGTCTATTTAATCATAATTATCTATTTATTATATATATAAATTCGTTATTGTTATATAAAATTTATATATTATATATAATTTCTGTAATATATAGAGTGTAATATGTAGGAATAGGATTTGACGAAGAATTATGAAAAACATCGCAAAAATTTCACATTTTTGTCGCCAAACGTCAAGCCAAAAGATAAAGGACCTATATTTGGAGATTTATGAATCGTCCCCAAATGGTATATTTCTTCCAACTTAATAGAAAATGACGTCGTTTCTTATTAATACCAAAATGAAGCTCTCTTCGCTTCGTGTTAGTGGTCGTATTTCCTCTTAGTTCACTGTCGAAGAAGTGTTGTCTCCTGTGTTGTAGTCGTCTCCTATGTTGTGGTTATCACCGTTGAACAAGCATTGTCTCCTGTGTTGGTATTGTTCTTTTTTCTGTTTTCAATAATCCTTTTCTTGGAATTGATGAATTTAAATATGTTCCAATTTCTTTTACACATTGTTGCACTCACACAAGAACCCTTTCTGTGCTTCAATCTATTCCTTTTCTTGGAATTGATGAATTTAAATGTGTTTTTAGTTCCTTTCACACCCTGTTGCACTCACTTATTAACTCAGAATTTGAATTACAAACCTTTGCAATTCTGGAATATCACTTCTAATTGGGTCCTACCAAGTAACTTTAAGACAACAAAAGTAGTATTATAAATAAAATAAAGAGATGATTCATTTTCAACAAGTAACAACAGTGAAAAAAATATGTACATAGATTAAGTTTATCTCTTTAACAAATAACAATTGGTATCTTCAAATCACTATAAGCATCCTTATAAATCTCCATTTATGAGCTTAGGAGAGCTTGCATTATCTCATGGCCAACAATTGTTGCAATAGTCAATAGCATTCTCCTATTAACTTCAGTTTTCTTTGTAAAACTTGGTTTAAAATAGACATTCGAATTAAAAAATGTCTTAGCTGTAAAAAAGAGAGAGTAAAGTTTGCCTTTCTCATTTCTCATTGATGATTGTAAGATAAGATGTATACAAAGATGACTTATTTTTCAGATTGACCTTGATTACTTCCTTTGCCCTCTCTATGACATCATAAAAATAACTCATTGTTGCCTTCTTATCACTATCAACTAGAAGGACTACCTCACCAAAGACTCACAAACTTGGACGACAATTTAACATTGGGACCAACATTCATTATCTTTAAGAATAATTATAGAAACCTCCAATCCAACATTAGACCTAGTATGCTGAGATGCAACTCACTTATCATTTGTAAACATTTGTCTTAACTTTTTCTTCATTATAATAAAACACTAAAGTGATAAGAAATTTGTTGTAAATCTTATAATAGTAGGATAACACTAATTTTTACCATTGGTGAAATCCTTTCTTATTAAATTTAAGACTTATACACAATTATAGATTGACTTGGTCACCTTTTTTGCTTTCTGCACAGTCTCATCAATAATAGGAAAATACCTAACATCCCTTATATTTTCCAACATCAAGTCAATGTAATGTACATCACAAGGAGTCTGATAAAAAGAATTATACTTGCTTTGCAATCTCCATCCAACTGCTTTATAATAATGAACTAAGTAATTTTTTCTGGCCCATCTTCATTCACATCTTTGTCAAACATTTCAAATAGAGTATCAACATTGCTAAAAAAGGATAAATGCATCAATAGATTTCAAAAGTATTATGTCCTTTGAATAAACCAAAAAATGAATAATAGGCTCATGTCTTCTATTTGTCCGTCATATATGATTGAACACTCAAAGGTTTCTTAAGTCATTCTCTTTCATCCAAATAACTTTTAATTTCATAAATAAAGCTACTCAAAAGTTTACCACTATAGTCATCAATTGAAGGAGCTTTATAACATAGGCCATGAGAAGCAATAACATCTACCATAGGCTGATAATAATAAGACAGGGAAGCATTGAATATTATACCTAAATCATACCACCATTTAGCCATTGTCATATCTATATTGTGAGCCGCTTCTCTAGATTGTAAGCTAATACAGATTAAAGGCTGAGCTCTAGGAGTTGTTTGTGGTGCAAAATTTAGACATGTGTCTTCTTCTTTTCCTAACATCAGGTGCACCATTCCCTTCTTGTTGGGTAGGAATACTACAATCTTTAACATTCCCACTATCATCTTGAACACCAACAAAAGAACTTCCATTATTAATTTCATAATTCAATCTTTACCTTCTATTTTTCTCATGATGATACTCTTCAAGTAAAGTCTTCATTTGTCATTTCATATCATAGCTCAATTTTTTAAAAGGCTCTACATCACCTTTAACCCTAGCTAAATGCTTTTTTTATCTGGTAATTCTTCCACCTTTCAAATGTTTGTTACAAAATAAACAAATGGTATGATTCTTCATTCTAGGAATCAATCTAACATGAGCCCCAACTGGATCATTGAATCTTCATAAAATGGTTGAATTATTAGGAGTACTTGAACTTCATTCCATTTATCTGTAAAAATGAATGAATATATATCAAAATTAGTTTAATAACTTCATATCAAAATAAAGTGTAAAAAAATATGAAGAAATACATCAATAATAGTTTCTCAATAACTTATGCTTATCTCTCTCTCTATCTCTCTCTCTCTCCCTCTGTGTGTGTGTATCTGTGTGTGTGTGTGTGTGTGTGTGTGTGTGTGTGTGTGTGTGTGTGTGTGTGTGTGTGTGTG
>JANZLC010000003.1:20671755-20685635 GCA_026413385.1 Erythroxylum gracilipes
CATGCTTAAACAACTTTGAAATATGCTTAAAACTGACATGACCTAACTTTTTATGCCAGATCAGTCTTTCTTCTTCATTTGATAAAAAGCATGAAATATTTTGTTTTTGAAAATCTTCTAAATTAATTTTGTAAAGGTTATTTCGTCTTTTGGCAGAGAAAAATATAGACCCATCTTTGTTTCTGACTTCACAACGATTTTGTTTGAACGTAACTTCAAAACCAGAATCACACAATTGACTGACACTAATCAAGTTGTGTTTCAAACCATCAACAAGCAGTACATTATCAATGCATGCAAAGGAATCTTTAACAATTTTACCAATTCCAATGATCTTGCTCGACTGGTTTTCTCCAAAAGTTACGGATCCTCCCTTCTTATACTGAAGATCTAGGAATATAGACCTTCTTCCCGTCATGTGACGCAAGCATCCACTGTCTAAATACCAATGGTGCTGGCTGCCTCTTCCAAGGAAGGATATATGCAGGAGATATTATTTTCTTTTTAGGTACCCAAATTTTCTTGGGTCCTTTAGGGTTAGTTCTAACATAATGCACAAAATGATAATGATGCATTTGATAAGGTTGTTGATGAAAATGTGATTGATGTAACTTCTTTTTTTGAAAAGATGGCTTTCTTTTCTGTTGAGACTTATTCCCAGTAAACCCTAATCCGATTTTATCACTAGGATGTCTACACTTTCCTAACATATCATTCATATTTCTTGTACTTTGAGTGAAAGTTGCTAGATCAGCTGAAAGACTATTGATCTTAAGCTTCAACTATTTGATCTCTTCGGATCTATCTATAACTTCCTTTTTCTTAATTTCCTTTACTTGCTTTTTTAGGCAAATATTTTCTTTCCCTATCTCTTGTGTATTTTTCAAATTTTTCACATACTTTTTCTTCAGTATTTTGTACTGTTTCAGAATAGCATGGGAATCTTCTAATAGTTCAGAATATGCATCATGCAAATCATTATATTTTGAGGTTACCTCCTCATCACTTTCCTCTTCGGCTACTAGGCATATGTTTGCATGTTCTGATGTTTCGGAGCACGTATCTGATTCGGACTAATCTAGATCCTCCCATGTTGCCATCATGCTTTTCTTGCCTTCTCTACTCTTCTTTGGTTTCTTATTTAATGTTGGACACTCGGCTTTATAATATCCTGGTTTGTTGCACTCGTAGCAAATGATGGATGACTTCTCGATCTTCCCATCATCTTTGTCGTTCTTTTTGAAGGTTGAATTTCCTTTGATCTTCTTCTTCCACATTCGTCTGATCTTCTTGGAAATGAAGGAGAGCTCGTCATCATCTTCACTTGACTCTTGTTCTGACTCACTGGAATCATCATTCTTCGATTATTCTTTCTTTAGCGCTTTTGATGAGTTCCTCTTCTTTTGAATCTTGTGAGTCTTTTGTCTGGCCTTCAGTGCTATTGACTTGTTTCGTCTGGGCTTGTCTTCAACATCGAGCTCAACTTCGTGTATCTTCAGCGATCCAAACAATTCATCAAGCTTTAATACACTCAAATCCTTGGCTTCCTGTATAGTAGTAACCTTCGGTCTCCACCTCTTTGGTAGACTCCTTAGGATCTTATGAATGTGATCTTAGTTGTCGTAGGTCCGTCCGAGGGCTTTTAATCCATTAATGATTGTTTGAAATCTTCCAACCATTTGATCAATCGACTCTTCATCTTTCATCTTGAACAGCTCGTACTGATGCACAAGAATACTTATCTTGGATTCTTCATGTGCGATGGCTAACATGTCCCACATCTCCTTCGCAGTTTCGTATCCGTGGACTTTATTGTACTCACTTCTACTCAAGGCACAAGTTAGAAAGAACTTTGCTTTCGAATTAAGTTGGAACCTTGCCTTTTGATCAGCCGTCCATTTGATTTGTGGAATAGAATTTCCTTCCTCATCTACCGGTGCGTATGGTCCGTTCTCGATTATGTCCCAAAGGTCAATATGAGTAGATTCGATAAATAAACGCATCCTATCTTTCCCGTAGTGATAGTCATCTCCGTTGAATGCCGGAGGTTTAGTGACTGAGGCACCTTCCGCTATGTATGTATTTGATTCCGCCATAATCTTTGATCCACACTTTGTTACAGTGATCCTTAGACACCAATCTTTGCTACCAATTGAAGTGAATCACACATTAAAACAATACTTAATAATGATATATAGATGCATAAGAAGGGGGGTTGAATTGTGAACCCTTTTCATTTAATCCCTTTTGTAAACGAATTAGTTAAATGAAACTTGTTCTTTTCACATGAACTCCTAAGAATCATAGTCGTAAAGAATTTTCGTAAACTTGTGTATAACAGCAAAATCAAAAATTGAAAGATAAAAGAGATTGAGAGTTGAGAGATTTTGACACAACAATTTTTATACTGGTTCACCCCAAACCGTGGGCTACGTTGAGTCCTCAAATATCTTTCTGAGATTTCACTATCTTTCAAAAGCTTTACAAGTATTCTTTTGTTCCCGAGCCTCTTCAGGTCTCTTACAGTCAGTATTCTTTCACACTTAGCCTCTTCAGGCTATCTACACTACTTTCTACTGAAAGGTGTTTCGAGCTTGTTATAGTAAAAATAGCTCTAGATGTTTAGCATAATAATCTCTTACAAAAATTGCTAAGCTTTTGTAACTTGTCTCACTTTGTCTAACTTTGCAATCTTCGACTCCGACTCATATTTATAGCCTTCATCTTCAACTACTTCTTGATAACTGCTTCTTGATTCTTTAAAGAAATGGTTATTCAGTTGAGTTCTGTAACTAACTCAGACTGATCGGTGTTATGCTTCTTCCTTCTTTTTTTCGTATCGTCTGGTTTCTATCGTCTGATTTTTTGCGTCTGCTTTTTGCTTCTGCTTTTTGTATATGCTTTCTTGCGTCTGCTTGTTTGCTTTAGCTTCCGTCTGCTTTCTTGCATCTGTTTTCTGCTTTAGCTTCCGTCTACTTTTCATATTTGCTTCCTTTCATTATTATTTGTTCCTCATCAAAATTATGCTCGTAAAGTCATTTTGACTTAACACTAAACTAGCAAGGTACCACACACATAACTCTTGTGCAGGAATCTAAAGTTGGAGCTCTTACCTTATGGCGTCACTCCTCCAAGAGGTCATAACGCCTGATCATCTACTTCCATGACTGCGTGCGATGGGAGATATTAGCTAGAATCAAATACAAAGGAAGACCCATCGAGTATCCATAATCAGAGAAGTTATGAGTGAAAACGAATGAGAAGATTTACATTGGCTCAAGTTCCATTGCATCTTCTTCCAGAACTTTATTTTTAAATCAAAATTTACATGTTTGCACCATCACCAAACGTTTGCTCTCTGTTCAAAAATTTTTTCGTGATAAGAACTACTTCTTTGAATTTCACTCTGATTGTTGTTTTGTGAAGGATCAGATTACCAGGAGAATTCTGTTGAGCAGAACAAGTGAATTGGGGCTTTATAAATTATGTGGTACTCTTCATCAACAGAAAAATTTGGACGCTCTAGCTTATTTAGTCATGTTGGAAAGTTGGCATGCTCACCTTGGTCATCCAAACTTTCAGACAGTTCGCAATTTAGTCCGTCAATTTTAGTTACTGTGTTCTTCTTCAAAGTTGCCCTCTACCAAATGTCCTTCTTGTTGTTTTGGCAAATTACATAAGATCTCTTTACCTCTTACTCATCATCATAGTGCTAGACCTTTAGATTTAATTCACTAAGATGTTTGGGGTCCTGCTCCTATTTGTTCTTCCTCTGGTGATAAATATTTTGTTATCTTTATTGATGATTGTTCTTTATTTACTTGGTTCTTTCCATTGAAAAATAAAAGTGATGTTTTTCAAATATTCTGTCAGTTTAAAACTCTAGTTGAAAACCAATTCAATTCCACCATTAAGCAATTCCAATCCGACTGGGGTGGTGAATTTCGATCATTACACAAATATTTTCAAACTGTCGGGATTTATCATAGAATTATGCATCCTCATACTCATGAACAAAATGGCACTGCTGAAAGAAAAATCAGGAATATTGTTGATATTGGTCTTGCTCCACTTGGTCATTATGGTGCACCTTTCAAATTTTGGCATTTTGTATTTGAAACAACCATTTTTCTTATAAATCGTCTGCCTACCAAATCTCTGACAAATCAAATTCCATTCCAAATTCTCTACAAACAAATTCCTGATTATCAATTTCTTTGAGTTTTTGGGTGTGCTGTTTATCTTTTATTTTGACCATTTAATAAACATAAGTTTTCTTTTCGGACCAAACAGTGTGTTTTTCTAGGTTATTCTCCTCATTATCTTGGTTATTGCTGCTTAGATAAAGAAACTGACAAAATTATTTATGCGAATCATGTTGAGATTGATGAGTCCTTCTTCCCCTTCCATAAAATTTCAAATTTTCAACAAACCAAATCTACCCACCATGATCTTGCTAACTCCACTCCATGGCTACATCTTTTTCATCATGATTCCTCACATGTTCCGCCTACTCCAGATTCTCAAAGTATGATATTTGATTTCACTTTATCTATTCCTTCAAATTATTAGTCAGATATGGAACCAACAATGTCAAACACATTGCCTAAACATGACTAGATTCTGCCTAATCAAAACCCATCTCCACCCACTTCTATGCCCACACACGATTCTATATCCCACCCAAATCTTGTCTAGCCATCTTCCGAAACAGCCCCTATTTAACTTCCTTTGGATTTGCATTCTAATTTGAATTTAAATTCAACACTAGATTCATCCGCACATGATTCTATATCCCACCCAAATCTTGTCCAGCCGTCTTCCAAAACAGCTCCTATTCAACTTCCTTTGGATTTAAATTCTAATTTGAATTTAAATGCCCATTCCTCCCAATCCATACCACATAAACGCACCCATTCCATGCTTCTTTGACCTAACCCCAAATCAAAAAAAGACTTTATTTGACCACTGTTTCCTCTTCTTCCAATATACCTTGTGAACCTAATTCTTTCTCTCAAGCCTACAAAAGACACTGAAGCCATGGAACGTGAGTTTCAATCTCTTCAAGGAAACCAAACTTGGGACCTTGTACCATGCCTACCAAATACCAACATTGTCGGTAATAGATGGATTTTTAAAGTCAAACGAAAGGCGGATGTGAATGTGGAACAGTTGAAAGCACGACTAGTTGCAAGAGGTTATACTCAAGAATATGGGTTAGATTTCACTATACTTATAGTCCTGTAGTGAAGCCTATGACAATCCGATCTGTTCTCAATATAATAGTATCAAAGGGTTGGTCTCTCATACAATTAGATGTTAGTAATGCTTTCCTGAATGATGAATTGAACGAAGATATATACATGGTGCAACCGCAAGGTTGTATTGATCCTTCACATCCTCATCAAGTCTGCAAATTACAGAAATCGTTATATGGGCTCAAACAGGCACCACGTGCCTGGTATCAGCGACTAAGCAGCTTTTTAATCACTATTGGTTTTGTTGGCTCTCATGCAGATTCTTCATTGTTCATTTTTAATGCAGATGAAAACTTGTGTTTTCTTCTAGTCTACGTTGATGATGTGGTCATCACCGACAATAATGCTCCCCTTGTTTCATCTATTATTTCTCAATTGTCATAAGAGTTTTCCTTACGTGACCTAGGCAATCTTCATCATTTTCTGGGCATAGAAGTGCTATCGCATTCTCACGGCCTGCTATTATCTAAGAAAAATTATATTTCTTATGTTTTGGAAAACATGGGGATGAGCAATTGTAAACCGAGTTCCACACCAATGGTTATTGGTTCCATTTTGTCCAAATTACAAGGCACTCCTCTTTTGCTGGATGACTCTACTATGTATCGTAAAATTTGTAACAGCTTACAATACATTACTCTCACTCGTCCAGACATTTCTTTTGTTGTAAATAAGTTATGCCAATTTCTTCATCAACCTACTTCAACTCATTTTCAAGCTCTCAAGCGTTTACTCAGATATTTACAGGGTACAATAACAATGTCATCATTGATTTCTCGTGGAGCTATAAATAAATTAACTGTGTTCAGTGATGCGGATTGGGCGGGTTGTCCTGATGATCGTCGATCGACTAGAGGATTTTTAATTTTTCTTGGAAATAATTTGTTAGCTTGGAAGTCTACCAAGCAACGTATGGTGGCTCGGTCCTCTACCGAATCTGAATTCAAGGCAATTGCAAATGCTTATGTTGAGGTTAAGTGGCTTACGAAGCTTCTTCATGAATTACATGTGACTCTTATTGCTCCTCCTCATATTTGGTGTGACAATGTTGGTGTAGTATTCTTATCCTCCAATCCTGTGTTTCATGCTCGCACTAGACAAGTGGAAATTGACTTTCACTTTGTCCGTGATCTCATTGCTAGTAAAGAAGTTAGTGTTGGAATTTTGTCTTCATCTGATCAACTTGATGATATCTTAACTAAGCCTCTCTCCAATCAGCTGTTTCATCATTTTGCTTCCAAGCTTCGGCTTTCTTCTTCTCATCCTTCAGCTTGTGAGGGGCGTATCAGATAATATTTGTTAGTTAAGATAATTGATTTGATTAAGATTAGATTTTATCTTTATCACTTGTATATATATATGACTTGTAACTTGTATTACAAACCATCACTGTTACTCAATACTAAAACAGTCAAAGGCTTTTCTCTATTCTCTGGTTTCTAATTAGCTCCGATGGGAGAATCATAGCAAAATTCTCTCTAGTAAAGAATCAATCGATGCATAATAAATCTCCTTATTAGAGACTAATCACCCCTTCCATTTAATAACCGATCTTCTTCAAAGTTTTTAGTATCATTTAAATTAGCTTTCTTTCTTTATTATCTGTATCTCATTTTTTGTTAGGAATTTATTAAATGAATGTTTGATTGTATATACTATGTGTTCTGTAAAGCTTTCTTTAATCTTCACAAGAATATAGATGGAAATGGAGGTGTTGGCGATGTCCCAATGATTCATATAGGATTAGGAAAATCGATTGTTTTGGAATAGTCATCGATTACAAAAGCTATGCCTGTTTATTGTGATGAAGATGAAGTCATTCAAATAGGTATGACTGTGCTCGAATTTAGATTCCTTATACCGTGTAATTTAGTTTTGATTGTTCTATACTATTTGTTCCTTAGGTGAAATGCATAGTACATGAGATTCATCTAATTTAGTGTTCCATATTGCATATTAGAATCCAGAAAATATATATATTTTTCTTTCAAAGAAACAGGATTGAAACTTTGTTTATCATTTTGTTTGTAAGAATTAAACTTCTAATTGAAATCTTGTATTACTTACCATATATCATTATATTATATTACTTGCTATATATTTATATTTATTGTTTTTCTATAAAAATCACATATCATTATATTACAAACTTCATGTTAAAAGTACTTGAAATTTTTATGACACCATATAAATTTGTCAAATCATATAATTCAAAAGAGAAAAATAAAAAGTACAAATCAATGTAATATTAATTAATTTTAATTTTACAGTTTAATAAATTATTGAAATGATTTGACATTTTTAACTAAATTTATTTTTACATTTACGATCATTATCAATAATATTGAATTTGAATTTTCTCAATATGATGTTCAGTCACAAAATTATCAAGTTAGTAAATTCATAATTCTAAATAAGAGAGTTATTTTGTTATTTAAGTTTTTAAATCGCAGCTAAAAGTTTTGCTTTTCACGACAACTTAAAAAAATGTCCGAAATGATTTAAAAAGTCGTCACCAAAGGATAACCCCAATTCCTCGCAAAAGGATGAGCCTTTTATGACGATTCCTATAAAGCGTCACCAAAGGGTTGTAATTAGCAATGTTTTTTTAAAACATTGCGAAACAGTAAGGCTTTAGCAACCTTTTTCGAAAATCATCACTAAAACTAAATTTTAGCAATGATTTTCAAATAATCTAAAAAAGAGTAATAAATACTCAACTTTGTTGTAGTGTGTGTACTTGTTAGTAAATTTCTTTCTTTTCTTAATTTTTGGAATTAGTTAAAAATTGTTATTTGTGCTTAATAAGTCTATTAATTCTTTGGCCTTTAACTTGATTCATCCTAAATATCAAGTCACAAATATTTAAAATTTTGTGATTATTTTTCTACTTATTCTATTTACGCTTATTATATAAAACATTTTGACTTTATAAATAAGCTATTTCAATTATATTGCATGACGTAGTTATAATTTTCATTTAGAGTATATATACACCATTAAAAAAAGTTTTCTAAATATTTAGTGCTTTAAAAATAAAATTAAACTGGTCAGTTTAACTGTAATTATTATAAACTTGCTAATTTTTTGATTAAGTTTATTTTATAACATATTTAAGTAAAAGGTAGCCCATTCACTAATAAGTAGACTAGTTTTATAAATTGCTAATAATTTTTTTCAAACTTGCGCTTCTCTCACAAGTTGCAACAGAAATTAAATAATACACCATTCATTTAATTAAGTGCTTAAAAACAGGTAAACTTTAACAAAATTAGAAATAGAAATCTTAAAGCAGTTCAAATTCACATATAAGATGGATCACAACAATCCAATTTTCTTAATATTATTGAGAAAAATGGGAGAAAAGTAAATTGTCAAAATTCTAACTTTAAAGAGAAAATGAAGTTAAAATATAACAATCTATTAACTCAAACCAAACTAATCCAATCTTACTAGTGAGTTTCCCAACAAGGTATAGAGACAATATAGAAGAAGAATTAAACAAATCTTTTCAATGTAGGAATGGTAGAAAGAATCGGCCCTTGGAATGAGGAGTAATGCTCTCGATTGAAGGGAAATCATCGTGGTCTCCAGTACTTTGCACTATGAAAGCAATAGCTAGTAATGCAACAGTGAACAAGCAGAAACAGAGCAAGTATTCAAGGGAAAGATTGTATTTGATTCGACAATGAGCTGATTACAATGAATTTGCAGAATTTGCAAGGCAATCCCAGAAGGAAGAGATGAGAAACATCGAGAGAATAAGGATGAGAGAGAGAACAAAGTTCATCTAACAAATTCCATAACAAACTCACACAATTCATCAGCTAATAAAAGGAAAACTATTACTCCACGTGTGCACCGTTATTCTCTGAATTGACATAGGTCCCGCGGTCATTTCTTCACGTAATCTGCATGCCAAGTAGGTGGATTCTTTGACCTCATTCCCCTTCCCGAATCAGATGATTCTCCAACTTCTTTGGGCCTCGATCCAGCTGCTTCTTGGGTCACAACAATACCCTCCCCATCAAAAGATACCTTGTCCTCAAGGTTCTGTATTGGTGAAGAACACAAGGCTGTAGACGAATCAACCATATGCAAAGGAGTTACCTGCTGATCGGGTGCACCAACACACTTTTTCAATAAGGAAACGTGAAAGACAGGGTGAATTTGTGCAGAAGCTGGCAAGTCAAGCTTATACGCCACGTCACCAACTCGAGACAAGACTTGGTAAGGGCCGAAATAACGTCTACCAAGTTTACTATGGTGCTGTAATCGGATTGAATTCTGTCGAAAAGGTTGCAACTTGACATAAACCCAATCATGTTCCTGAAACACTATCTCGCGACGACCCTTGTCGGCAAATGTTTTCATTCGGTTCTGTGCGTTGGTGAGGTTAGCACGTAGCTCAGTCAACACTCTGTCACGGTCCAGCAACTGTGCCTCAACCAAGGAATTACCACTGGCATCGCGCACATATCGTGCAATAGTGGGAGGTTTGCGCCCATACAAAACCTCGAAGGGAGTCATTTTTGCCGAAGTTTGAAAGGAGGTGTTGTACCAGAATTCCGCCCACGGCAAAAATTGCAGCCAGCTAGAAGGATTATCAGCTACAAAACACCGAAGATACATCTCAACACACTTGTTAAGGACTTCGGTTTGACCATCGGTTTGCGGATGGTAGGATGTGCTCATCTTTAAAGTAGTGCCCTGTAAACGGTGAAGCTCCTTCCAAAACTCACTTAGGAAACGGACATCCCTGTCGGACACAATCTCCTTAGGCACCCCATGTAAGCGAACGACCTCCTGAATGAATGTAGCAGCCACTGTTAAGCTAGAAAAGTTGGTGGGAAGACTCGCAAAATGCCCATACTTCGACAACCTATCCACCACGACCATTATAACTGTCTTCCCTTTAGATGGTGGCAATCCGGTAATGAAATCGATCGAAACCGCCTCAAATACACCTTCTGGAATAGGCAGCGGTTGCAACAAGCCCCCAGGACGTAATGCTTCAACCTTCATCTGCTGACACACATGGCAGTTTCGGACAAAACTTGTAACATCAGCTCGCATGTTTTTCCAGTAGAAATGCGAAGCTAGCCGGTGAAAGGTTCGAGTGATACCGGCATGTCCTCCAACTGGCGAGGAGTGAAACTCGGAAAGAAGGCGTGGTTTTAATGGAGAATCAGTCGGTACAACAAGTCGTCCCCGGAACAGAAGTAGTCCATCTTTGAACAGAAACCCAGGCATGCTATCGGGGGCATGAAGGCACCGTTGCTGTAGAGCAATTAATTCATGATGCTGCTCATTAAGCCGACGAAGGTCAGCGATAAAATCAAATTCAACTTTCGAAAGAGCAAGGAAAGTAGGCGCTGGTGTGCGAGACAAAGAATCAGCAGCATTATTAAGCTTACCAGGCCGATACACGATATCAAAATCATACCCAACAAGTTTACCGAGCCACCGTTGTTGATCGGGCGTTTGAATCGTCTGTTCCGTCAAACTCTTAAGTGGTTGCTGGTCCGTAACAATAGTAAACTTTCGCCCTAGCAAATATTGTCGCCACTTTGCAATAGCTTGCGTAATTGCATACATCTCGCGTTGATAGGCCGATGCTTGTTGCATTCTAGCGCTAAGTTGCTGACTAAAATAAGCAATTGGGTGACCATTCTGAGACAAAATGGCACCAATACCGGAGCTGGAGGCGTCTGTCTCGACAGTGAAGGGCTGCTGAAAGTCGGGGAGGCCTAAAACAGGGGCATTACCCAACAACTCTTTAAGCTGATGGAAGGCTGCCGCTGTAGCATCGGACCAGTGAAAATTATCTTTCTTAAGAAGATCAGTGAGCGGGCCAGCAATTGAGGCGAAGTTCTTAATGAAACGACGATAGTAGCCGGCCAAACCAAGGAACCCGCGGATTTCCTTGACTGTGCGAGGTATGGGCCACTGTTTAACAGCTGTGATTTTGTCCGGATCCACCAAAATACCCTCCTGAGAAATTATGTGCCCAAGATACCCGATGGAGGGATGGCCAAATAAGCATTTACTACGCTTTGCTACCAGGTTGTTACTGCGTAATAGAGAAAGAACCCTGCGTAAATGTTCCAAGTGAGTGGGCCAATCGGGACTGTAAACAAGTATGTCGTCAAAAAAAACCAAGACAAACTTTCGGAGAACCGGACGAAATACTTCATTCATAAGTGCCTGAAATGTCGAAGGTGAGTTAGATAATCCGAACGGCATGACGAGGAACTCGAAGTGTCCATCGTGAGTACGGAATGCAGTTTTAGCAACATCTTCGGATCGAACTCGAACTTGGTGGAAACCCGCAAGTAAATCGAGCTTAGAGAAATACTTAGCTCCGAAAAGCTCATCGAAAAGCTCGTCAATCGTGGGAATGGGAAAACGATCGCGCACTGTGATAGCATTCAATGCGCGGTAGTCCACACAAAACCTCCACGTGCCATCCTTTTTTCGAACCAGCAACACCGGTGAAGAAAAAGGACTGGTACTCGGCTGGATGATACCTTCAAGCAACATCTCGGAGACTAGCTTTTCCATTTCCTGCTTCTGAAAATGAGGGTAGCGATAAGGTTTAACATTGACCGGCTCGGCCCCTGGTAATAGGTGAATGGCGTGGTCACAATTGCGGCTCGGAGGCAGGCCCTGTGGCTTGCGGAACACGTCCTCGAAAGCAGAAAGTATGGAGTCAATCTCAGCAGGAAGAGTAGCGGACTGTGTGGGCTGATCAGTGCAAAGCTCGATGCGATAATATTCCGCGAGAGCCCCAATGTGATTTAAGCGACGCAAGCTGTTAAACTGAATCGGTTGCACAAAGGGTGTTGATGTGCCGGTCCAACGAATCTTCTGTCCCTTGTGCTGAAACTCAAACACGGAAGCTGCGAAATCCATTATTACCGGACCGAGAGTGGCTAACCAAGAAACACCCAAAACCAAGTCCCAACCCTGAATTGGTAGTACATAGAAATCAACCGAGATAGTCTGTCCCTGAATCACCAACGGAACTGACCGAACAACCCCAACACACTGCAATTTCTCACCATTTCCAACCAAAACCGAGAACGACGATGTGGGTGAAACCGGCAAATTCAGAAACTTAGCAACCCTGGTCTGCACAAAGTTGTGGGTGCTACCCCCGTCTAACAAAACCTGAACCGAGTGACCAGAAATCGAACCCTGAAAACGAAGAGTAGATGCTGAACAACCGCCTGCTAAGGCATTGTAAGATATCGCTGACTGAGTGGTGTCAATCGCAGCGACAGAATCGGAAGGTGAATCGGGTGCTTCTGGATTGGGTAACGGGATGGGGTCGGGTGGCTCCAAATCGTCTTCAAGCAAAAGCAATTGGGGCTTATTCTTGCACTTGTGGTCCCAAGAATAAGGCTCCTCACAGTGAAAACATAAGCCTTTTGGCGCGGCGATGTGCGGCCTCGGCAGAAGAAAGACGACGAAACGGAACCTTAGAGCCGCCGGGAAGAGTGGCTGTCGTCGACTGTGCTGGGAAAGGGGTGGCCGGCGTTGAAAGAGAAGGTTTCTGTGTAGGGGTAGGAAGCAACGGTTTGGAGTTACCTAGGGCTGGTTTCAGAAGCCCTTTTTCAAAAATAATTCGTTGCTCATGAGTTTGGGCCAGTGACATGGCCTCCTCTAGCGAAGTGGGCCTGTGGACCAGAACTGAAGCCTTGATGTCAGCCCGTAACCCAGAGATGAAACAATGAGTCGTGAAGCGGGCCGGAAGAGGAACTGTGCGATTCATAATTGACTCAAAACGGGCCCGAAATTCCTCTACGGTCGTGGTCTGCTGGATTTTAGCTAAAAGCCCTTCAGGCTCTTCCAATTCCCGTGGACGGAATCGGAGCAAAAGAGAAGCTGTGAATTCGCGCCATCCCGTTAGAGTACCGTTCCTGTACAACCAATCGTACCAATCAGCTGCTGCGGACTCAAAATAGAAGGAGGCGATGGTGACCCTGTCCTCCAGGGGAATCTGATAGAAATCGAAGTACCGTTCCGCTTGCAAAACCCAACGATCGGCATTGTCTCCGGAGAAGCGAGCCATCTGAATGGGAGCCGGCTTATGATGACCCATGGGGGGACGATCGGGTGGCTGGCGAGCTTCTGGAGGTGGAAAGGGGGGCTGTAAGGCGTGACGAGCCAGCACGTCTTGAAGCATGTTCTTCAAGCTATCAATGTCAGCACGTAACTCTGAGCTATGAGCCTCCATATCGCGACGGAGACCCGCCTGCGATTCAGCCAAAGTTTTGATGCTATCATCCATAACTTTCAGGCGAGTTTGATGTTCATTTCCTGATCCCGTCATCTCAATCGGGAGTCAATGAAAGCACCAGTGAAAGCAATAGCTAGTAATGCAACAGTGAACAAGCAGAAACAGAGCAAGTATTCAAGGGAAAGATTGTATTTGATTCGACAATGAGCTGATTACAATGAATTTGCAGAATTTGCAAGGCAATCCCAGAAGGAAGAGATGAGAAACATCGAGAGAATAAGGATGAGAGAGAGAACAAAGTTCATCTAACAAATTCCATAACAAACTCACACAATTCATCAGCTAATAAAAGGAAAACTATTACTCCACGTGTGCAC
>JANZLC010000003.1:20763098-20792284 GCA_026413385.1 Erythroxylum gracilipes
GCAATAAAATTACAATCAAGATAAACATTCCTACACAAATCACCCCTAAATTTACACTTTGCTTCTCATTGGTTTTCCAAATTGCACCTTCAATTTTAGACACTTTGGACATCACCTCCACATCTTCACTTTCAACTTCAGGTTCCGATTCCACAGAAATCGGCTTCCATTTTGCTTCTTTTGGAAAAACCCAACCAAAATAGGAGCATTTCATATAGGGACAATTATAATACAACAAACCATAAGATTTTTTGCCTTCATCTCGAACAACTTTAATTACACACGTTCCCCTACAGTAACAGTTCGGCGGCATGGGATACCGGACTTCAAGCTCAGCCATGGGTTTCTTCTTCCTGAGGTCGCCGTTGGTTGAGTTGGACGCCATCTCTGTGAATCTCGAACAAGAAAGAAGAATAAGAAGCCGATTTGGTTGAGTTGGACGCCGTAGGTTGAGTTGAATGCCGTAGATCTTCTTCTGTGAAATAAAACACGACAAATAGAGATTGAAGAAGCACAGATATGTAAACACAAGAAAGAAGAATTAATTTCAAGAAGCTGCACATGACTTCGGGCATTAAGAGTGAAATTTTCACAAAAACCAGAAATGCGCAGATAGAGATTGAAGAGACTCACAAAACAAACCAAAAGTAAGCAACCCACTACGAAGGAGAAAAACGAAACCTACAGGAATGGGCATGTAAATAAATCGTAGCATCATAACGTTAAAAAGTAAGAAGGAGAAAAAGGAAACCTACAGGAATGGTGAAAGGGTCGTCTGCTACTAGAACTTCCGGCTCTCAGTCATTGTAATAGTCCAAGAAAGAAGAATTAAGGGTATTATAGTCATTTCACAGGAAAATAGGCTATAAAATTCGCAGTCAGCGCGCGTGGAGGAACAACACACGGCTAAGGGTTTTTTTTGCAGCAAAATTGAAAACATAAGGTTAATAGAGTAACATTTTATATCTCAGGGTTTAATTAGCTACTTTGCTATAACACAGGGGTTGCTTATGCAATTTTGTCGTCTAAAAAGGCCAATGAGTCGGATGGAGGTGAATTATCATCTTTGATTTCTTCTAGAATGTCTGGCCAACATTTACGATCAGAAGTTACAATCACATTTCTTTATTAACATAGATGTCTGAAAGTAGAGAAATATTTATTTTGATTGGAATTTGGCAAATGGCATGAGTTTTCTTACCTTTGGGAATGCATGCACAGTGCGTTAATACAAGATATACAAATAAATTAACTAATGATAATTGGATGTATCAATACAAAATGATGTTAACAATATGTTTGACTTGAGGAATCGTTAAACGCAATCCATAGTTTATGTGCAAGTTCTATTGTAACAAGCTTCATATTGATATGTGTATGCGGTTTCTATTAATCAGTTATTTATCTTTGTTCAGGTACCTTACGATCTTCCTTCTAAACTTAATTCTGAAGATGAGGTATTATTTTCTTTTCTGGTTGTGAAAATATAGTGTGTCAACAGACTTAGCTGCAGGATTGCACCTGGTAGTTGAGGTAAACATACCTAACATGTACGGTGTTTTCCTACAGGATGAGGATAGTGATGACAACTTACCATCTTCATCCAAGATGATTAACTTTGAATTATCCAATGGCTACCTACATGGACCACATGTTCCCCCAATAATGGATGATGATCAGTATGTTGAATAACAACTAGATGACTTAGCAGATTTTTTGTGCAACATAGAGGAGGAAGAGAGGGTAAGTCATTTATACTGATCGTACGAAAAGATGTTTACTTTCTTTAGACTCAACTCGTTGTTTGCATTTTAGATTGTATTTGTTTACTTTCTTGAGACTCAACTCGTTGTTTTCATTTTAGATTGTATTTTGAAGATGTTGGAAATCGTAAATGCTAGAATACAAGGTAATGGATCAGCTGTCCAACACTCGAATGCGAGCTCCAATGTTAGATTACAAGGTGAAGAGATGGTTCAATATTCAAGTGTTATAAACCAAAATGGGATTGAACCAAAAAGCAATGAAAGAATTCCAGAACAGATCATTGAGGCATAAAAACCTTGATGTCCATTACTTAGTCCTAGAGGTGAGCTTATGGCCCTTGGTTGTGCAAGATTCTATTTTCATTAGTATGTAACCTTATTAATTGCTATCATGGTGGCAACACAAATGTAGAATTAGGCTTCTGTTGCTTTTGGAAGTTCTAAGTTATAATTGCTATGCTTTTATGTATTTTTATTGATGAAAATGCAGAAATCTTGATTTATGACTCCTCTAACTCTGTTAATTTTGTCAAGTCAACCCCTAAGAGAAAGATATTAACCAGGGAACTCTTGTTATATTTCACCAGGATTTTACAATCTCAAATTATAGACTTTATAAGAATTTTGGTATCTTTGGAGAGATCATAGAGGTAAGGTTGTTCATTGAAAATAAACTGAACTAAAATATTCCATGAGTAAAGTGTGAAACTATGTTGTCCTTGTTTGTGCAGATTCGTGAAGCTCCAAACAGAAATGATTACAAGTTAATTGAATTTTATGATAGAAGAGTTGCAGAGGCTGTTTGTTTTTCTTCCTGATGAAGGTGCTCATTTTTCAAGGTGCAACTGGTTCAACTTCTTACTTCTCTTTGCTCTCTTTGGTGCATATTTAAGGAAATTGGAGTTAAAGCCAATGCGTGTATTAGAATTGTTTAGCTCGTGAATCCAAAGATCCTTTTTAGTGATTATACTTGTAAACTGTGATTTATTCTTAAAACTGTCTAGTGTTGATTTGTTTTCAAGAATGCTACTTTCAAGATTGTGACTTATGCAAACACATTTATATAAAAACTTGGTTTTTTTTCCATTCCACATTAAGTTTCTCACGGCTTCATTTACATTTTCTCTTTTGCTAATATTTTCCCCCACAATGTCATCCACAAAAAAATAGAAGTTCAATGGTTTTTTTTCCATACCGTTGTTAGAAGTTTCATGAAAATCTCAAGAATTAAACATTTCATACTTTGGCACAAAAATATTTTTAACATAAGGATTCGTCGTTTATAGACAATACATAATAATGAGTATATAAAAAATTACATAATAATGTGAGTATAAGAAAGAAATTGCCATTTTTCAGTAGGAAATAAAACATGCACCTAGTTAATAAAGATGCAAAAATTAACTTAAAACACTATACTTTCTTTTCACTTTGTATTTACAAAACATGCATCCTGCATATAGAACTAAACAATCACATATCTCAACGAAACCACCTATATCCGCACTATCGTAGTTAACATTACTGATTTGTCATGAGTTATTTATTATCACATTACTCACATTTTGTGGTTGTTGTGCCTAGAAGAATTATAAAAAAAATAGTTAATTAGTAAATTGTGAATAAGTCACTAAACAGAATGTCATTATTAATAATATTCTGGCAAAAGATAAATACCAATTAGGAGTTAGTCATGTCCATAGAAAATGGAACATCTTCAATAGAATTTGTTTGACTTGAATTGGCAGACAGAACCTATCAACAAAAATGTTAAAGAGCATATAATCAAAATACTTAGACTTATTGTTAAAACATTGAATCTTTTTTATTAAAAAGTACACATGTATATGGAGAAATTGTTTAGATAAATAATACGATTGGTCTTGCAATTGTAAGATTTGCTAGAGGTTGAACTTTTTTAGTTGATTTCCTTTTTTATTCAAAGCCTTCTTCAAGCCACCTCTTAATCTCTTACCTGAAACAGTTTTCTTCTTGATTTTGATTTGTTTAACTCCAATATTGTTCTTTTCACGAATTTCAATCCCATTTTGGTTCAAGTGATCTAATATAACACTTGAATATTGAACCATCTCTTTACCTTATAATCTAACATTGAAGCTCGCAATCAAGTGTTGGACAGTTGATTCATTAATTTGTAGTCTAGCATCCACTAGTTCCAAAATCTTCAAAATACAATCTTTAACAATTTTGCTAGTCTCTTCACTCTCATATGCCAATTGAACATATAGCCCACACAATTCTTTATACCGTATACTTTGACATATCTTAGGATCCAAATTGCTTATGCTGATTCCTAAATTTTTAGCTCCCACGAATCCAAGTTTCACTTTATGTGTCCATCTTTTTAATATGTACTAACTTGGGATTTCTATAATATTTTTCACAGTAAAAACTTTCAAAACATGAGAATATAAAATTCTAACAAACTCGAATTTTCTACTACTACAATAAACCTTTCCATTTAATGAATCATAAGTAACTGTATGGTAATAGCTCTTATTACAAGGGGTAATTTGATATTTTGTAATTGATCTAACCTCACTGAAACTGTCAATACAAGAATTATGAGACTTACGCCACTCATTTTAAAAGCACTTGAACACCTTAAGAGTATAAACACTTGCTGCATGTTTTAATGTTTCAATTGGATACAATAATGAGGGAATACTTGTACTTGACTTAAAATCAGCCTTTAACTCTTCATATCTACGATCCTCAAGGAGTCTTTTAAAGTAATGAAAAAACTCCAAGAATTTGTGATGATAAGTGACATACCTCTTTACAACACTATTCATGCTCTCAATTCTTTATGTTATCGTCATGTTTACACAAAACATTTGTCTTTCATACACTAAAGCCCATTTTTTCTTTATCCGAAACATGCGCCTCAACCAATCATTGTCTTGAAGTCCATATTTGCGCAACATCTCATTCCATGCATTTACAAAATCTTCTGCTTCTTTAAAATCATATATTCATGAGCTAAAATCTTTAGCAAAATCTTTGAATTAAGAGAAAACACTACTTAAATGGATGGCTGCATTTTGATAAATGTGCCAAATGCATAAACGATGATGAGTTTCATGCCATCTTAGTACTAGAGCCTTTGCCATTATTGCATCTTATTATGTAAGAATAGTTTTAGATCTGTTATCACACATAGCTTTCGCAAAAGTATCAAAAAACCATTCAAACGTGAGGGATGTCTCATCATATAACAATGCAACACCAAAGACTTAAGTTTATTTGTGATGATTTACACCAACAAGCAATGCAAGGGGACAACTTTCTTTGTTCTTCTTGTAAATTGTGACAAAGCAAACCACATCATCAAAATTTAAGTAATCTGCTCTCATCTTTGCATCTGACCAGAAAATGTTGGTTATTGAATCATCTTCATCAACTTGGATAGCATAAAAAAAATCGGATCATTAAATTACATTTTCTGCAAACATTTGAGAACACCTCCTGTGTCCCCTCTTTTCACATCTCTCATTCTTTTAGACTGTAAGTAATTTCAGTAGTCATCTAGTATGAAACCTAAATTTTCTAGACCACCGACTTGCCTAACCATGACATTATGAGATGCCTTTGGTGGGATTCTTACGTCATTTCCCATTTCAATTTACATTGTTGCAGATAAACTTATCTTTAGGTGATATTTATCTAAGTGAATCTTGTTTGGACTCGAGAGGTAGTGATTATGCTCCTCAATAAACTGAACTACGCAGAGTTTTTCGCTTCTTCGATGGTTGATTCTCATTTTAGCTTCACAACCAAAACTTGTTTCAGGGCGTCTTGCTCTTATATAAATATCTCGTTTGTCTTTTCCTCATTTACCTTTAGCAATTCAACAAAAACATTATGTTAATGAAGTTTCCGGATTTATCTTTGTGGTTTTTGCTTCTCCTTAACCTAAATCTGACTTCTTTAACATATGACAAATAGAATTAGTAAGCATTTTCTTCTGTCTCAAACTCCATTCCAATTTTGGATATTAATTCTTTAGATACAAATGAGCAGGTAGCTTGCAAATCTTAATTACTATTTAAACTCATAACAGTTATAAGTTCATCTTCACCTTCACTCCTACCAACTTCATTACCATCTTTAAAATTTAACAGACTATAAGAAAAAGATACACCCGCCATAGAATTATTAGCTTTGATCTTGAAGCAAATACCAAAAAAACAAATGAACAAAAATTAAAAATGGATACTTCACTTTTATGATATAAAGAAACACTAACTATTGAATTCAGAATTTAATTAAGGAGTAAAAATGAATCATTTAACATTAAACTTAAATAAATATCTAACAACTGGTGCTAAACAAATTCTTTAAAAATGTTTGGTTTTCTATTTAGCATTCCCGTGTGTTGATAAACTAGAAGCAAAAAAGAAAGAAAAAGGAAAAGACATCAGCTTCATTGAAGCTAGAAGAGAGTCAATTGATACACAATAGAATTGGGTTTTATTAAAACAAAGTATTGTCGCGAAACAGGATTGGAACAAATTTATTGAAAAAGAGGATCTGAACTAACACTCACAAACACTAGAACAATCTATTTCTTTTAAAGAATTAAAATAAAAGTTACTTCCTTTTTTCATCACAATCAATTAAGTGTTATTGTATGAAAATCAAGTTTGAATTTGATATGGAAGAGATGTCACTTAACACATATGAATTTACATGAAAAACTCAACTCATCTCATTGAAGTATTAAAATATACAACATAAGGTGTATTTGTTATAGAAAAACATGTACTTTGGTTTGGTAGTTGAACTAAAATTAGATTAAAATATATGGAATATAACTACGTTCATGAGCAATGGACAATGGCAGCAGTGAAGGCTTGGCTTGCAGCATCAATGTCTATGCTCATGAGACCACATCCTATTCCTACCAAGCTCCATAGAGGTACAAAGTAATTGATACAGAGGATCTAAACCTGTCTTAAGAACCTCAAGCCTATTCACAAAAGAACACTTATCCCACTCCACCAAGAAAATCCATTATGTAGACGTGAATTGTACCTTGAAGACAATCTGATACCACCAAATGTCAAAGGCTTGATTCCTTTTGACAACTGAAATACACCAAAGATCGAACGAACGACCAAAGAAATGCCAACGCACACCGCAATTATGAGTAACCTTCACAGTTCTATCCTACAACATGAGGACTGAAAACTGAATTGGGTGCTCAAACCTGTCAGCTATTAAAAAACTAAACTAAATTGAGATGAAGCTCTCAAGTGACCAGATTAATGAAGTAGCTTATGTCATGAAAATGAAAAACAAATCAGATTAGCATATCCCAAGTGTCCTTTTCCATTATTCAGGTTTGGGTTTGAAAATAATATGATAAAATCACATAATAATCTGTTAAAACTATGATTGAAATAAAGACATTCTTGAAGCACTGGACGAAATATTGATTACACGATCTTAGAAAAATGAAATGGTAATTATGACTGCAATTTTTCAGGTTCAAGCTCAAATGTGAAGAGGTGAAAATGCAAGCATGGGAAAATGATCAAAAAGTAAAAAAGGAGGCAGAGATGAGAAAGGTTAAGGTACTCTAAATTGTTGTCACCAACTGTCCACTGGTATAACCACACTAATTCTTTTTGCCAAATTTTCTTAGTAGCTGTGCATCATGATTGACTTGAAAAGTATGTAAATAGTGTGCATTAATGACGTCCTTATATGTATCCAATGTGGAATGATGGTTTAATGGTTACCTTGTATATGCTGCTATATTCTCCATATTGTATCTCTTTAAAATTTCAATTTAAAAAATTAATATCTAAATTGATGTTGAGGCATATTGCTTCAGTTAAAATCTCTAAAAACCTTCTCTAAATGTCAGTAATTTCGACAAACAATCAAATATAAATGCCTGTTGCTGCATGATATGACACCGTCTGGTCTGAGTAACTAGATTTCCATGCATCTAATGTTGCGGGAACAAACACAGAAAATAAACTACTGACATGGTAACATAAACGACACTACAAAAAAAAAAAATTAGCCTTAACCTTTTCCTGTTCCATATGATGAAAAGTTTGTCCATTTTATAGTGAGAAACCATATGCTTTACTTCTATAGCAGAATTCCGAGCCTGAAATATGAATTTAATTTAGAAAGTTACATACATACAAATTTTTAGCACAATTAAATTATTAGCGAGTTATGCTTCTCAAGTGGAGGTTAAAAGGATGAGAGCAAAGGCTCAAGATAGGGTTATGAATAAACTAGCATCAGTAAGGCACAAGGATGAAAGCGAGTAACGGTAGAAGTAAAGAGAGATCAACATGACGCAAAAGCGGAGCAACAAGAAGATTATATCCGCAGAACTGGTCACATGCCCTATTCATTATCCTGTTATGGTTAATGCTCATAAAAAGACCCCAAGCAACTTAAAAAGTAAGGAAGCTTTTTGTATTTCACTCGTTGTCAGATTTGGATCAACCCTGCTTTTGTTTCATAATGTACTGTTTATGTATATCAAATATGTTCAAAGTTAAGAAACTTAAGATGGTAACTTGTGACAATTTCCTAGTCAAGTATTTATAAGGGGAAGCTTCTCTTGATTCTATTCCTACGTTACCTTCTTGTGTCTTGACATCACAAAAATCTGATTCAATATTGATATTTTACTCATCTTACTTAGGATAGGATAAGGCACTTCTGTATCTACATGATCATATATATTCTTAGAATCTATCTGTGATTATCTTTTTCAAGAGCTTCTCTAATTTCTATCCTTAAACTTGTAAATCATAAGTCAACTCTACTAAATCACAGAGCTCTTCATCATAATTATGGTACAGTTGACCTAATAGCAGCCAACACATGCACAAATTGAGAACGACTTCTCTGAGTTTAGTATCAATAAAAACCTTCAAAGAATGAACAATAACAGAAAGCAAAGACTCATTTTTGGAATTTGGAATAAAGGATACAAGACAAAATGCTTTTGGACAAAGATGACAGAAGCATTAGAAGGAAATATACAAAAAATCACCAAGGAATATTTAAGAACATACCTTCACAAGATTGAAACACAATTTATGGCAACATTAATTAACTCCACAACGCTTTCGTGTCGTTTCCTCGTGGTCATGAATTCAACTTACCTAGAACCAATGTATTTAAGCTGATACTTACATAACACATATATTAAAAGTAGAATGTCAAAGCATTTTGATAGAAGTTAGAACTAGTTGTTGATGATCAATCAAACATTTTTAGGATTAATTGTCATCAAATAAACTTTCAAAATCAACTTTAATGTTGCGTTGCATAAGCTACAGTGTGAACATTAATAGTAAGCCTACTAGGCGTAAACCACAAAAACATGGCTTCAAGGTAGATATGAAAAAAAAAACAATACCATCACCTGCTAGTTTCATGAGGATATAAAATGATTAGCACTATACAGATTGTACACCGGTAGCAAATTCTTGGTTGATTATATTTATCATAGGGAAAGTCATCAAAACAAATAAATACTGATTAACAACTAAATGTGGACTCTATCTACAACATAAAAGCCATCATATAAAGCTATATACCAATAATTAAAATGTCCATGCATTAGTGAACAAAGAGAAACTGACCGTGTATATCAGTTATTGTTTTACCATAACAAATGGTCAAAAGAATGAACAGAAATTGAAATTCTTCTCTGCTCTTTTCATATACTGAATACACTACTATATACAAATTCATTTCAAACTTACCTGTAAGCTCATTATTGAGGTTGGATGACGACGATCTAGAAACCGATGTTTTAGCTCTCTCACATACAAAGTCCCTCCATGATCATTACTACAACACCACCTGATAATATACAACTAATGGTCAAACTTTCCTAATTGAATTTTGGAATTAAAATATGCATGCCATTGCTACTACCACCTAACAATTTAAAGGAACTGATCTCCATTAAGTTCAGTTAATTTGTAAGTCAAGGTTGTATCAAATTCATAAGATTTGTCTGTTAATTTGTATCTGCAACCACCTTTCATTCTTTTGCATACAACTTATAAACTTCGAAAGTAAAACAAAAGCATTCTCATAAATGTAAATGTTTACATTAAGAATTAAAACAAAAAATTAGTATAGTACCAAATCTAAGAAGAGCATAATATAACTATAATGAGTAGAAAAATTCTAATTTACTGAGACATAACAGGAGATGTAGAATACGAATATCAAAACTCCTTCAGGCAACCCTCTCTCCTCATTGAATGCTCTACCCTCTCTCTTCAGCTCTTTTCCCGCCTAATTTTTCTTTTACCTTTTTACCCCTACTTTACCTTTGTCAATCTTCGGTTTTGCCTTACTCCAGGGTAGGTCGGACTTTTGCAGAGTCCTTCTCTAGTTCGTCGACGTTCACCCTCGCCATAGGTGAGTCGTCTGCGTC
The DNA here is from genome assembly GCA_026413385.1 of Erythroxylum gracilipes. Classification (NCBI taxonomy): domain Eukaryota; kingdom Viridiplantae; phylum Streptophyta; class Magnoliopsida; order Malpighiales; family Erythroxylaceae; genus Erythroxylum; species Erythroxylum gracilipes. The sequence goes on from JANZLC010000003.1 coordinate 20,773,323, forward strand.
AATGGACCAGTTCCCTCCTTTGTCGTCGACGGCGGCAGCGGCAGCGGCTCCCGGCAGGTCGGTTGAGCGAGATCGTGGTGGCCAGAGTGAGCAGCACCAAAGTCGGGGAGGAGTATGGCGTGACAAGGTTGGGATGTCGAAACATTTCGGCAAACTCCATTACTACCCGAACATTCTTCAGGACGGCGTTGTCTCCCCTCCGGTGGAGTTGTTGTAGGCGGGAGCTCGTGCCTGGTCGCACGCACTGGTTGGTTTTTTTTGGTCCAAACGTGTTGCTTTCCCGGTGGTTAATGCTTGGTAAACAGGTAAGTGGGGAAACCGTGGCTTTGAGAAAGCATTTCTCATGGAGGATGGGTTCATTTTGTTCAAATTTTCTGCTAATGCTAACATTGGGGAGATCTTGGAATTGGGTCCCTGGCATGTTGGTGACCAGCCCCTGTTTTTACGACAGTGGAGGCCAGGTTTGGGTTTGGGTTTGGACAGGGGCTCCATTAAAGTCCTACCGTTGTGGGTTCAATTTCATGGTTTACCTATGGAATATTGGACTGTGGAAGGATTGAGTCACCTTGCTAGTGGTATAGGTAAACCTTTGTGTATGGATGCATAGACAGCAGCTATGGATAGGATTGGATATGCTAAGATCTGTATTGAGGTGCCGAAGAATGTTGTGTTGCCTGATGGTTTGTCTATCAAAAGACTTGGTGAACATGGGGAGCTTTTGTGTGATTGTGTTGCTGTTTCGTACCCATGGAAACCTAATGTGGTAGGTAAGAAATGGGTAGCTACGGGCAAAGTTTTTCAGTCAGGTTGGTATGACAAGTTGGTAAATGAAAATGGTAACAGACAAGCCCAGGGTCGGATGGTATCTCAGGGGAATCTTCGTCAAGAAGGGGGTTTATAGGAGGTGCTTCCTACGGAGAGGGAGGTAGTTAGTTCTGGACAGGTTTGTACGGCAGTGTTGGCCGGAGTGGATGGTTTGGAGCAGCCCGTGCCTTCACCTAGACATAGCAGTGTTGATTCTGTCAATGTAATTCTTCAAGAAGGAGCAGATGGGGACGGTGGAGGAGAGGAGGTCAACCAGTCCTTAGGTGAGACAACCCCTGGTTTAGTAGCTCCCAATTTGAGTATTGGGATGGAGGATGGTAAAGTCATAGAAGCTAAGGAGGTATCTCAGGAGTCGGGTAGGGCTGTTAAGAAGACTACGGCTAAGAAGAAAGCAAAGAAGAAAAAGCACAAAGGGGTGATGTCCCCGAAGTGTCTTTTTTAATTATGACGTTTCTCGTGTAGAATACGAGGGGTTTGATTGACCCCTTAAAGAAGCTAATGGTTAAGCAGCTTGTTGAAGATTCTCATCCTTTTTTGGTAGGACTTCTAGAGACTAAAATCAAAGCCACCGTCGATCATAAAGAGTTGGATTTTTTGGGGCTGCAATGGAATTTCATTTCTAATCATGCTTTTCATTACAATGGGAGAGTGTTATGTTGGTATAATGTGAACAAAGTAGATGTGCAGGTAATTAAAATGGGTGATCAGTTTATTCATTTGCAATGCAGGATCCACGGTTAGGGGCTAATTTTGGTCACATTGGTTTATGCCTCCAACTTTGCCTTTCAACGAGCCGCCTTATGGAGAGAGTTGCTAGAAATTCAGGTTGGGATGCATGGACCAAGATTGGTGGCAGGAGATTTCAATTATTGTCATAATTCGATGGAGGTTGAGGGCGGGGTGAATTTTCATGGTGGAGCAGGAGGGGAGCTTCAGCATCTGTTTTTGCATACTAATCTTGTTGATCTCAGAGGCAGTGGTCGGTGGTTCACGTGGGAGAATAAGCAGAAAAGTAACATGTACATTCAGAAAAAACTGGATCGGGCATTGGTCAACCAACAATGGCTCAGCGATTTTCTGAGTGGTTTGGCGGTGTTTGGGGAACCTGGTTTATCGGATCACATGCCGATAATCATTCAGAATCTGAGTGGTGAGCGTCGGGGAGGCACTCCTTTCTGGTTTTTTAATGGCTTACTACGGGTAGAGGGATTTATGGCAATGCTTGAGTAGGTTTGGCGGACTGAAATTCAGGGGTATAAAGCGTTCCAGTTGATGCAGAAATTGAGGTTGGCGAAGCAAGCTATTAAGGAATTTTGTAAACAGCAGAACCGTAATTCTCATGAGTTGGGTAGCCAGTTGGTTTCCATTCAGAGGCAGTGTTATAGGGATCCATAGGATGAACGACTTAGAGCCCTTGAAGCTGATACCATGCATAAATATCAGGAGGCCCTTCAGCTAAATCAATCGATTGCCTAATAAAAGGCTCGACAAATGTGGCTCAAGGAGGGAGATAGTAATACAAAGTTTTTTCATGCGGCCATTTTGGCCCGGTGTAATGTTAAGACCATTACGGAGTTGAAGGATGATATAGGTCATGTGATAAGAGGGCAAGAAGCAATTTCTTCGCAGGTTAGGGAGTTTTTTGTACAACTAATGGGTTCCAGTGTTGATTCGGGGCATGAATTTGGGGTCCGGAATGTGTTGCATTTTACTCCTACTCAGGAAAGATTGGATATGCTACTTGCTCCTTTTTCTACATAACAAGTGAAGGAGGCTATATTTCGGCTTCATGGTTCTAAAGCACCAGGTCCAGATGGGTTTTTAGCCAGATTTTTTCAACAAACTTGGTCTATTACGGGTCAGTTGTTCACAGATATGGTCCTGGAATTTTTTTCATCCGGTAAATTGTTGCAGGAGATTAATCATATGTATATTTTTCTTATTCCTAAAAAGGAGAGACCTGAGAGAATTACGGATTATTGCCCAATATCGTGTTGTACTACGGTGTATAAAGTGATTGCTTCTTTGTTAGCGGGGCGCTTAAAGGGTGTGTTGACTGAAGTTATTAGTCATGTTTAAGGGGCTTTCCTCCCTTTGCGAAACATTGGGGATAATATTCTTCTCCTGCAAGAATTATTGGGTGAATATAATTCTGGGAAGAAGATAAAAAGTTGTGCTTTGAAGAGAGATCTTTATAAAGCTTATGATACTATTGGTTGGAGCTACCTAAAGGATTGCATGGAGGGGATTGGACTGCCACCACGATTTTGCCAATGGATATATCAGTGTATACAAACTTCATCATTGAGTGTTTTGATTAATGGTATTCAGACAAAGCCTGTTAAGATTCACCGAGGGATCCGACAAAGGGATCCTCTCTCCCCGTATTTGTTCACTTTGGCTATGGAGGGTTTATCTAGGTTACTGCATAAGATGGTCCAATGCAATGGGTTATTTCAATATCATTATCATTGGAGGGAATTATGTTTGTCTCATCTTTTATATGCGGATGATGTGATTTTGTTGTGTCAGGCTGATCCTCAGGTGATTGTCAGGATGTTAAATTTGATGGAGGTATTTTCTCGGTAGTCGGGCATGGTAATTAATGTTCAAAAGAGTGGTATATTTATCTCCTCCGATGTTGGAAATAGGGATCAACTGAGTAGGATTGCGGGGCTGTCTCTTCAAGAAACTCCTTTCCGATATTTGGGAGTCTCGATCACATCGGGTAAGCCTAAGTATTCTGATTTCCTTCCATTGCTAGAAAGGCTGAAAAATCGGATTAATGCATGGCAAAACCAGTTTCTTTCTTTTGCTGCGAGATTTACCTTGATAGGGTCTGTTCTGAATAGCATGCACATTCATTGGGTAGCACATATAGCTATTCCGAAGAGGGTGACCAAAGAAATGGAAAGAATCTTGAAAGCCTTTTTGTGGTCAGGCAAACATGGTAGTTGTAAAGGGGCTAAGGTAAATGGAGTGAGATTATGGTGCCTAAGAAACTTGGAGGTTTGGGTATCATTTCCATCTCTCAGATGCAACGTGTATTGTTGATGAAGCGTATTTGGCAGTTATTTGTGGATAAAGAAGCCTTGTGGGTAAAATGGGTGCAAATTTGTCGACTCAACGAACAAAGTTTTTGGCATCTGCACTTGAGGGCTGATCAGTCTTGGGTTTTCAAAATTTTGTTACTAGTGCTTGAGACAATTTTTCCTTTTATCAAATGGCAAATTGGAAGTGGGGAGGAAGTAAATTTTTGGTTTGATAATTGGAATCACCTCAGCCCTCTATGGTTGAGAAATGATCTGTCGTTGTTCAGAAACCGACTTCCTAAGGAGGCAACAGTGGCTTGGGTTGTTAGGTGGAGGGCTCTCTCGCCAAATTGCAGGTATGATCATATTCTTAATAGTTACCTTAATAATGCGATAATCTGTTCAGCTTAGGATTAGCCGCGGTGGATTGTCAATCTTAATGGGATCTTCACGAATCAGTCAGCCCATGGAATTGGTCGAATGAGGCAGGAGGAGGTAAATTGGGCAGACCTGGTGTGGCAAACAGTCGTTAGTCCTAGAGCAGCCTTTCTTTTGTGGTTGGTTATTAAAAACAAATTGAGAACGAAAGACCGATGGTTTAGTGGTTTCGACCCCATTTGCGTGTTGTGTTCCATAGCTGAGGAAAGTCGAGATCACCTATTTTTTGAATGTACTCATTCTAAGGTAGTTTGGAGTCGTATTTTGCATTTGCTTGGCCAAACTCACTCCTCCTATGTGTGGACGGAGGTGTTGGATGATCTTATTCGGGGTACTCGACTCGGGAGGCCTGATGGTGTCATACTTCGGACGGCTGTTCAGATGGCAATTTATCACTTGTGGAGGGAGAGAAACTGCAGGCTTTATAAGCAACAGGAGCGTCATAGGTATGAGTTAGCTGATTACATTGTTAATATGATTTGTGAGGCTCTCTTTGTTACTGGAAAGCATAAGTAATTAGTTTGGAAATGAGACGGCGATGACATATTTAGAGTGTAGTAGTTGATTTTGGGCTGTTAAATTGCAGAGGACTTGGTGTTGGCACTGGTTCTGTTTTTTTTTTCCTTTTGTAAGGATTGTATAGTGTAGACCTGTTGTCTAAGTAATATAGTTTTTTTTTAATTTCAAAAAAAAAGATAAGTAGGGGAAAAAAATCCTCCAAATCAAGGTAGAAAGGATTCACAACTTAAGGAATGTGATGAAAAAAGTCCAATTGCCTCAGGTTTTGCAGATCACTACGAAGCAAGGAAGAAGAGTTCTAGGATTAAGTAGATAAAGCTCTAGTAGTTAGAATATCTAAAACAAGATGGCTAAATGGAATGGGACTCATACCACCTAAAATTAACAATTAAAAGACCGTATATTCTTCTAAAGCTACAGGTCAATAAAGCTCCGACATAGCTATTCTTTAAAAGAAAATCAGTCAAATTCTGATATAGCTCAGGTAAGCGCGAGAGAAAGAAGCAATATGATTTGAACACCAATTCAATGACTTAAATATGATTTGAGCACCTATCTCATCCTTAAGCTCTTTTTTAGCAAAGAAACCATTCCTAATAATTCGACAAACACAACAATTGTCCGATACATACAAACTAAACTTACCCATGATTAAACAAATGAAGGAAGTGAAATGAACATAGCCTAATAAATATGAAAAACACATGCGAGGGTCATATAGCAATAGGGACGATTTGGATTTTTCAAACATGTTATAAAGACTTGAGCAACATTCACAATCCTAGATTTGATCGAATTTTTCACCCTACTGTTCAAGGCCTTACTGGCAAACCCATCAACGCACATTGTCTCATTAGTCAAACCAGCACTGACCCAGGTCTCGATGTTGTTGATATGCCACTGAAAGTCCTAACCTTTGGAACTACTACGCTTGCTCTTAAGCTCTTTGATGAACTAGCATTAAACAACCACATCTAACAATTGGTTTTCCAGCACAACGAGAAGAAGAACTATAAGAACGTAAGCAAAAGAGAGAAGAATTAAGTCCAATCAAGCATCATTAGTAAAGGCGGGAAGCAAAATCAAAGGAAAGATGGGCATTGCCTTAGCTTAGGCGAGAGGAAAGCCAAGACCATTAGATTTTATTAAAACGTCACCGAATTAGTCATGGAACAAAATAAGAACACCATTAGTAGAAGAGGTGACGTGATGGCCAAATAATGGTGCTTTATACCAACTTATCAAGTCTTTATAATTTTTATTGGTCCTTCTACTGGTCACTTTTTTTTTAAGAAACAAATTCTCTGTTTGGGTTACGATGTTATTATCATAGATGTGATTTAATGAAATTTTAGAAATGAGAATTTCATATGCTCTCTTTTAGCCTACCAAGCTAAATTGATTAATGTGTCTCTCGCGTTTATGTTAACCGGCCATTGGCCTTGGCTGCAACACGTGTGTTTCGGTGGATTATTGCTAAATCCTCTAAGCCTCTGCGAAACCAATATGAGGAATGCTTTTTCAACGCAGCCCTCCATTGTTTCCTACAGCCTCCTGCTCGTGCCTTTCAAGATCCACCAAATTGTGTACCTCCACAAACCGCTCATGGCTCCACAAGCAATCTTCTTGTGTCTCTCTTCTCAGGAAGTGCACTTCGTTGATCCTTCTGAAGCAAGTCCAAGCCCACATCTTCCGACTCGACCTTCACCAAGACCACGACGCTGTCGGCAAGTTCCTCGTCTGTTGCACTTTACCATCTCGCGGGGACGTGTATTACGCAGAGAAAGTATTTAACTACTTACCTAACCCGTCTTTGCTTATGTACAACCTTATGATTAAAGCTTTTGCAAAGAAAGGTAACTTTAGAAGATCTCTGTTTCTGTTTACTAAGTTGAGGGAAGGAGGGTTGTGGCCTGATAATTTCACTTACCCGTTTGTTCTTAAGGCTGTTGGCTGCTTAGGTAAAGCTTTAGTGGGGGAAATGGTTCATGGGTTTGCGGTGAAATCTGGAGCTGAGTTTGGCATTTTTGTGTGCAACTCGCTCATGGACATGTATCGTCAAATGGGTCGAATTGATACGATGAAGAAACTGTTCGATGAAATGCCTGACAGAGATATTGTTTCCTGGAACGTACTAATTTCTGGGTATGTTAAGAGTATGAGATTTAAGGATGCGATCAGTGTTTTTTGCCGCATGCGAAATGATACTAATTTAATGCCTGACGAGGCTACAGTGGTTAGCACACTTTCTGCTTGTGCTGCAGTGGAAGATTTGGAACTTGGAAAGGAGATTCATTGCTATCTAAGACATAAAGTTGGATTGACCTCTATTATTGGCAATGCCTTGCTGGACATGTACTGTAAATGTGGTTGCTTGACTATAGCTAGGGAGGTTTTTGAAGGGTTGCCTTACAAGAATGTCATTTGTTGGACTACTATTGTGTCCGGCTATGTAAAATATGGGAAGTTGAAGGAGGCTAGAGAGTTGTTTGACAGGAGTCCTGTGAGAGATGTTGTTCTCTGGACTGCCATGATAAATGGCTATGTACAATTCAAGCGGTTTGATGAGGCAGTGGAACTTTTTAGAGAAATGCAAATCAAAAAGGTTAAACCAGATAAATTCGTGGTAGTAACCCTACTTACAGGTTGTGCACAGATGGGAGCCTTAGAGCAAGGGAAGTGGATTCATGGATATATAGACGAAAACAGAATTCCTCTGGATCTTTTTGTGGGTACTGCTCTTATAGAAATGTATGCCAAGTGTGGGTGCGTAGAAAAGGCTTTAGAAATCTTCAATGGGTTGAGAGAGAAGGATAGTCCCTCGTGGACTTCAATAATCTGTGGGCTCGCCATGAATGGGAAGACAGGCGAGGCTCTGAAGCTGTTTTCCGAAATGAAGCAGGATGGGTTTCAACCTGATGACATTACGTTTATTGGTGTTTTAAGCGCATGCAGTCATGGTGGACTAGTCAATCAAGGCCGTGAGGTCCTTAAATCGATGAAAAATACGTATCATATGGAGCCAAAATTAGAACACTATGGTTGCTTCATTGACCTACTAAGTCGAGCTGGAAAGTTGGGTGAAGCAGAGGAGTTGATAAAGGAGCTACCAGATGGAGAAAATGATGCCATAGTTCCAATTTATGGCTCGTTACTTAGTGCTTGTAGAATCTATGGGAATCTAGAGATGGGTGAGAGGTTGGCTAAGCGTTTGTTGATGATAAAATCAGGGGACTCTAGCATTCACACACTCCTCTCCAACATCTATGCATTTGCAGACAAATGGGAAGACGTGACGCAAGTGAGAAGGAACATGAAAAGTCTTGGAGTAAGAAAGATGCCTGGTTGTAGCTCTATTGAAATTGATGGTATTGTACATGAGTTTGTTGTTGGGGATTCGTGTCACACAGAAATAGCTGATATATATTGCATGTTAGATAGAGTGAGTAAACCATTGGTGGATTTGGTAGAGAATGAAACAGAGAGCAATGATGTATTTGCGAAATATTCCTGACCAAATTCTTTTAGAATTGCGCGGTATTAGAATAACGTTTCACCCCATATATATTCTGTTAGCACTTCCTCTTGTTCTTCTTCATCTATTAGCATCCTTTCTTATTCACTACCTTATACCTGTGCCCCTCCATAAGCACCCAAATTTCTCTTTTATCGTAGGGTTAAGTAGTACACTTTTTAAGGTCTGATTTTCTAGCCACAAATGCAGCTTACTTAAAATAGATGTATTTCAAACATCTAAATGTAACTAAAACATCATGCAGACACATGTATAACAAAAACTGTACCACTTACTATTATAAATTTCTTGTAACAGCCTTATTACTTTAATATAAATTATTCAAGTTTGTTTAAAGAATTACATGCAAAGATATACCATTTGCTAATTTAATTAACTGTAAAAAATAATAGAAAATATGTGCAGATAACTTTTGATACTATTATCTTTTATAATTGAAAGCATTCTTTAAATATTATCAGTCATGATTTTTGTATTCTCTTGGTTGAACTTCATAAGGCATTTCCATAAATTGACTAACAAGTTCAGCTGCAAATAAAATAAGTAACTTTGTGCAAGTTAAATACATCAAGCTTCCCACAAGACTTATAAATAACGATAGATCTACACACTCTTTTGTATAAAACGTGAAAAACTTTATCCTTCACTCTATAAGAGTAGTAACTGACTTACTATCTAACATATTAAACTTCTTAAGCACCTCCTTTCATAACCTTCTTGAATGATGAAAATCATATCCCTATTTGGTTTAGTTAGATTCCCAAGTAGTGAGACATTAGCTTTATCTCACTTGTCTCAAGCGAACTCTTTGATTATAAAATCTTTGAACTCTTCATACATATTTAGACGGTTGAATATAAAGATAAATCATCCACACATACAAAACAAACAAACAAACTTGACATATATTAATGAATTATCTAATTAATAAAAGAATTATTTTCATGCGAGCAATAGGGGAGAATATGTCTTTATAGTCAATACCTTGTTTTTGCTTCTAACTTTTAATAATAAGCCTTGCCTTGTATCTCTATGATGATATCTTTTTCAATCTTGTGCACCATTTGTCTCCAATAAAAGATAAACAAGTTTCTACATGTCAATCACATATATGGCTTGGATTTTCTCGATCATGAAATTAATCTACCTTTCATTCTTATTATCATCTTGAAAATTTAAACGCATAATGCCTTTAAATAGACAAAAACAACTTATGATTATCACAAAATTTATCAAGTTTTTGATATCCTCGAAGTCCCATGTTTGTTAGTGAAGATGTAAGGATGATTGGGTGCGGCTGGTAAAGAAGAATCATTTTTTTTTCTTTTATAACCTGCTTTCTTCTTCATCATTAAAATATGTAAGAAAATCGTAAGATCTTAATTTATAGATAATTTTTCCCATACAAATTTTGTATAACTTTTTTGTTGTTTGCAAAATTAAAGAGAAAAAAAGAAGGAACTTCTTATATTCATAATCATAAGATCCTTTTTGATAATTTCGTCCTACACAATTTTTTATAGTATTATTTTATTGTTTGCAAAATTGAAGAGAAAAAAAAAAGAGAAGGGATTTTTACTTGTTGATTCTATATTCATTTTTATCACATGTTAATTTTAATTGTTTTAGTTATGTGATTCAACTTTTGATTTAAAGCTTGGCGTAATCAAATTACATGTATTTTTTTAAGTAACTTGATTTCTAGGCAATATTTTTTATTTTAAAAATTTTAGGTTAACTTATGAATATAATTGAAAGCTGAGTTAAGAATTCATATTAAGGAAACTTTAAACTAAAAAGATAAAAAGAAATAAAAAAAGAGTAGTATGTTTTAGCTTTCATTAAACCAATTTCCTTAGTATGTTTTTTTTAATCTTAGTGTCTCTTTTTTCAAAATAATATAATCATCAAATAAGCATTTCCTTTTCAAGAATAGGATATTTCTTTTTAATTGGATTAAAAGTACAATTGATATATTTACATAAGAGATATTTTCTTGAATTGGGTGGTTCTGCTAAAAGGCAGCCAGCCCATATATCCAGACTTGCGTCAATTTGTACTATTAATGCATCCTTAGCATTATATAGCATTATAATTATATAATGCTGGTAGATCTTTACAGAGGTCTTTTAATATACGTATCGTTGCTGTATCTTCTTTGATCCATGTCCATTGAGTTTTTGTACTATATTTAAGTTGTAACTTTTTTTTTCTTTAGCTAGATTTTTAAGAAATCCTTTATCAAATATATAGTTTAGTAAGCCAAGAAATTTTTGAACTTCAATTATATTTGTTAACGTGTTAGGAAAATGTTGTATTTTTTCAAGAATGTTTGGTTGTAATTTTAAGAATCCGTTATGGAATTTTATACCTAAATATTCAATATTTTGTTGTGCTAGTTTAATTTTCTTTTTGCTTAAAATTAGTCCTTTATGTTGACAATTAGTGAGAACAGTTTTTACCTTTTTAAAATGATCTTCCTTATCTTTATTTGAAAATATAATAATGTCATCAATAAAGGCTAATGTAAATTCTTCTAATCCTTCTAAATTGTTAATTTTTGATAAATACCAGGAGCTTGTTTTAATCTAAAAGGTAGTGTATTCCATTGGTAATGTTTTTGTGGTGGACTGGTAAAGGTTGTTAATAGTTTTGTATTTTCATTTAGTCTTAATTGTCAATAACCATATTTTGCATCGAGTGTAGTAAGCCAATAATGTCCTTTTAATCTACTAATAATATAGTCTTTTCTAGGTAATTTATATGCATCACCCTATAGTAGCTTTATTTAATTCTTTATAGTTAATTACCATTCTTTTTTTGCCACGCTTTTGTTTGGAATGATTATTTACATAGAAGATTTAGGCCGAATGTTTACTTTTGCTTGGTGCTATTAATTGTTTTTGTAATAATAAAACAACTTGAAGCATCTTTCTCAACCTTATTTGGAGTATTCAGTAAATTATCAGAACAGTAGAAGCAAGTTTTCGGTTAACAACTGCATCAATATCCACAACATCAATTTTTACCTTTTTTAAATGATCTTCTTTATCTTTATTTGAAAATATAATAATGTCATCAATATAGGTTAATGTAAATTCTTCTAAACCTTCTAAATTGTTATCCATAAATCTTTGATAAATATGGGGGGCTTGTTTTAATTCAAAAGGTAATACATTCTATTGGTAATATTTTTGTGGTAAATAGGTAAAGGTTGTTAATGGTTTTATATTTTCATGTAGTTTTAATTGCCAATAACCAAATTTTGCATCGACTGTAGTAAAACTATCAATTAAATAATTCTAAAAAATAATTTATATATTTAAAATAGAATATTTTATACTAATTTTAATAAATAAAATTATTAAATTAGAATTTAATATTTTTAATTTAATTATAATAAGAGACTAAAATTTAATTAAATTATTTAAAATAGTATTTAATATTAATAGAGATCGAATGGATGCAATATCATGCCTGTGTAACACACTATCCAGAGCAATGCTTTTTACCAACATTTAGGCTATCTTGGAGCAGAGTTTATAATAGAATAGAATATGACAAAAGATGAGGGTTTCATATTCCATCTCATTCTATCCTAGACTGTAAAAATAAAAAAATTTTAATTCAAATGATTTAAAATGACATGTAAAATAATAAACAACTTTATACTATATTACATGATAAACTTTCATTTAAACAATATTTCACTATATTATATTATAAACTCTTTCATCTCTCCCAAATAATAATTTTTCTAATATTACACTTATTAATATTTTATTTCTTTATAAATCATTCCATTTTATTTTATTTTATTTCATCCCATTAAACACTTTACTTCTTCCCGTTAGTAAAAAATCTTTTACGGGATTAGGTTAAAGAATAAAAAAAGACCGAACATAAGAAACGCAAGAACAGGACATTTGTCTCTTTCATTCTTCTTCTTTGAGAAATACAACAAAAGTCACAACTGAATTCCGAGCCCGATCGTCCGGTAATAATTCTGCATGCTACTATCCTTTATAAACTAACCTCGCTTGTGTTTGGGCTGCTGTTTTTTGTTGCTTTTGTCTTGATTTTACTTGCTAGCTTCTTATGTTCGAGTACTTCCTCTTATCATGTTTTGGGCAAGCATTAAATCTTCTGTACAAGAAATTTCTGTAGCTGAATCGTTGCTTTTTCCGACTTGCATGATTTTTCTGACCAAGGAATTAAAGTTTGGAAGCCCGCGGTTGCTAGAATTTTTGCTGATTACCTATAATTTTTAAACCTAGACTGCCATTTGTGTGGATGGATTAGTTGACCCAACAGATTCTGCCCAAGCCACTCGGATTGTGCAAATGGTTATGCTATATAGTATAAAATTGCACCGTTGGCAGACTTAACAAAATGACCTGACTTGTAGAATTCGCTAAATAATTTGACCATATAGTCGGGCTGCACGCCGAAGCACTTTAAACAAATTCTAAGTTGAAAATTTAAAGTTCATGACTAGTCTTACACTAGAAGGAATTTATTGTTCTGCTATACTTAGCTGCAGTTACTTAAATTATTCGTATCTGGTTTCTCTTTTAATATGTTAGTCTTTTCCTTCATGTGCTTTATTTTCATGACAACTAACCAAACTCAATTTGTGATTGGCAGTTGTGTAGCTAACTATGTCTTTGGACTCTCACATTGAGAAAGTCCTATGGACGGAGTCCCAGATCTCTGATCGAATCACTGAGCTAGCCTCCGAGATCACCAGTGACTTCAATTCTGTGTCTCCACCTCTTGTTTTAATGGGTGTGGCCACTGGTGCATTCTTGTTCTTTGCTGACTTGGTTAGGAAAATTCGTTTGCCTATCTTTGTTGATCTCATTCGTGCTGAATCCTATGGCTCATCTACCCAGTCTAATGAGGCTCCCCGCATTTCACTGGACACAAAACTAGATATCCATGGCAGACATATTCTTCTGGTATCACTATGTAAACATACTAATCATCATACATCTGTGCCTTTTCACTTTATATTTGGTTAGCACTGATAGATAGACGGAGAGACAGGTATCTGTGCACAAACATACTCACATACACAAACAGAGAACAGATGGGAGCTTACTAATTTAATAAATTGCTTCATAGGTTAACTCGTTGTAAAGAACAAGACGAACAGGTTGCCAAGGTCAGAAAAAGAATACCAATTTTCTAATATCCTCTTTCTAAATGTCTTTGTTCTGAGAACAATTTGAGGCCTAAATAAGTCTGGTGTAAATAACTTATCTTGAGGAACAATGGAAACTTCATTTTTTTTTCCTGCAGTTATATCCAAAGTAGAGACGGTTTGTAACATTATCAAATCTATCAGAAAAACTATATTGGGTAACTCAAAATTATACCTATTATATAAACCCAACAGTTCCAGTTCAACTTTTCATAATTTTCCTGCTGAGATGAATTACTCCTCCAAGAAAAATGGCGGCAAATTTTCCCTTCTCAATAAGGTAGATTGGACTTTATATTCCTGGTTGTACAGCTCCCTAATCAAAGGAAGATAGCAAATCTTAACTATTACATACAAATTAGAAGGATGGGACATCTGTCCGTGATTAGATAGAATTGGAAATTATTTAATTTTGTTTTTCTTCTCATCCTATTTTATATGAGAAATATAATATCTACTTTCCCTTTTCTGTGCGTTCATTTCTTGTATTGTGATCCGACTTTTATTGTTTTGGTGTAATAATACATTAAATGGTTGTCTCAGGTTGAGGATATTATAGACACAGGGCACACTATGTCTTCTCTCATTGCACGCTTGGAATCTAAGGGAGCTTCCTCCATATCAGTGTGCACTCTTCTTGATAAACCATCAAGAAGGAAGGTTCAACTTGAGCTAGCTGGTATTGGGAAGTACTACCGAGGGTTTGAGGTGTTGTTTCTTCTTTGTGTGTTTGTGTTTCTATTGCCTTTTTAGTTGCATTGACGGGAGAAAATATGATTTAATATGCCAAGTTGTGCTTGGAAACCCCTTAAAGGGCATCTTGAATCGATGTCTTCTACAGGTAGTCTTTTTAGTGTTGATGAAACTGTTTTCACATGCAATGTTAAGAGAAATCTGGATCCTTGTAACTTGGAGACCCTTATGAATGTTATTAGTAACAAGTAATCACTGTCATAAAGCTAACCCGTGAGTTTATTGGTCATATTGCTGCATTAGGAGTGGTTAAAAGCTCGTGTTTGTTTTCATGGATGTTGGTGCTTTTTGTTTAAAGGCTGGCATTTACACATCATTCATTGCCGTCGTTTAAAATAGTCAACTTCCAGTTAATCTGGTTGAAATTTGTTCTGAATCTCAGACAGATGTTAGAAAGTAATATATTTGGTTGCTGCTATTGGCATGTGATTTAGATCTTTATTTGGGATTGGCATCTCTAATTTTATCAGTCATAAGTGGTCTTAACCTAAATGTTACTTGTATTTGCTTGCAAAAAAAGTGAGGATGATCCTTTTTATCTCCATATTTCTTTCTTGCAGTGTCCTGATTATTTCATCGTGGGTTATGGAATGGACTATGCTGAACTGTACAGAAATTTGCCATATATTGGCGTTTTAAAGCCAGAATATTTCAAGTAATTTGACATGTTCTCATTGCTGAGATCATTCAACCTTTTTGGTCCCGCAGTTTTTGGACCTCACTCGCAGAAAAATATTGGAACTACAATGCTATACTACTCATTCTTGAAGAACTGACATGTGTTTTGGCATTTTTATCATGTCTACTTAGGTTGGCAAAAGACAATCCTCTTGGGTACTGATCGTCGGTACCAGCGATTTCGAATGATACCGGCCGGTACCGTAACTTTTGAAAAATGTAGGGACTTTTTTGCAAAAATTCAAAACTTTGAACAAAAATTCATATATTTATTAAATTAATTTAATAACACAAAATTATGTGGCATAAAATTATTGTTAATTAAATATATTTTAAAAAATAAAGACCGTTAGTAAGATAATTTTGTTTCATAATATTTTTATATAATCTTGTGTAATTATTTTTTGTGGTGGTGAGTAAATTTTAAATTTTAAAAAAATTAATAACTTATTTAATTGCATTATTTTTTTAAATTTCACTACATTATTATAGAACAACAAAAAGATTACACTAGAATACGTATTAAGTGACTAACCTATGTGTAGTATAATTTGAAATTATCAACTTTCAATTTAACATTAATTTTTAAAATTTTATTTTATTTTTAGATATAAAATATTGTTGTTGTTAACTTTAATATATAACTTACATAAAAATTTTAACTCCTTTATCTAAATTAAAATTTAAGATAATAACTAAATGATGTCATTCATATTTTATAAAACATTTGAATACAAATAGTTAAGTGAAAAACTAATAGAATCATTGTAAGATAATAAATAAATGATGTTATTCATATTTTATAAAACATTTGAATACAAATAGTTAAGTAAAAAACCAATAGAATCATTGGAACTATAATTGTCAAATTATTATACATTTGTATGAATGCAACTACTTCATTTAATGGTCATATAAACATTTGAAAATTAATGTTAATAAAAATAAATACATTTTTGTTATTTTAAATTATTATTATCATGATTTTTAGAGATAAGTTGATGTAAATTTATAAAGTATAATGTACAATATACTAGTGGATTGTTTTGTAATTTTTAAAAAATCTAGGGACTATTTTATAAATTTAAGATATTATCCGAAACAGTACTCAGTCAATGCATCATTCAGTCAATACCAGGTATCGATATAGTGCCATATCAGAACTCAATCTAGTACCAGTATTAGTACGATATTCATAACGTTGAGCTCGACCTGGATCTTGGCCCTAAAGGCTTAACTGACCATATTCTTTCTTCCTTTAAAAAGTGCATATGTATCTATGGAACCCAAAATGAATCCTTATTTATGCAAATCTTCTAGAGCCTTTTAATTAGAAGAACCTTACTGAAGATTCTAATTAAATTAGTTCCAAGTCCCTTTCTTTTGAAAAATAGATTTCTTGTTATTTTACATTGGGAGCTTTGGTTTTATCCTCAATCTAGACCAAAAGAGCTTCCTAAGTATCTTCTCAATGGTCTTCATTATCTTCCTTGAGATTGTTATGTGAGAGTTCTAAAATATGTGTAAATTGTTCAGCACCAAGATAATTAATTAAAGCCCGTCCCTATACTAGAGGGTCCAATTGCACTAACTATTAAACCTCTTATGAATTGAGTCAATAAGGGATGCACAATTAGAAAATGATAGCTTCCTAGTTGTTATAAGAACACCCAAATATTTAAAGGAAGTTGTTCTTGTTTGAAGCTCTTGGTTGTAGTTAACAAATCTTGAAATGCACTCTTATTGATAAGAAAAATTTGCTCTTATTGGGATTATAGCTCAATACAAATATGTTTTTGAATTGCTTTAAATAGTTAATAAGCACCTCAACTTATTTAGTTATTGTCCTACAAAGTTGTAGCTAATCATCTGTAAAAGATATTAAAATGCTAATCTTGTCACATTTGTAATGAGATTTAAAGCTAGTTTCCTTGGAGATATTAAGACTAATGAGTCTGGAGAGGATTTCTATGTTGCAATATAATAGATAGGGGAATAAGTGATCCCTTTGATTTAGCCTTTTGACAACTTTGGACAATTTTGTGGGGTTTTCCACTCACTAGTTTGGAGAATGAGGTTATAGTGACACATTGCATAACCTAGTTGGTGTACTTTTCAGGGAAGCTTAGTGCCTCCATTGAGCTAAATAAGAAGTTCCATTTTAATGAGTAACAAACTTTCTTAAAATCAATCTTTAAGGCACAACCCCTTATTTGTTTTCTTTTTTTGTAGCTCTTGAATAATTCTTGAGGAGTAATCAAAATGTTGTCGTCTATGTTACTGCTTTGAATGTAAGCTCCTTGACAAAAGTTTATGATACCTTTGAGAACAATTTTAAACTTGATGCTAAAATCTTTGAGATGGTTTTGTATGTCACATTTCAATAAGAAATGGGTCTATATTTATGAACGGAAGTTGGGCTAGGGACTTTAGGGACCAGGAAAATATAAGTTTTATTAAGTTCCTTTGGAAGCTTCCCACAATTAAAGACTTCAAGAACAAAATTAGTTACCATATTACATGAAATATCCGAGGTGCTTTGAAAGAACCTGGCATTGAAATAATCTATATTAGGTGCCTTATCTGGGTTTATGTTGAAGATTGCCTCCTTGATTTCTTCAATAGTGATTTCCATGATAAGCATAATCCTAAGCTCCTTAGGTATGGTGTTAGCTAAAGAGTCCTTAACCTAATTAGGTAGAGAACTTCCTTAACTAAATCAAGAGTGCATTATCTTGATTGAAATTCAACTCCTTTAGATGTTGTTGATCATTTATGGTATTACCATCAAGGGCTTATAAGGATACTACTTTCTTCATGTTTCTCCTAAATTAAATAATATTATGAAATAAGTTTGTATTCCTATCGCCCTCCTTTAACCAAATAATTCTAAAATTTAGCTTCAATAATGAGAAAAAGCTATCTAAGAAATTAATATACCTTCTAAGATATGTGCATTCCATAACTTCAAGGGTTTGATTAGTGGGATTTAATGTTTAACCTATTTTGATATAGATGAGGAAATCTAGAGCTTTTTATTTTTCTCCTTTTGAGAAGTTGCAATTCCTTTTTAAACTATATTATTTCACCTTTAATAGTTTTAAGTTTTTGCACATATATATAGGCTTGACTTCCATTCATTTGATTGTCTAGACCTTTTAGAATGGCTTCCTTATAGCTAAGAGCTTTCATAAGAGAATTGATGAATGTATTCCTTTTATTGTGAACCAAATTCATTTAAAAGTAAATTAGTGTATGATTTGAAGTGGGTGGATTGTCGAAGTGAGCAAAGCTAAGAGGGAATGGATTATCAAGTTTTTTGAAAGTGATTATATTCTCCACTTTGCCTATTATTACAAGTGAAGCTATTTCTTGTGAATCTTAAATTAGTAACTGTTACATCACTTACAAAGTTGGATAGGTCCTCATTGTTGTGCTTTACCTTATAATTAAACCATCCATTTCTTGAAAAAATAATGAGCAATTAAAGTCACCTGTTAGCAGCCAATGGGTTGAGCAGTTGATTCTTACAGAAGTGAGGTCTATCCAAAGCTACTTCTTTTAGAACTCCAAGTTAGCAACATAAATCATAATGATGTTGAGGATCATTTGGGATTGTATTAGTGAGATTTGATAGTTGATGAATTGATCTTAGCAACTTCATTGATGAAGGAGGAAGATATTAGGTTAAGTGTGATTATAATGTAGCCATTATAGTAAGCGTTATGACTGCTTAAGGCAAAGTTATAAATACCGTACCGGGCTTGGTACCCGATTGAGTTCTAGAACGAAACTGTACCGATTACCATTTCGGAAAATTTTTTAAATTTATGAAATAGTCCCTAAATTTTTTAAAAATTGCAAAATATTTCATATTGGTATATTATACAGTTGTACTATATACTTTACTAGTTTACTGTTTACATCAACCATGCTTTCAAAAATCTTAATAATAAATAATAATGACAATTAATTT
>JANZLC010000003.1:20813382-20825953 GCA_026413385.1 Erythroxylum gracilipes
TTATAAGGATTTATTAATAATTATAATTAAAGTTTGACTTTAATTGTAATTTTAATAAAATCCAAGGATATGAAAAAATAAGATTTTTCATATAAAAGGAAAGATTAGAACATGAGGCTAGCACTTCATATATTCTTCCTCTCAAATTCGATTTGAGTTTTCTCCTAGTAGATCTGTAGATACCGTTAGAGGCCGGACGTTTGAACGGCTCGTGAAGTTGACGTTTTCGGAGAAGTAAGAAATTGTATTGGAAATCAAGAAAAGGTTAGTTTATGTTTCGAATTTATTTCTGTTAAAGATGATTCTGTGGAAAAAATTTTAAATTCAATCCATTGCGTTTAGATTCGATCTTGGGTTTATTTTCCAACAGAAGTCGCAATGGAGATTAGAGTTTGAGTTTGAATTTAGTAAATTTGGGAATTTTAATTACATTCCAATTTAGGAATTTGAAACAGACATCGACAAACTCAAATATTAGAATAAATATTTAGTCAACACATCAAGTATTAATGAAAAAAGAACAAATTTATTGACAAAATCAAATGACAATAAATAAAAAATTAAGATACATTTTAATTTTCACTTTCAACCTTTTTATTTTTAGAATACAATATAAATTTCTAAATAAAAATTGAACGTATATTGTTTTGATAAATTAGTAACTATTAATTTAATTTTACTATTTTTATATAATTTTTACTAAAAAATATCAATAGGACATTCATCATACTTTATTAAAAATAAATAAATAAAATAAGATATCTGCAAAATGTTTAATTAAAAACATTTTTATTTTTATAAAATTCAATTTATTTAATTTTAAAGTAATTATAAGATACACTAAAATAAATTATTAGTAATTAATATTAAATAATTAAATAAAATTTATTAAGTTAATACATAACTCTCAGCATTTCCATTTTTAGTATTCACATGCATAACTTTAAAGAAGTTACAGACTTCCATATTGCTCACTTACAATACCTTCTTTATTGTTTCTAGAATTGAACGTAGCGGAGTGTGCTAGAAGGCGCACGTGTCAAGCTACTAAATTGTAAAAACATTTCCAAAGTGACATAAAGATTGGAAGCAGATGCATAAAGAGACACCTGATTATTTAAGAAAGTTTTGCAGTAGTTCAAACAAAACAGATTCTTTCAAGTTTTCTTCAACATAAACAAGTGTCACCGATCTAGGGATGTATTAATTGCACCCAAGCATGCAATAAACTAATGCAAGTTTGGAAAACACCAATAAGACTAACTAGAAGCCCAAGCATATGAAACAAAACTCTACATATAACACCGATAATTCCACGCCAACAAACTACCAGCAGAGAATTAGACTTGAATTCACCACATAGACGCGCACATCAACCATTAAAAACAAAACAAGTTTACAGGACACTAAAACTGCAAATGGGTTCTTGAGATAATGGTTAAAGTGCCAGTCATCAGCACAAATCCTGAGTTCAAGTGTGACTCATGACACAGAATCCTGAGATGTCGTGTGCAGGTAAGTGGGTCATAGAACTAATAAGACAAACCTAAAACATACTAAGTGGGCTTATCTTTGAAAGATCACTTTCTGCAGAAAAAATGTGTGGTTGTGTTTAATTTGTATGTTGCTATAAGTGGATGGTGATACCACCACTTCCCTAACAGTGCTTAATTAAATCTAGAGCTTGGCCAACAAGGAGTGTAGTTTCCATTCCACTCCGATTAAGTAGACAATTTCCTACTACTCAAATGTCAAAAGTAGAGATGCTGTTTGTCCTGATGTCCAATTGTGATTACCCAGTTGAAGTAGATTTTGAGTCTGGTGCCACCAAATGGCGAAAGAATTTTGCAGCAGATTTTGTAGAGGTCCTGACAAATGAAAGGAAAATCTAAGAAAAGGGAAGAAAGAGACTATTTAGAGACAAGCACAAGCATAAGATGTGAATAGCTATAAAAAGAAGAAAATTTTTTGTCCGAGTAATATTCGAGGTTCTTTCGGGCTAATAATAAGAGGAAGAGTAAGATTAGGTGGACCATTTTTTTGATTTCTTTAATGAGGCTTAGAAATGTTTACCATATGGAAAACCGATTTGTACTTTTGGCAGAATCCTGATATTATGATATATCATCTTTATCACAAGAGAGAACCAGTCTTTGAAATTTATCTGATAGTTCTTCGTAAGAGTCAATCTCTCTTGGCTTAACACGTCCGATTGCGGTCTTTAGTTGTTCCATTGTTACTTCTGAAGCATCAATATTTTCCTGGCAGTGGACAGTATTAATCAATAACCAAGGTATCAAATGATACAGGCATAGACTAAAGGAACATAGGAAACCTCAAGGGCTGCAATGGCTGCCTCACGGCAGATTAATGATATATCAGCTCCAGTATAGCCATCAGTTAAAGAAGCTAGCACTTTTATGCTCACATCAGAACTACATGGAGTCTTGCGCAAGTGGATGTGAAATATTTCTTCCCTGTCAGTCAAATTTGGAGGTCCCACATATAGAAGTCGATCAAACCGTCCTGCTCAAATTTCTCCATCAATGACATGTTTAAGGTAGCAGATAATTCGCGCCTGGAGAAAAGTTGAAGTACCTGGTCTTAAAAGGGCTGAATCAATCTTGTCCGGCCGGTTTGTAGCCGCAATTACAGTGACATCAACTCTTTGGTGCAAACCTGAATTAACAAAATTATTGTCCACAATCAAAGATAGTGAAGAGAATAGCAGCACAGTGTACAATATAGGAAAGCATATAATGATTATATCATGCTTCAATCCCTCGACACCATATGGCCAAACAAAATGAAGATGTTGAAGTAAACTCAATGAGCTGTAGCAAAATGTAGAATATTGAGCATCAATAGGATTTAGTACAAAAGTGAAAGATTACTAACCATCTAATTCCACAAGAAGTTGACTCATCACCCTATCTGAAACTGAAACTCCATCACTTTCTGTACCACGAACAACAGCAAGACCATCCATTTCATCAAAAAAAATTATTGATGGGGCATTCGCCCTAGCCTTTGCAAAGAGGGATTTTACGGCCTTCTCTGATTCACCAACCCATTTGCTATAAAGCTCTGGACCCTTGACAGAAAGGAAATTCAGTCCTGCTCTTGAAGCAACTGCGCGTGCCATAAGAGTTTTGCTACAACCAGGAGGGCCAAACATCAGGATCCCTTTTGGGGGCTGGGTACCAATGCGCTCAAACGCATTCCTATGCTTTTGAGGCCACTCCACTGCTTCCATCAATTGAGCTTTTACCTCTCTTTGGCCACCTACATCCTCCCAATTAACTTTGGGAACTTCAACCATCATCTAGAATTAATAAAATTGGTTCAGATGAGTGGTAAAACATATCAAACAGCAACTATGTTGTATACTCCCTTACATAATACCTAGCTGGTTTCAACAATGATAAACACAAACTAATTAAAAAAAGTGGAGGAAAAAGGTATACGAAGCCAGTGAAGTCTAACTTCAAAAGCTAAGAGTGAGGTTTTGTAGATAATATAGGCTAATTTATAAAGCAGTAGGCCTTAGTCAAACTTTTCAAAAACAAAATTGTTTGGTATCACTCAAGATTTTGTCTTTCCAACTAATGAGCTGCAACAGTGATGGCCAGAGCAATTTAGGATGTTAAAACATCTTATAATTGCCCAACAACATAGGACAGATAATTGACTGTGTTGGTTAACTTATGAGATAAACATAACAAACAAAAGAAGTTGACAATGTAGAGACAAAAATGCTCATGGGTCTATAGCATATATGCTATCTGTTACTATGCATTTAACTTTAAAACTAATGAAATTCAAGTTACGTGTCAATCTGTTAAAATGTCCAACTATAAACTAATTTTTTTTCCTTACAAAGGTGATTAGATATTAGCATTCACCTGTATTATGATTCTCAACATCTTGTGGACTTCAGTATTGTATGGCTTCAATAATATTAAAGTATACATTTTGACAAACACATATCATTAAAACGTGATAATACCTCGCGCATGGCACTAGGCCTCACTTTCATCCTGGACTTATCAAAATCTTCAAAACTAATTGTCAACATTTCCTCTTCCATCATAGATGGCTCTTTAGTGTTTGTCCTAGAGACATTCTTGATATAGCGCCTAAGGCAAACCAAGGCTGCTTCATTGCAGAGGCCAGCTAAATCAGCACCAACAAAACCATGTGTGACCATGGCAAGGTGTTGCACTTGCACATCTGAGAGTGAATGTTTCTTCTTGCTAAGAAGAACATTGAGGATATCCCGTCGTTGCAGAGGAGATGGAACTCCTGAAGAGAAAAGGAAATGAATTTTGCATAAAATAGCAATAGATGAAAAACTTTAGAGCACATCTAGTTCTAGTCATCACATCCCATGAGCGGTTCGCCATGCTTCTATTTGGTAACAAATAATTCAATATCTTGAAACACAGAGTGATTTATAACATATTAAAAGACCACATCCATTCTTATCTACTACCCTCATAAACCAATTCTCTGTCATGCCTTTTTACTTATGTCTTTTAATCATTTTGGAACCACAGTCCACTCTGATTAGTAATATGGATATGTGGACTTTATCATGTATCGACTCAATATTAACAACCATCAGCATAAATTCACTTTATTGATAGCACCATCATCAAAGTTTATTCAAGTTTAGAAAACAATACAGAGAACTAAAAGATAGGGGCATGTATCAAGCTCATAAAGATTATCAGAAAGAACTAAATATCAAATTTAAATCTATTAGGAATAAAAGTTTAGCAAGTTAGAAAACCCTCTTAAAATGAAGTGTCAAAATATCATTATTTACAAGGCTTCAGACTAGATATTTCATGTTCCCATATTAAAAAGTGAAAAAAGACCAACAACTCATAGAAAGAAAACATTTTACTCACCAATTTCAATTTCCCTATCAAATCTTCCAGGTCGCCTCAGTGCAGGCTCAATACTATCAGGCCTGTTTGTTGCAGCCATTACTAGAAATCCATCAGTTCGGTTAATCCCATCCATTAAATTCAACAACGTGGCTACCATTCTTTGAGATAGTTCTTCACCTCCATGTTTCCTTGCAGGTACAATGGCGTCCAACTCATCAATGAACACCTGCGGAATAGCTATCGATTAGCCACCCCATACTCGATATTAATCTAAGCTCACAATTCTAACACATATCCATTTAACAACAACAAATTAAAATGAAGGCAATATGTTTCACAATTATACACAGCTTAAGAACTATAGCCTTGAGTACAAAATCTGCATATCTTGGCGACTGCAACCAAAAGATTAAACAAGTAACCTCCTATCATAGCAAGTTTGTCCCCAGCGCAAAGCAACTTTTTGTTGTGGAAATCCCATCCATAACCATGACTTATAAATAAAATAAAAGCCGCTTATGTTTAACACTCCTACCAATATGCAACTTTTTGAAGATTCAAAATAAAATGATTTCTGATACATGTCATAATGACGTAATAGCTTCGGTATGATATGTGGCTTGGTGACCAACTCCAACTTAGCGATAGAGAGTGTCACTAATAAGTACATAGTAAATGAACATCACAATTGTATTTAACCGTGAGAAAAACAAGCAGCTTATTAATGTCCATAATGGCAAGAAATGTAATTAAATTTGGAAGATAAATAAATTTCAGTCCACAAACAATTTCAATAGATAAATCCATCCAACAATTTGTTTGAAAAAAAGTCTAACATCACACTGTTGATTGAGATAATCTATAAGAATTAAATAAAAATTGCTAGTGTCTCAGAAAATATAATAACTAACCACTGAAGGTGTTGCTCTACTTGCTGAATCAAAAATCTCAGTTATTTTTCTTTCACTTTCTCCATAATATGGACTTATTATCTCAGGTCCATTGATAGGGAAAAGGTTGACACCAGCATCATGGGCACACAATCGAGCCAAAGAAGTCTTTCCAATGCCAGGTGGACCATGAAGAAGCACTCCCTTGATAGGTCGTAAACCGACACTAGAATAGTGATGCCATTGATGAATATTAAAACACCATTCAATGATGAAAAAAATGATAAAGCAGATTAGTAAGCAAATATAAGCATAAAATGTCACATGCAATTTGTTGCTCACCAAAAACATTTAAACCTTGGAATTTCAAAAGCTCCCTAAATATTACTTTAGGACATTTCCACCCAATGATGAATGTAAAGAAAAGTAATTATCCTAATCTTCTTATCCTAATCTTAATTAAAATAACACATCGTAAGTGACATGACATTGATCAATGTACACAAAGACAAACAATTACATGGTGAAATGAAGTGAAATGAAAGCATCCTCATTTGAACTGATAAAAAGCTATGTTCCCAAATAAAGGCCAAATAAAGGTTATTGGCATAATGGACAAAAAAGATAAATCAAAAGGGCTTCAAATACTAGTCAAAGCCTCAAAATTCAAGTGACCAAGGTGCCAACGGTTCTTTATTGCATTACTAATACGAGGAAGAACTTCAAGACATTTCAAATTTCACTAGAGGGCATATTTCACCACTTTGAGCACATTTACTGTTCAGCAACGAAACTTTGCCCACAAAAGTTTTCAATCATCTGTGAATATGATGATACAGGTTGTATACGTAGTATGATTCTAATGCTTGAGGAGTTCTAGCAAGTTACTTCTACCAAAATGAATTACTTCTGGACTTTTTAACGACCACTTTAATCTGATGTTCACAAAAATGAGAAAGGGAATAACAATGACACAAAATAGTTGACAAATCAGTTCAAGCATATTCTATCTAATTAACATACCTTGCCAACATGCTATTTCTTGACGATATAATAATGTCCTTCAGAATTGCATATTCTTTATCCAGACCACCCAAGTTAGATTGATCCTGTCCCACAACAGCTTTTAAATGCTCACTATCAACTTCTACGCATGACAAACTTCTTTGAATTGTTTCAACTGATAATGTTGCTGGTAGACTCAAATAGACTCGTGTTGAATGTTTTATAAGAAAAGCATCTTTCTCAGGGTTTACCAAGTCAGAAGCTGGGGGACCCAATGTATGACTACTATCTCCCCTCAATTTTTCACTAGTATCCTTTGAGGAGCTTAATTTCGCACTTATGACACGGAAAATACAAACATCCCTTAGTAATGGAATCGCAACATGATTTCCACAAATTACAACACGAGAATGCAACCATGAAGCAGCTAAGGTCTGTAGAAGATGCTTGGTACTTTCATCCTGTAACAATTCTTTGATATCAAATAAGTCACCATATGGACCAGGTGGATCAGATGAAATGGAAGTTGTTCCTTCACATGTTGGTGAATCTAATTGACTGTGTTCATTGGAAACACGTCTTGGCTGAAACGGTGTCCTAGGGGATGACATTACACCATTTTCAACTTTTTTGCAAGTTTTTCCAGCAGAAACTTCTAGCAGGGGCTTCATAGTGTTTGTCCTCTTTACCCCAGGCTTATAAGGAATAAGCTCCAGATACAACTCTATGCAATTATGAACTGAACAACTATTTGTTCTATGTGGTTTATTCTTCCCATCTGAATGATCAACCAGAAATTGATCCTGGATAGGATAAACAAACACAAACCTTCCATCAGCAGGATATCCTAGTGCGCGGGAAAGGTTTGAAGACAACTGGACTCTATTCTTGAAGACCTGCAGGAAAGAAGAGAAAAGAGGCTTAGCTAGTAGCCTTATGTAAAGTCAGATAACTATAAATTCCTAGGTAATACTTTTAGAAATAAGCTCAACTGAGTCATGAAACTAGTAGCTGTACCTACACAGAACCCAGCACCACTTACAACCTATGTAGCACGGACACGGCAAAATGGAGCCGTGTCCGCGTGTCGGACACGTGTCCGTGTCGGACACCCACTGACACACGGTGGACACAGCTCGGACATGTCTGAAGACCACTCGGACATTGCTTAATGGAATATATGCTCTATAGAATATATGCTCTATGTTTTTTTAAGAGGGGTTTATAAAGTATCAAATATGTATGAACTATCAAGATGTTGGAAGTCTTGAAATACATCAATCAATATATATCATATTATGAATTTTGAATTTTTTCTTAATTTTAAATTATATAATATATTTATATATTTATATGCCGTGTCCGTGTCCACCAAATTTTAGAAGTTGGTGTGTCCCCGTGTCCGTGTCCGTGTCCGTGTCCGTGTCCGTGTCGTGTCCTGTGTCCGTGTCCGTGTCTGTGCTTCTTAGCTTACAACCTTCTGAATATAGATCTAATTCTGAAGAAATGTAAACAACTCTTATGAAAGTTTGATTTGTTTGGATAACACATAGGTTATAAAGAAAGTAACTTCCTTATCCTATGTTTTACAAGATAATCAGGAAAGAAAAGTAACTGAAGCCTAATGACCAACTTTAGTAAACAGTTATTGGAAAGCATGACCAACCAATTAAAGAGAAAAAGATGCCTTTGGTGGCTGAAAGGATATATCTGCAGAGTGTTGAGTTCAATACCAAAAGGCCAAAATGGGACTAACTAGAGCACGACTAATAATAATACTTTTCCATCTTACTGCAAATTAAAAAACAGCATAGACGAAAAATAGGAATTCCGCAAAACAATGGCAATGTCAGAGAAAATAAGATAAATCTCAGTACATAATGGTGTACAAGGAGGAAGTGAGGAACATTATTTTCTCAGCTTATCTAAATCCAAGCAAATGAGGACCATCGATTCTAAAAGGTTCTAACTCATTGACCAATATTAGAATTCTTCTTGTCGCATTATATTTTCATACAAGCATGACGAGATAACAGAAAAAGAGATACAGTTATTTAAACCTTGGAAGAAGGAAAAACTGTAGCGAGAGCAAAGTAGTCCCCCGCCACATTAGTTGTTTCATCCTCAGACCCTATCTCAAGTTCTCCACTGCATTCATTAGATATAGAACTAAGAGGAAAGTTATTTGCAGACCTCATCCCTGAAAAAGGAAGGGACACCTACAAAAAGAAAAAACACTGATAAGTTTTCTTATGAGATAATAGTCTAACAAGGTCTTCAATCACAATTTTCCTTTTAGTGATCATACCATAAAAACGCCCGAATACAGTGTTATTTTGAAAGTTTCACTCTTTACAAATTATATGTTGAGCACAATATTAACAGTCGTTGCCATACAATAGAAACGAAGGAAATCTACCGAAACTAGAGAACCAGGAGCAACGAAGGAAGCGACCATGGAAGACTCTGACAACCAAATTTTGCATTCTCTAGATTCCAACTCAGCACCAGTAACTTGCCCAATAAACGCAGATGTACCAATAAGAAAAGGGTATCTTTTAGATGCCTGTTCTAAGGAAAAGATGGCATCTTGCTCGCTGAATTCAAGTTCTGAAGAAGATTGCGGCGAAGGGGTTCGGGGAGATGCAGATTGGTCATTATTCGACAACCTCGAAGAAGCAGTCCTTGAGTGCTTCTTTGTCTTAGCCGACGGCATCCTTCCAACAAATCCAAAGTTTGTCTTTTTTTCTGCTAAGACAATCGTAAAATAGATACAAGAAAAGGATAGGGAACTAAAACAAATAGCAGACAAGAACTTTGCAGGGTTGCAGCGGAGAGAGACGTTGAGTGGGGGATTCAGATCAACTGATTCCGTTATATGTGATAATGATACGCGTATATCTACTCCAAATCTCTTATTATTGCAAGAAATATTCTTATTATTGCAGAAATATTTCTTGCAATAATAAGAGATTTGGAGTAGATATACGCGATATTTCTGCAATAATAAAAGATTTGGAGTAGATATACGCGTAAGAAATATTTCTGCAATAATAAGAGATTTGGAGAAGATATACGCCTATCAGATAAATTTGTACACCCTTCTCTGCGTAGAAATATTTCTGCAATAATAAGAGATTTGGAGTAGATATACGCCTATTAGATAAATTTGTGCACCCTTCTCTGCGTGATCATCTCTGTGTAATCCTTGTAGATATATATGACTAGCTTTAGATAGCTTAGACATCTTATAATTTATCTTGTAAAATCTGAGTTGAATACAATGTAACAAACTTTGGCAGCAGTAGAACCTTTTACAGGGCGTGCAGGAACAGAACATTTTACACCCTACTTCTTGTATCTTTCTTTATGGTATCAGAGCATACAAAAGCCTAGATATTAATCAGCAACTCTGTCATCATGAATCCCTCGTCCTCAAAACTTACCTTGTCACCAACAAATCTTCATCACCTGATTAATATGTGCTCTGTTAAACTTCAACCAGATACCTACCTCATATGGCAAAACCAAATGCTCAATAACTTTCAGAAGATTCAGTTAATCATTTGCCAACTTGCCGATTTAGTTACCTTATTTGTTAATGGAATGAATGTATTTTATATGCTTTCCTCTTTAGATAGTCAAACCTAAATTAAGGGAGCTGACAAATCTCCTCCTTTGTATATTCCTTATTTAGGTAGGGCTTCTTGTGTATAGAGTCTATAGACAAACTCCTCTCTAATAACGGCTAGTATGAACGTATACTACACCATACGACTACGTATCTAACAACTAATCTATACTACGACGTATCTATTTATCCTAACTTCCAACGACCACGTTTTGGCCATATGACTCATCTTCTTCCTTCCGCATCGTTACTTGCTTCATGTTACTGTACTTCAACAACTTGTACTCCTATCAATACCCTCTCCCTCAAGAACCTTGTCCACAAGGTTGACATCCGGAAATCGCCGTTGGATGTCGTACATGAGGTTGGAAACTACACAAAGAGGACTCCTGCCCATCTCGTTGAACAAAATCACTGACTGCAACTACATCAAAAACCTCTGTTCCTTTAAGAGTCATCGTGTTAGGCACAGGCTTAGAGGTTGGAAACCTGGATTGGGTCTAATTTAGGAGAAACTACGTCGCATTTCCTATCTTTTAAGATTATTGTATTTAAGAATGATATATTACTGAATAGTTTTTAATTTTCATAAAAATATTTTTACAAACAAGGCTTCTTCTAATAATGTATCCGTTAATTTTAATAAAATTTTGATAATTTAATATGAATAATTTTTATGATATTAAAGTTAAATAGATTAATTAAATAAAGATAAAAAATAGAATTGTATGAACTTAATTTATAAGTTTGAATTCAATTCAAATCAAAATTTAACTCATATTTATATTGTGAATTAATTATCTTATTTTTATTTTTATTTTATTTTACTTTTAATTTTAAATTTTAAATTTTGTTTTTGTTTATATTATTATTATTATTTATCTTTTTAATCTTTCTATTTTAGATTGTAAATTTTTTTATTCTTATTCAAATTTATTGTTATTTTTATGCATTTATTTATTTATGCATCTATTTCTTTCTTTTTAATGTTTCCTTTTTTGTCACTTTGTAAAGGTTGAGAAAGAATCATCAATGTACGC
Source organism: Erythroxylum gracilipes (assembly GCA_026413385.1). Taxonomy (NCBI): domain Eukaryota; kingdom Viridiplantae; phylum Streptophyta; class Magnoliopsida; order Malpighiales; family Erythroxylaceae; genus Erythroxylum; species Erythroxylum gracilipes. The sequence goes on from JANZLC010000003.1 coordinate 20,824,847, forward strand.
AGCCTTCTCTTTATAATTTTTACAAAGAAATTGCTTTCTCTATTTGAACATATAAAATTATTATTATTATTAATACTACTACTACTAATATTAGCATTAATAACAATATTATTAACTTTTTCCTTCTTCGTCTTTTTCTTATCATTATTATTTTCCCTATTTTTCTCAATTTTTGGTGGATTTTAAAGATAGTCTTCTCTATTAATTAAGGATACAACTGTATTGTTATCGTAAATCTTTATTATGATAAATCTCCGACTTCTCTAAAAATTTCTCAAATTTCTTTGGACACCGAAAGTTCTTAAATTTCTTTGGCGAAAATGGGGCAAAACTCTTGCAAACGAACATTTCTTTTTCCATCAAGTCAGAATTTGTTACAAAATACAATTGACTGTAGCAAAATTGAAAGTAGACATTTCGCCGGTGGAAGTAGAGCAACAGCTCCTCTTAATGGACTTGAGTGTCTCCTCAAAAGTCCAGCACAATCCCTGCATGGAAATTATGAGATAAGAACATCTATAAAGAATGGAAAATCAGACATCCATGAAGATGACTTACTTCAACTGAGATTCAGAGAAACCAGTGTGCAGTTTAAGGGTTTGTGTCCAGAGAGGAGTTATGTTTAGCACATCCACCTGCATAAACTGCAGATGCAGCTAACATTGAAGGGCAGAACATTATAGTGTCAATGCATCATACCCAACTCAGCAAGACAGTACACCAAGTTCTCAAATTACAAAAAATCAATAAACACCACTGATTAGATCAAGTTTTCGTATGAAGCAACACGCACACACATCAGTTTTGACTGATGAAACGAGCAAGGAAGACGTAGTGTGTTGGCACTGTGAGAGTCCCATTCCAGCTTTCTTAGCATAGTCTTCTCCATGACAAGAATCTGCTCGTGGGAGTAAGCTCTGTCTGAAATACACACTAGATCATTCACCTGAACATGACATTCATCAAACCATTAGCTAGCTAGTATCAATTGCTTCCAGGAAGAAACTAAGCTTGGTAGATGAAGTTTATCTACCTCAGGAGCCCAGATTTCTTCATATTTGGAGGCGACAAGTGTGGCACTCATTCCCAACAACTGAAGTTCCCTCC